>WWPN01000039.1:0-600000 GCA_013177575.1 Candida sojae | reverse complement strand
AAAGTCAATCAATCTAACTTGTTGATGGAAGAATCTCTTCATACTCTGGAAATCTTCACCACCCCAAGATTGCACACCTTGTGGATGAATAGAAAACAAATAAGTACCCTTTGGAGAAAACTTGGCATATTTAGAAGTGAATCCCTTTCTTGGTTCAATAACTGGTTCTGGATCATTGGCTTTTTTATTCCAATAAACACCAACACTATCACCAAAGTGCAAAACAGCTTGGTCTCTTCCTTGTTCATCTTGCAACCATGATTTCAAGTATCCATGAGATTGGAATGGTTCAATTTCTGGTTCGACAAATTCTTCGGAAACGGCACCTTCGACACCAAATTTTTCCATATCAGACAATTTGTTAACTAATAATCTGTGGTTTTGATCCAATTTTTTACCGTGTAATTTTTTGATAGCAATATCTGCCATTTCAGGAGTCTTAAATTGAATAAAAAGATAACCCTTGGATTTACCATTTTCCAATGGCATATGAATACCATCATCTCCTTCAACAATTTCACCGGCTTGAGAAAATAATTTTCTTAAAACTTTGGTTAAAACAGGAACTTTGGCTTCTGGAGCAACTGGGGCCCCATCAACAATAACATAATTGTCTAAGCCAATGTCGACTTCGTATTTTTCTTCCAAATCAGAAAAGTCAATATCATCTAACTTGATTTCCTTTTCAAGTTGAAGGTAGTCTTCTTCGTTAATTGACATGATGAGAGGTATATGTGTGTAAGGATGGAAGGATGATAATGCAGAGTGAATAGACCTTAGAAAAAATGAAAATACAGTTAGTAATGAGAATACAGAGGTGAGTAAAAAAAAAAAACAAAAGGAAAATTTTTCACTTTTTGTGATAAAGTACACGACGGGTTGATGCGACGCAACAGCTCTGGGTTCGTGCAACACTGATGTACGCTGTGATTGTGCGACACGGCTACTTTGTACTTAACCTATACATCTGTACGAGTACTATTTAATTCTTTTAATTTTTGAATTTCCATCTCCATTTCATGGAATCGTTTTTTGGCTTCCAGATCTTCCAATATTCTTCTTTCTCGTTCAGCTTTCCATTTTTTGGTCAATACACTTGTTCTTAACTTTGATATTGGAGATAAACTATCTTCTTCCAAACCAAACTCGTGTCGGGAAAGTTCGTCTTGTAATGATTCGTTCTCCTGAGATAATTTCTCTACTTGCGCTTTGAGTTTTTTGATTTCATGATTGTCGTTTTCTTTTAATAATAAACTGACATGATCGTTGATAAGTATATCGGTTGCCCGAACAAAAAATTCAAATATCGAGTTATGAATAGTCTTAAACTCCACGTAATTGTTGTCTTTGAGATCCTGTGATTTCATCTCATTAATCTTGGTGGACAATTTTTCGTATTTTATCTTTGAATCCAGTAATGATCGATCGTCAGCAATTTTATCGTACGAATGAATTAACTTTTTGAATTCATTTGAATCAAATAATAGTAATTCCTTGTATTGTAATTCCAAACTGGATATTTTCTTCTTCATGGAATCCACAGCAAAAGTAGATTCTTCTATCTTGAATTTTAAATCGTCATTTTCTTTTTTGAACAGCTCAACCGCAGACGATAGTCTGATATGGCCGGTTCGTAAATTTCGTTCCTTTTGTAAAGAATTTTCCAATTGAATCTTTAGATTCTCAGTCACGTCAAACTTCTGTCTTAATGCTATACTTTTGAGTTGTAATTTCGAACTAAGATCAGTGATTTTATCCGGTTGCTGGTCCAAATTTGATGGTAATTGTTTTCTCAAGCCTTGTAATTCATTCTGTAAATCAGAAATTGTTCGTTTAAACTCTCCGATTTGGTTGCTTTGTTGGTTGACATGAGACTCTTTCTTGTCAATAGCACTCTTTAGTTCATTGAATTTCGATGTCATTATTTCAAATGTCTTCTTAATTCTGCTGGATTCAGCTCGATGTATTGATAATTCAGTCTTTAGATGTTCACGCTCGGTTTCATGATACACCTCTAGGTCATTAATTCTCATGAGCAATTGGTGAACAGTATTCATTGATTCTTGTAGATTTTGTGCGTTTCCACTAGATAAGGACGAAGGCGTAAGTGGAGTATGATTATCTACCCGATTTACCATTTGCTTCAAGGTGTTTAATTTTTCTTCCAAGGTTGGTAATATGTATGATTGATCCTCGATGGTTCTTTCATCGGTTACTGTTTTTATAATCTCATCAACAGATGCATTGATTGAGTCGATGTATGAATGTAATTGGTCAATCTGGATTTCTTTGTCCTTTAATTTGGATTCAAAAGTACTCAAGTTTGTGTGTAAATCATTATTCAACTTCATTACTTCGTCATAATCAAGTTGTAATTGCTGGAGTTTCATGTCTAGCTCTGAGGTTAGTTTCCCTTCATTGTTATTCAATAACTCGTAAATCTTGGTCGGGTCGCTGTTGCTATTGTCCATTAAACTAATAAGAAATTCTCTTAATTTGATATATTTTATTTTAAGTTCAATGATTTCCTTGTATAGGTATTCTTCTCGAGAGGTTGTGCTAATGGATTCCGTTGGGTTATCATGAAGCTGTAGTTCTGGTCTCATATGTCTCCACATTGATTTTGTTCTTTTTGGGGAAAAGCTATGAACTGTCAGAATTTCATCGTCAACTGTCGCGGGGCCCTTGGTGATAGATAACTGTGATAGTTGAAGGTTCAAGACATCATCTGCCGGTTTATCAGGTATGTATGAATCTCTAATTGTTTCTGAAGGTGATGATAACAATCCAGGGGTGGGTCTACTGACAGGCGACCCGGGACGGGATATAAAAGGACTTGATTGATCTCTTGACGATAAAGAGTGTTGGTGATCGCTAGTCATTGATAAATCCTGGGGTTTCTTGAAGGTGATTATTTGTTCTGGTGAGTCGCTTGACTCGAGGATCGTTGAGTCAAAAAGCTCAGACATGTGAAATGAAGTAGGAGCGGGGATGAGATGTGTGTAACAGATATCGTGATGGAAGGTGTTTGGTCGTTTGAAAAGTGTTTCAGTTTTGTTTACATTTTTTTTTTTTTTACTTTACTATTCTTGTTCTGTTAAGTTGGTGCGCGTGTGTATTCCACTAACTGCCTATGTAAAAATAATCTAATTTTCCATGTCTTGATCTTCTTCTTCGCCTTCCTCTTCTTCTTCTTCTTCATCTTCTTCGGCGAATTTCTTTGCTTCTTCTAATACATCGTCTGGAATGAATTGATGTTTACCTCCAGTGTGTTCTTTACTAACCCAAGATATTTCTAATTCATATTCTTTATCCTTGTTATCTTCATGGGCCAATTGAATGATTTTAGCAGCATGTTTTATAGCCTCAGCACAAGTTAACTCTTCGTAGTTTAATTTTTCTAATTCTGATTTAGCAATTTGTCTTCCTTTACCGGTGGCAGCGCCACTATAACCCCAACAAGTTCCACTTGGTTCTATCATGTATAAATGAGGTCCATTGTCGTCGATACCAGCAACAATTGAAACAACACCAAAAGGTCTTACTGAGTTATAACAAGTGTAATTTTGAACATATATTCCCATTCTGTCCATTAAATTAGGTACTGTGATTGGAGTTTTGAAAATAGATTTATAAGATTGAGCTTCATCACGACATCTGTTGACAAAATGACGACCATCTGGTAATAAACCAGAATATACTACTCCCACATGTCTATCCACTGTTTGAATTCGTTTGTTTTTACCAGGAACAAGTAATTTCGACTGAATGATTTTTTCAACTGCCAACACCACACCATCTTTACATTTTATACCGATTGATGTCCCACCGTTCTCCACGGCCTTCATAGCATATTCCACTTGGAAATTTCTACCATCAGGAGAGAAAACACTATTTGATAAATCGTAACCAGTACCAATTGAAGTCATGTTGAGTTGAAGAAGTGAGTGGCGAAATAACACTGGCGATGAATTTTTTTTTTGTTCACCACGAAAAAAAAAATAATACAGGACAAGAGAATGGAGAGTGCGAGAAAGATTAAAAGAATCGAGAGAACAAGAGAAACTGTAACGGACATTTTTAGGACGGGGATTATTTTTTTTTGGAACAGGTGATCCTAATGGCTGTTGCACTTAAATGGCCAATATTAGGGGTGATTATACCCTCTGTTATTATTGCGATGTTAGCTTATGGGTCACATTATTTTATTCTTCGTCATCATTTATCAACTAAAGAACAATGGATTTATGAGTTTTATGCAAGTATGATTTGGGTATCTTACGCATTTGCCATATTTACCAACCCTGGTAAACCTCCAATGAAGTATACTCCTAAGGCTAATGAATGGAGTAGGTTTTGTAAAAAATGTAACAATTACAAACCTCCTCGAGCTCATCATTGTCGGATATGTAGTCAATGTGTTTTGGAAATGGATCATCATTGCCCATGGACGTTGAATTGTGTGGGTCATGGTAACTTGCCTCATTTTATGAGATTTCTTGGATGGATTATTTGGGCTACGGGTTATTTGTTTATTCAACTATGCAAACGTATCATTCTGTATTATGAACACTCCAACATGCCAGGTTATTTATTTGACAAGTGGGAATTGACGGCAGTTATTTTCCTTACCCCGATAGATTTTTTTGTTTTGGCCAGTATATTTGTTTTGTTTATCCGGTGTTTAATTAATATTTGTAAAGGTATGACGCAAATTGAGATTTGGGAATGGGAAAGAATAGAGACCCAATGGTTTAGTGAACGATTATGGTTGATGATTAGAGGGAATTATGAAAAACTTCATCACAAGGAGTTTCCAAATCTCACCACCTGGACCAAGAGACACAATGAAGATGATGATTCGATTGTGCCAAAGAATTTTACTATCGATGATTTGGTGTTTCCGTATGATTTAGGGATTTGGAAGAACTTGACCAATGCGTTAGGGTATCCTTATGTGTGGTTAATACCATTTGCCGGTCCCCGAACCAGTGGGTATACTCCAGAAGTATCCATTGAGTATCAAGAAGATGATCAATTGAATTTGCCATGGCCACCAGATGGTGTTAGACAACAGGAAATCACAGTTGGTCATACAGATGATGATCTTCGAGGCATCAAAAACTACGGTGAGTTACGAAAACGGTTAGATCCTAGGTTGAATGATAAACGTGTTAATTTTGTTAATGATTTGGGTGAAAGGTTAGTTGATTTTGGTGTCGATGCCAGTGATGATGATGATGATTAAATATGTGCATACACGTCATGTGGTGGACGCGATCACGTGTGTCTGCTGGTTAACGTGTCTGAATAGAAAAAAAAAAAAAGCAATTTCAAATACAGTACGTTGTTTTTTTCGGCGCAAAATATATATACAAAAAAAAGAAAAGAAAATTTTTCAGTCGCCAAAATTTTTATTTTTACAACCAGAAGGATTAGAAAATACTTCTGTGATAATAATTAAAGAAACAAAAAAAAAACATTTCTCTCTGGTTAAACAATTTTTTTTTTCTTTCTTTCTTTCTTTCTTCTCTGGTAAAAACAAATTTTCTTTTACAACAGACAATGAATAAATTACCTTCACCACCACCAAGTTATAAAAGAAGAACCGAAAATGGTCAACAGGAAGAACAAGGAGAACGAAATCTCAAGAATATTACCAAGGAGAACCAGATAACGTCAGAGGCAGAATGGCCCCAATTTATTCATCCAGAAGGAGGAATTATTAAAATAACTCCCTGGGGTACTTTGAGACAATATGTTGACCCAGTGACACAAGAAACAATTACCAAGTTTGAAGATTGTAGTCTTGAAGATTATTCATTCAAGCTGGAAAATATTGAGAGAATATATCAAACACCCAATACTCCTCAATCAATATATCAAAAAACCGGTCATACATTGAGATTAAGTCCCAGTGATGATGCTGAAGGATATGTGATAGAAGGATATAGAGAAATTCAACCGCTGGTGGAAGTTCTGCCACAGGGGAATAGAGGGCAAGAATGCTTTCAGCCTGAACATGAGAACTACTTTGGAATGAATGATGCTGGACATGTGGAAGAGTTTGATTTTAATCATGAAGATGATGAAATGGTATAACATGAGGAATTGTAAATCTGTAGAATAATAAATGTAATATAAGGGTACAAGAGTTAAGTAATGTGGGAGAGTGAATTAGTGATGAGAGAAAATTAAGTAGGAACTGAGAGGAGAGACAATGTTGTGAGCTGCCAGTATTAATATAGTGAGAGAAAGGTATAAAGTATAATAGGATACCCCAGACTGATAATTCTTGTTCGTTGGGAACTTATTCGTGGAATTGTCTTACGAACAGCAATACCAGAATCACCATCAACTAGGGGCAAACGACTTCCAATCATTGAATCTATTGCATTGGAATATTAATTCCTGTAAGAAAACAACCATCAGCATTTCTAAGTGATCATGCACATGAACCAAGAGTCGTGATCATGCTGATGTTTTAAGACAAACTAAGTGAAAAACACCAATATTGGTCTTGAAGGGCTTGCCTGATAGCTTGATATTTAGGTCAATGAAGAAAGTATAAGTAGGTAAAAATTGAGTGAACATTGTTAATAAGATAAAAAACAAAATACCGGGTATATAGGAGAATTCTGGAAAGGTTTGTTTATATATATATATATATATATATAATATTGAGGCGTGTCGTCGACGAATGAATGAATGTGAATAACAACAGAACAAGGTTAAAGTTTTGTGGGACATGGTATTTTGGTGTATTTTGCAATTTCGCCGACACAATTTAACCAGAGATAAAATTCGTGTGGGGCTGGAAAAAAAAAAAAGTTGCAAAGGCACGTGAGGAGTAGTCTTGTGTATATTTCTCGTGATTTATATACACGTGAATATGGGTTACGAGGGTGGAGATTGTGAACACAGATTGAAATTTTTAGAATATGAATAACAAAACTCATCTACTTGATAAGTTTCATGTTTCCCCCTAGTTTTGTGCATTCTATAAGAAACACTCTACTGAATTTATACCCTGGATAGATATACAAACTGCGACTTATATAAACTGAAATATTTATTCCTTATGCGGGGGGGGGGTTATTATTATTCCTATTCATAATATTTATTTACTTCTATATAAAGGGAATTTTTGCATTCACCTAATCTTGCAATAATATCGTCATCATCCCAATTTTTAATTAAATAATTTTCAATTTGTTGTTGAATTTTAATCAATTTATTATATAAATCATTATATTGTTTAATTAATTCAGGAGTTAATTTTGGAATTTTTGAATTTTGCATTAAGAAATCACCACCTGTATTTTGAAAAATATTAATTATTAAACTAATATATTCTAAAAATTTTTAATTGATTTTCCATATTTCATATTTAATTCAGATAAATTAATTGGTGTTTCACATAAATCTTTAGTTTGAGATCGTAAATGATATTTAATTGGATTTGTTTCAATATCATTACATATTTCAAATAACCAATCTAAATCTAAATCACAAGGAATTAATTTTGAAAAATTCCAATCAGATAGAATTTCTAAACTTTTTTTAACTAATGAATATTTTGAAGTTCCACTTGGATATCTATCATAAACATAAATTTTTAATTCATCCATTGGATCAGGAAAATTTTCAAAATTTATTTTCAATTCATCATCTATTTTAATATTTGGAACATTTAATTTATATAATATTCCTTTAATATTACCCCAATGAACACAACTTTTTAAAGCAATTAAAACATCATGACTTAATAAAGCTTCTTCACCAAAATATGATTCAATAAAATGTTTCATATAATAACCTTCTAATTTTGTTCCAATATGATGATCAGTATGTAAGAAATTTAATTTTGAAGCAATCATTAAATTTAATCCCATGGTTATATGATTATCATTAATAGAATTTTCAACAAGATATTCATCAGCTAAATCTTTTAAATCTCTTGGATCATATTTAGCATTTTTTAAATGAATAATACTTGAATTTTCTGGTTCATACCATTTATTCTTTTCTAATTCTTGAGCTAATCCTAAAATTGTACAACAAAAATCAGGAAATTGATCTAAAATATCTCCAATATTATATAAAATTGTAAATGCAGAATATAATGATAATTTTTCATCAAGATTTTCAGGATATATGATTAAATGTTTATCTTCTTGTCGAATTCTCTGAAATATATTATTAACAAATCGATATTTTCTTCCCTTTTTGTTATATTCAACTTTTTGTAATCCATCAATTTGTTCAAGTATATGATCTGAAAATGCAATCAATGCATCAGATGTTGATACCAAACCTGATGAAGGTTCTTGAATAGTGATTGTTGTTGTAGTTACATTCATAATTAATGCTAATTTGATTTGACTTGCCGTGGGAAAAGGGACCCCTGAATCAAAAAAAAAAAATAGGAATCCAAAACTTTTCCAATGTCGTGTTTGTTTGTTTGTTTTTGTTTACGTTTATCGTGTAATACACGCCATTCTGGAATTCGTTAGAAAAATTAATCACGTGGTTAATAGCATGTGACATATCAAAGAAATTTTTTTAATTTTTAAATTTTTGTGTCTGATCAGGGCACAAAATCTTTTAAAAGATTGACAGAAATGAAAATTTTATAAAAAAAATGTCATTTAATTGTTTGTTGTTAAAATGAAGTGAATATAAGAGATAGAGGCGAAGTAACATATAGATAGTAAGTAAGTAGATGGACATAAAAATGTCAAAAATTTTGATTTTAAACTTACGAGAAAAAAAAAGTTAAAAAAGGCAAATGTGGAAATGATTAATTTTGACATTTAAAATGTAACAGTTGTGAATTCAATTGTTTATACAAAAAAAAATGAATAATATTTATATAAAAACCAACTGAGGTTGGAAATGTAACCAAGAGTAAATAACTTGTGATATAACTATTGATACTTATCATTTCTTTTACTTATAGTTAATAATTCAATTTGTATACTAATTGATTTCTTAAAGCTTATTCTTAATCCCTGGAAGGGTGGTTGATATGATGAATATAGTATTAGGTTTTAGGTTAATACAAGGGAGAAATTGACAATTAGCAAAAGTACTATAACAAAAGAACAATAAATGTCAAACAGGACATAAGGTTTATGGAATTTATATAAACTCCTCCCAATTGAATAATTTAATAATTTTGTAGAAATTTTTTATTAATTTTTTACTTTCTCGTAATTTACATAATAACTGCAAATATATATATATATATATAACTACAGATTCTAGATTCACAGGTTACTCCTGGTGATCAATGTAATGAAATATTAGTAATATAACCATTCAGGCGGATTTAAAAGTTATTAGAATCCGTAATGATATGAACAGATAGAAAACAAGAACCTAAGAAAAATACTAACAATAGGTTATGAAATCATCACTACCAAAACTTTAAATAATAATAATAATGGATATTCATGTTTCTTTAAGAATAAAAGTTTCTTTCTTTCTAGAAATGGAAATAGATAAATTGACTCATTAATCGTAATTAACCCATGAATTGGGATAAATAATAATAATAATTAATATGTTTTACATATGGTGGTTATGAAATGAAAGAAAATAAAAAAATTCCAATTTGTAATTCACGTCAGGTTTTCTTGTAATTTTTGTATTAATATGAAATTTCCAACCTGGTTATGAGTCTTGGAATTTTTGATTTTAGTTACCTATGCATACATAAATTATTGCTAAAACAACATTTTAACTCAATCTTTTTTTAAAATTTTAGTTCTATAGATACGATAAAACATTCTTGCTAAAACAACAACAATAATAATGAAACTACCATCCCCCAGTATGAGCCTTTTGGAAATATTATATTGTTGCCTTTATATGTAAAAGCAAGTGAAAAAAAAAAAATTAGAATCATCTCAAGGCATAGATGAAATTTTGTCAATAATTATGTATAGATTAGCGGTGGGAGAGACGGGGAGAGGGGAGGTTGGATTGTGACATACAGGATTAACATAATTGATAATTATTATCAGATTATTTGAACCTACCTTGAAGTATAATTATTCATTCAAGAAAAAAAAAAAAAAAGAGAATATAATTACATACTAATACAGTCATACTATATAGAGCAATATATTTTTTTTTCTTTTTGGTTTATTATTTATCTGATTGATGCAAAACAAAAAATTCCCAAACCAAACTAAACCAAACCAAATAAAATAGAATTTATTATTACAGTATTATTATTATTAACCCCTAATAGAATAAGTACAGTATACGTCAGACATAAAACTATAATCATTTATAAAAAAAAAAAATTGTCTGCCAAATATCTTCGCTGCAAAACTGCTATTCGTAAGTTTAAAATAAAGTTTGTGTAGTATTTTTTTTTTGTTTCTATTTGAGTTTGATTTGCCGAGATTTGGACCTAAAAATTTGGCGAAATAGAAATAAGAAGATAAAAAAAATGGTTATGAAATGTATAAATTTAAGTATGTATAAAGAGTTATAACCTTAAACAAAAAGAATCAAACTGGGTTATATTTTATCCAATAGATATTATATTATAGTATATTATAAAATATGAACCAAAAAAAATATTCATCAAAGTGATTCAAGAGTACAAGTATATAATAATAATACATGTATATAATAATAGTAATTATATGCGAATAATTGTCATTTAAGGTACGTGGGTTAGTAGAAGGTTATGACTAAATAATAATACTGTAATGGAATCAAAAGAATTTGCCTTATTCTGTCATATATTTAAAATTCTTGTTCTTTTTTTTTTCCATTTTAAGAAATGACCCGCGGTTCCATGAATGGTTATGTTTTCTTTAACAGTGACGTTATTATTATTATTATCTTTCATATATTCTAATGGGTAAATATATATATAAATCCATTATTATTATAATCTTATACAATAACAATCGTCATATGGTTTTTACTAGGGGGGGGGCGGGCAGTATACTGTATGTTTATTTACCTATATACATCGTAATACCTTAATGGAGATAATAATGTACACCTGCAGTTGATGATAAGGAATTTTAATGTATACACAAGTTTAATACATATTATTATGCAGATTGCATTAAAGTTTTATGTATATGTGTGTGTTGTTATAGTGTCAAATGAGCTGAAGGGTTTTTTATGGTTTTGATACAAACAGAGACCCATTGGTTTGTAGCATGGTAATGCTACCTACTTTTTATTTTCAATTGGTACAGTATTATTGTTACAGTGATGAAGTACATATTAAACTACGAAGTACATATTAAACTACGAAGTTTATATATAAATGTTTAATTGGAAATAATAAGAAAACTATAGATGTACTTATTTTTTGTTGTTATTATACGAAGATAATAAATTCTGTATAAACATTTCATGAAATTTTACATAATATATATAGTACGAATAATATGTTTATAATTTTTTTAGGGGGCATGTGCTCATTTCTGTTTATTTCAAGATACTATAAAAACTTGTACATCTAATTGCTTTTCTTTTCTTGATGTTTTATCCATGTACAGTTTTTAATCCTATACATAATACAATTTTTTTTTAGTATATTAATAAATGCATTACATAGTATAAACCAAAATGACAATTAATGCACACAATTCTAATTTCTTCTTCTTTTGTATGTATAATCCCTTAAAATCTGTCATTTTTTTGTTCTCTTTAAATGATTCTTACTTTTTACAGTAAATCACTTGATTTACAGTGTAAGATGTATACATGTCATTTCATCTTTTTTTTTTTTTTTTTTTATTATTGCTGTTAAAGATTTTGTCACACTAATTTGGGACGGTCGTGTGGATTGAGATAAATCACAAAATTTGACATATTATTTTTTAGTTTTAAATGAAATTTTATATTTTTCTGAAACCACTGTAAATACAAATTTAATTTAGTTTTCTTAACCATTACAGAAATTCAAATTCCTTTCCTCTCCCTCGAACCAATTTGTATTAATGATATTTGTTGAAATATTTAAAACTCATAAAGGAAAAATTGTATTGTAAACATGTGTACAATAATTTGGTTTAATATAATATTATTAAAAGCCACTGTTATTCTAATTATAAATTATTACATATCCCAAGTTACGAAAATGGAATTTGATTTAACAATTTACAATTCCGTTTCTCCCTTTTCTTTCTTGGTGACTCAATTTAATGCAATGTGAGTAAATGCACTTGAGAATAATCTCCAAAAATCAAGTCCAACGACACATCAAAATTTGAAGGACTTTGTTCATGTAAATATACAGGTTATGTAAAATATATACAGTATATATTATCGCCTAAAAGTTTAATTCACTTGTATAACATGTACAATATCAATTTATTTAAGATGGTTATGTATACATTTTTACATGAAAAAAAACGAATCATTTTGCTATTTACAGGAGGTAAACAAAGGTCTCCAGCGAAAACCTGTCCGCATGAGCCAAAAGTATATTTTTTTTATAGTGCGAGAAATATAAATGTAAATAAAGATAGTGTACAACTCATAAATTAACTCAAAGATAATCTCGGTACAAATGTGTGTATACCATATTTATTTTAAACCGAAGAAAAAAGTAAACGATCTCTATATGACTGTTTCGAAAGGTAAACTAGCTGCATACGAAGGTGTCTTTTGCTCAGTTTTTGAACTTAGAGTTTGTTAAAAATGTTAGCAAAACATTATTATAGTGCAGCCTTGAGGATTTGCAGCGTATATTAAGAAGAATGAATTGGTTTATCAAATAATCGGAACGCAAAAGTATAGGAAGACAAGAGAACTTGTTTTCCGAAAAGAAAAAAGTTTGTTTACATTTGGAAGCTCAATACATTTGTACGCCTTATGTAATAGAAAATTTTGTCTCATGCGGACAAGTTTTCGCTGGAGACTTTTGTCGACCTCCTGTATATACTATATGCATTGGGGTTTGATTTCTTCCACTCAATCAACAACGGATCTAAGGGACATAATTATTGTGGATATATATCCGAAAGCAATTGGATTTTTTTGAACATCTCTGGGTATATCCATTGATTAAGGGGGAAGGGGTGTGGAAAATATAGATATACATGAATGTGTGTCCTTTGTTATAAGCAAAGTTTTGTCATAAAATACTTGGAACAAAGAGAACGACACATGTAGCATGATGATGATGATGATGATGACGTTTTTTATTTTTTTAACAAATAAATTGTTTCTTTTATCTATAAATTAGCAATCATGATGTGTGTATATTTCTCTTATGAATTCTTGTACTGTAATACATCTTTGTGGGATTCAAATAATACTATCCTCCTTTCTTTTGCAAATTAGAAAACTTTTCTTAATGAAAAAAGAATTGTAAAAAATGATGTCTATTGTATTCTGCGCAAAAAAATGATAATCATGATGATGATGGAATAATGAATTATTACACAAATTAAATAGTATTATTTACAATTACCTAATTGTCTGATCTTTCTGTCTCTCTGTTAAACTTTGAGTAATTTATTTCAAGTTTATTCGGGAATTCAAAAAAAAACAAAAAACAAAAAGAATATATTAGACCAAGTGTCACATAATAACAACTTGTGTAGATTCGTTTATTACATAATATTATTTAAAACTTTGTTACACAGAAATCATAGGAAAAGGATAAAAGGCGGGAATAATAAACACGGAGTAACGGGACTTTCAATGTCTAGCGTGTTTATCAAGAATTTCATTTAAATAATCAGAATTACAGTAGGACAAAGGGACACTCAAAGATATGAACTTTTTTGAAATGTAATTTTCCCATCAAAGTTTAAAAAGTATACAAAAAAAAAACGTTTTCAATTATTTTTGATTTGATTTGAGAGCAATTTTGGCTGAAAAAAAAGAACAAGAAAAATAATAATCAAGGTCGTGTATATCACGATGAAATGTTGCTAAATTACGAAACAAAAAAAAACAATAAAAATTTTACAAAAGTTTCAGTTACCAAATCTGACAAAGGATAATAATAATAATACCCAACAAGTACAATATACTTGCACTGTCAAGTAATATATGTATACAACCAAGAAAGAAAGAAAAAGATAAATGACAAGTTTTATATGAGAATTCTTTATATAAACCCTGAATTAAGGGAATCACCTGTCTCACATCTCCCTTCACTTCCCCTAAGGCGGGATCAGAAAATTTGTTGTAAAGAGAGATGTACATATAATAAATGAAAAGAAATTCTGTGCATTTTTTTTTTTTTAAATGGTGTAAAATATACTGTATAAGATGTACAGAATATGTCATGTTTTGAATCTACATTGTAACAGTATTTTGATGTAAGTTATAGGGCGTCTATGGCCAGAAACAACAAAAAGGGGCAGGGAAGGGGGGAAGGGGGAAGGGGAAGGGGAAAAGGCGGGACATAATATACATACTCACATACTGTACATGTATATTCAAAATAACACTCATTCTCGTGCTGTACGATATCTTTTGTTACTGTACTTTGCCTTCCCCCATCTAATATTTGAGATGGAGAAAGAAGGAAATGTATCCATGGATATGTGGGTATGATTAAACTTTGATGTTTCAATTTCATTTTGTGATTAATTCAATTATAGAAATATGTCACAATTCTTTACAATAGTAAAGAATTAACGATATATATTAGACTATTCATTATTTCTAAGTACATCATACACACACATGTTATACTTTGTAAAAAAAGAAAAAAAATTTGATTTTCTTCTCGATGATGATCATGAAATTTCATTAGCTTATTTATGTAATTTGTTTTATTTTTTTTTGAGTCAATTCAAAGTCATAATCTGTCATTTATGTGTGTGTCTATCTATCATAAGTGGCATGATGAATAGAATTTTTTAAAAAAGTGGCTTAATTTAATTTCAAAAATTTGTTACCAATTTCATCGTCAAGTCAAATGTTAAAAATTATCATCTTATTACTTTGCGGTTATCAATTAAGATGCAAAACAAGAAAAAATAAAATTAGCATGAAAAGAGAAAATAAAACTAGCATGAAAAGAGAAAATAAAATTTTTTTTAGTTGACTTTGTTATTATCGGATATTTTTAAATTATAAATCCTGTTGATCTTTGTTCATTTGTAATATTACCAAGAATAATAATAATTATTTTACAGAAAAGAAAAACCCTTGACTTTATGGGTGATAGATCTCTACCAGGATATGAATGGGTACAAATCATCTCCCACTAGAAGAACAAGTACAAGCAAAGTAAATAAGGTGTCTATCTGTTTAACTGATATTCAATAAATTTATAATAAAATGCATAGTGTCCAATCAAATAAAGACAGAACAAAAAAAAAAAAAACGTCTTTTAACCCTGTACAGTAGTATATGTGATTTTCTCTCCTTAGTAGATTCATCCTTCTGTGTTTTCTTTTCTTTTCACCAACACCATCTTGGAATGTTACATATACAAGTAATCTTATGTTTGTGTATATACATTAAAGAAAACAATCGTGGTTATGATACTGCCACTTGTTCGGGTGTATCGTGGGGCAGGTTGACGGATCTGCAATGACATCCGGCGAAAAAAAGAAAAAAAAATGAAGATTAAATTTTAACACCCAAATGATGATATTAATTTTTTTGTTCGTTTTGGCCCTACGCTCGAGAAATCAATATTAATCATCCCCCAACAGAAATCCAAACTAATAGATACATATATAGACAGAATATATATATATATATATATATATATATATATATGAAAACTAACGTATAATGAATAAATAAATAATAAACTTTGTTATACTTAAATTGAAAAAAAAATGGTTTTTTTTTTTTCAATTACCTCTCCTTTTCCCCCCAAAAAACGAATATGAACTAAAATAAAAATGAAAACTAGGAACTAAATAAAATAAATATAAAAGGAATATAAAAAAACTAAGAGATATATTATCTTCCTTAATAATGTGACAAATGGTATAGGGATTTGGAATTTTTGTATTTTTAAAAATTCAATCTTTTTTGTTCTTTTAAAGTTTTAATTTTTCTTCTTCTTGCATTAATAAACCAATTACTTAATTGTTGTTGATTTAAACCAGTTAAAGTCATTAATTCATTCTTTTCAAAAGAACTTGGATATGGATGATTTAAATGATCATTTAACCATCGTAACAAAATATAAGTTATTTCTTTAGGTAAATTATTTCTTGTTTTTCTTTTTTGATTAAGATTGTGATTATTATTTGAATTTGGTGAAGATAATGGAGAATTGAAAATTGAACCACTTGTAATAGTAGGAACAGAAGAAGTAGAAGAAGTAGAAGAAGATGTAATTGAAGGATATGAATTAGTTCTTAATAATAAATTTGGTGGAGTTGATGTATGATATTGATATTGTGATTGTAATTGCGATTGAGATTGAGATTGAGATTGAGATTGAGAAAATCTATAAGGAGGTAAATTTGGTGAAGCTCTTTCAGGTTGTGATTGACTATAATAATAGTTATAATTATTTGATGTCATTGATAAAGGAGGTAATTGATTTAATGGAGGTAAAGATTGATGATGTTGATTGAATGAAGAAGAAGAAGAAGAAGAATGAGGAAGTGAAGGTGGAACAAGAGCAGGAACAGGAGCAGGAACAGCAATAGGAGCTACTTGTTGATGTTGAGGTGGTAATGGAGTTGAAGACAATATAGCTGATTGTAAAATATCAGAAATTGGTGGTAGACTTATTTTCTGACCTGAAGTAGATGGAATACCATTATTAATAGTTGAAGAAGGTATTGTTTGATTAACTAATTCTTTTAATTGCATTATAAAAATAATTCTTTTTTTTACTTAATAGATATATATGGGATAAATTATATTAATTACTTGAATTTTTCTTTTTATATAGCAAAAAAAAAGTTGGATTAGAATTATTTATTGATATTTATATATAACAAGAATTAAATTTTTTTTTTTTCATAAAACAAAAAATTAAAATTAAAATTAAAATTAAAATTAACCAAAAAAAGTTCGTAAGATGAATCTTGCAAAGGGTTAAAAAAAAAAAGAAATCAAACCCAAAAAATAATAAAAATATCAAGAAATATAATATATGCAAATTTCTTTTTGCTTTGAAACTATTATTTTTGCAATTGTTGCATTTCATTTTGATTTTGAAAGAAGAAGAAAAAGAAGAAGAAGATAAAGAAGAAGAAGATGTACATGTATCATAAGATTTGTATTTTAAATCATACATTAACCACATACACACATACACAAAGTGCTATCATTTTTTAGACTAAAATGACAAAAACAAAGTCAACCGGGGTAAGAGGAAGAGGAAGAGGAAGAGGAAGAAAGAGAGGGAGAGGGAGAAGGAACAAAAAAAGTAAAAGGTTATTCTAATTAATGTCTGATTCAAAAATTTTAATTGAAATCAATACCACCTAAAGGGGTATTTGTAAATTACTAGAGATCATTGAAAGGGGACAAAACAAAATTTACGTCAATAAAATAAACTCCAAAATCAAATATATATATAAAAAAAATAAAAAATTACCCAAAGATTTATTGGAGTTAAAGTAAAAGTAAAGAGAGGGGGGGAGGAAGAGCAAAAAGAATTTAAAAGGCTGAAAGAAGAAATAAAAATATATGTATGTAAGTATGGGTGCGTTGCTTTTGGGTCGTGTATAATAATTCAAGTGTGTGTAATTATTTATTCACAATATTAAAAAAAAAAAAAAATTGTATTACACTTCTATAAATTAGATAATAAATAATAATAATTTGTTAAAGGGGTAATCCCCAATAGAAGAAGAAGGAGAAGGATTGGAACGTAAATGTATTTAAACAATACAAAGAAAATGTCATTTCTTAACTGTAAAAACTTTTGTGTACTTGTATATCAATTTTATGTATACTACCTACCCATCCACCACGGGGAATAATAAAAAAAAAAAACCCCAAATCTTTCTCTATTATCATCCCATCCAACTATATTGTGAATGACAGGTGAGTCGATGTTTTGGCGGTGAGTTGGAGAATTTTATCTTTGTAACATTTTAACTATGAATTAATGACTCGTACATAAATGTCGAATGGTTTTTTAAAAAATTTTTAGTTTAAAAATGCTTAGCTACTTAATCTTAATTAGGGAAGGTCACGTGAATGACTTGGGATTATGTAATATAGCCATACATGTATGCAGACATTTTTTTATATATTTATTTTAAATTAGAAAGATGACTGGTGTACATACAAATATGTCAAAACAAAGCTTAAGATAAAACCTGAAATAATTATTAACAAATGCAAAATGCAAAATGCAAAATGCAAAATGAAAAAAGAAAAAGAGAAAGGACAAAGAGAAATAAAGAAAACGTTTCTATTTTAATTACTGTGGATTTAATTATTTCATATTTCCATTCATGATTCAAAATTACAAATGAATATAATATAATATAATGTAATGTAATTGTTGCTATTGGGTGTAAAAAAAAAAAAATCTTGACTTTGAATAAAAACAAGGGGGATCATAACATTTCAAAATTTTTAGAGTTAACACTCATGACAGATACGAATTTTTAGGAGGAGGGAGGGGGGATGTCATATCTTGGAAAAATGTGTCTAGCTAATTGTTTCTTTCCTGCTGTATGTACATGTACATGTACATGTACTTATATACAATCTCAACAAATTCCCCATTAGGAATTAACTCCAGGCTTCAAAAAAAAAAAGAAAGTGGGGATAAGCGAATGTTAAAAATGTTCAGTATCATGGAGATTTTGGCACGCAGACAGGCAGGCAGACAGGCACGCAGACAGGCAGGCAGATGGGCAGGCGGGCGATTGAAAGAGAAAATTCTGTTAAATAATTATATAATACCTTTTACTTTTACATTAACAACAAAATCTAAAGATCCATCATGTTTTCTTTTTTCGTTTTAGGTTTTCATGTAAGATCCTCTTTTTTTTTTTTCTTGATATATTTCAAATCATCATCATCTGATCATCATTCGATTAATCCTTTTTCAATGGAATTAGACTGTGCGATAATTCCGTCTTCCAAGAATACAGAATAAAATAGTTCAATTTCTTGAACATTACATTCAATAATTTTTGACCAAGAAGAAGAAAGATGTTAAAAGTACCCTTAACATTACTTTACATGACATTTGTAATAATTTACGTCCATATATTGTTACATCTTTTTGCCCTAATTATTTTGTTTTTAAAAAAAAATTCAGTTTGTTTCTAGATCCGCTCTCTCTCTTAGACATGTATACATTATCTTACAGAACAAGGGGATGAAGTTAAAAAGAAAAAGAAAAACAAATAATTAATATTTATTATATTTTACGAGATCCTTTTTTATTCTGTATTCTTCTCTTCAATGATAAGAGTAGTAGTAGAACAAGAAGAAGAACTCTAGTTACTAGCGGACAGATTTTTCTCTTCTTTTTTTTATTGGTTAAGAAATGTTCATCATAGAGAGTAAAATAATAATATTGGGAGACAATAGCCGTATCTATATGTACACACATATAGTAATTTTTTTAGTTGATAATATTATCAATTTGAAATTAAAATTACCTTATCTTATATTTCCTATTAACATTGTTATTTGTAGAGGGGAATGATGAAAATAGAACGGGAATTTTTTCTATCTCTCTCGTTGTGTATAGCCTGATCTTTTAATTCCCCAAAAATATCCTATACAATAGAACTACATTATAACATATTCTACATATTTCCACGCCATAATATATAGGATTCATAACATTCTTTTTGAATATTTTGTTCTTGTTGGTTAAGTATACATTGTAACAATTTCTCTTAACCTTGAATCTCTTTTAGTTCCTGTTTTTTATTAAGGCGGTATTTGTTTTTTTTGTGCAAATAAATATCGTGTCATGTTTAATATCCATATCTTTTTCATTGGGAGGATTATACAAAACCGTTTCTCTCCCAAAGAAAACACTAAACTAAATTATCTAATCATCCTGGGTCTTTCTTTGAAAGATTAGAGAAATCAATGAATTATTTATATACAGTATACCTGTAATGAATTATAATAATTCCAAACACGATGATGATGGATAAATAATAAACAAATTATTATTTATATACTATATGCAATAAATGATTTAGACGAATTATTTAATTTGATATATGCCACATTAATCAACTTTAACACAGATTTTCTATTTGTTCTAACCCAATTTCATTTCAAATTTATGGAAAAAAATTATTGTTCCAATTTTTTGTTTGTTTTTGTTAAGGTTAATTAATTTCAGATGTCTTCTTTTAACAGAGTATATATTCCATGATGTTAACAATATGATAGATAGATTAATAGAATTCTAGAAGGATGAAAGTCTGCATAATTCTTTCATATTTATGACAAATATGTAATACCTAAAAACATCACTCACATATACAATCATAGGTACTACAATAATACTATACACTAATACATAGAATTAAATGCCTAATGTACATAAACTGTGCACGTATATAGAGGGGCGGAAAGAAATTTAGAAAATAGAAAATAGAAAATAGAAAATAGAAAAATCCCAGTTAGGTAAAAAAAATCTACACTAGATTCAATTCTGGATGAAGAATTTTTAATAATGACTTTTTAAAAGATAATATTGTACTAGATTAAAATCATTAATAATGATAATGATAATGATAATAATAATATGAATTTATTTGAAAATACAGTAACAGTATACACACACACACATTCAGAAATAGAGAGTATCAATTGTTTTGTTTAAGTGTAAAACCACGTTATTTCTTTGTTGTTATAGCCCCACCTAGTTATTAATTAAATCAAAATAAAATATCTTACCCATTTGAAACAATAAACCAACCGTATGATTGGCCCATTGATACCACTACAATAAATTTACAATTTTAGTCATTCAATTAATAAATATAAAACAAAACAAAACAAAAATACAAATCTAGACACAACTTCAATCGGACTTTGAAAAAAATTGTATCAGATTTCTTTTCGTACAAAAAAAGGAATCAAAAATAAAAAAAAAAAAAGTTCGTAAATTAATGTTGATGTTTTTTTATTTGTTGGTGATAGATCTAAAAATCAACAATACTAAATATTATTTTGCATTCTATAAAAAAATGTGGATTCATTCATTCCCATGTAATAATTCTAATTAATTAATTAATTAATTAGGCTTATGTAATAGAAAAACTGTCTCTCCCTAACACTCTCCTCAAACGTTTTTGTCATTTTAAACCAACCAATTTACCAACACCAGTACCAGTGGTACCAAGTATTCCACAAAAATATTAAAACAATTGATTAAAAATTTAAGTCATTTGGTTAATTAATTAAATCACACAATAATTATTTCAAAGATGGTTCAAAAATAGAGAACTCGTCAAATATGCGATTATTAAATCATACATTAGATACAAAACATGACATCTTTCATTCTTGTCCTTTAAAAACTGTTAGTTTTACAAAAAAAAAAAAAAAAAAAATTGACTGACTAGAAATTTTGCGGAGTTTTTTTTTTTTGATAACGGAAATGTGCAATCCTTTTCCGGGTTTAATGTATAGTACGAGTTTATGTAAACATATCTCCGTTTAGGCACGTTTTATTTTTATATTTTTCTTTTTCGGATATTGTCCACGTATATATTGTTGTTTTTGTGAGGAAACGAATTTCATATCTCCACCACGTCCTCCCTCCTCGTGTACTTACTACCATCACCACCACCAACATCACCATCACCAACATCACCATCACCAATCCCGCTCTACTTCCACGAAATACAACCAATTTCCCTTACTCTCAAAATCTATTTCAAAGTATAAAAAAATACAGTATATTACTAGATCCCTATTTTGTATATTCCTTTCCTATCAATTATAACCTATCATTTAATAATTTTTCAAATTCAATTTTATCATATTTAACATATTTGGATTTATTTTTAGTAAAATCTGAAGTACCATATTTATCATATAATTTAAAATAAGCATTCATAACTAATTTTTTAACTTCATTACTTAAATATCGTTTTAATCCAACATCACCAAAATTATATCTTGAATAAGTTGTTAATGCTTGTTCAAATGATTCATTAAAATTTTTAAACAATTCTTTAACTTGTTCTCTTTCTTTATTAGATAAATTCATCACTGGTCCACCTCCTGTTCCACTAGTTGTACTTTGATTATTATTATTACCACCACTATTTGATCCAGATATTGCCAGTTGACTTACAATATTGGTCATATCTCTAATAATTATAAATGATGCATGATTCCAATCTTCTAAAAATAATTTTAAAAATCGATTCTTTAATTTCCCAATTCTTTCCATTCCCATTGGTCCTAAACTATCAAATAAATCTTGTGATCGATTAACAATTGATTCCAACATAAATAAATTTTTAACCAATATAAATCCTTGAGTTGATTTTTTCATGGTTTGATCCATTTTAAGTCCAAGTTCAATACTAACCATAATATCATCAATAACATCAGAATAAAATGATGATAATAAAAATTCAGGTGTACTTGTATCAACATTTGGATTTATTATAACAGAACTAAATACTTTAGCAAATGGTGCACTTTTAACCCAATCTCAAGTTGATGATTTTTATTAAGTTCTAATAATCCTGTTTTAAATTCACTTATCTTACGTATTTTACTCATTATTTCAACAATAACTTCTTGAGTACTATTTTCAGTAAATTTAGATAAATTATTAAATCTTTTAGAAATTGCCAATATAAATTCTTCAAATATAATAGAATTTTGTTTAATAAATAATTCCATTGTTTTAATAAATTCTTCATTATTAATCCCATATTTATGTAAATGATATTTAAATTTATTTAAATTATCAAGAATTTCTAAAATTAATATAATATTATCAATAATTAAATTTGGTGAATTAAAAAATTGATTATATTTCATAATAATTTCATTATATTTATAAATTTGTTCTTTAGTAATATTTTCAATAATTTTAATTGGCATATTAAAACTTCTTAATAATCTAATTTCTTGACCAATTTCATTAATCATAATATCAGTATATTGAGTGATACCATTTGTTCCCTTATCATAAGGTACATTATGTTCTCGTGTTTTCACTTGAGTACTTGATTCAATTGGTTTTAAAACTTGTAATAATTTAATACTTCTAGCTTTTAAATATAATTTATTAACATATTCATCATTTCCTTGATTTTGAAAATAATTAAATATCATTTTAATATCATCTTTTTTATTAATTAATTTATCTTCATCTTGTCTAATTAAAATTTGAAAATATTCATGAATTTTTCTTTCTGATCGATCATTTAATTGTTCAAAATTATATAAAATCCCTTTAAATTGTTTAAATTTTGGTTTAACATTATTAAATAATTGTTTTGATTGATTTAAAGTATTCATATATCTAACAATTCCAATTGATTCAACAGAATTATTTAAAATATTTTCAAAATTATTAATCTTTTCTGCACTTTCACTAACATCTTTAAGTAATCCTAATCCTTTTTCAACATCATTTTTAGATTTAGTTAATTTATTAACTTGATTAAGAACAGGTTTAATTGTCGTCGATGCCTTTTGAGATTTATTAGCAATATTAAATAATGATTTATCAATTGATTCAAATAATTCTTTGGATTCACGTAAATGTTTATCTAAAACATCAATATCTGCTTCATCAATATCAACTTCATACAGCATCTTCATTCTTTTGTTTTGATTGTAAGGGCCCTGGGTTGGATAATGATTGTTGTCGTTGTTGCTGAGTTATTTTCCAATGAATTTTTTTTTTTCTTTTCTTTTCCTTATCCGCGTTTCAAACGAATATGCCAAAAAAAAAAAAAAAAAGTTAAACCAACCTTTATTTCGTACGTGTGCCGTCTGGCACAATTATGAATTAGCGAAACAGGAAATCATTATCACTATGAATATCTGATAAGATGTAGATAAAAAGGGGATTGATTCCTATATAGTTTATACATCCTTAATTGTAAATCTATATCTATACACTTCTTTCTACGTTAAACGATAATTATTTTAGATATCATATAGGAATATCCTCATCATTAGTATATAAATCAAGATTAATAACTGGATTATCATGATATTAGATGTTACATTTCTATTAGAGAGAAATATTAACTAGACTTTTATAATAATATGTATTGGAATACTCAGCATGTATCAATGTAATTGGCCAAAAAAACCTTCATCAAAGTTAAATTAAAATAAATGTCAATGTTCAGATGACATCAATTTTTTGTTTTAGTTGGGCTGGAGGAGGAGGTAGAGCCCGAACCGAAATACGTTTGTATTGTATCTCTCTTTCTCTTACAGTCTGTCAGTCTGGAATTAGTACGTCGAATCATGAGATTTTATTTTTTTTTAAGCTCGAAGTTGGGGGGAGGGCGGTAAATCATCGACCAAAAGGATAACAAATCCTCCTTTTTAATTCCCACTATATTTTACTTGAAAGTACAGAATATATGTTAGTCCCTTGTAATAAAAAACAAAAATAGTACGACGGAAAGGTATGTACACGATATACCCCACCCTCGAATTAACTCTGGCCACGATAAGAATTAAAGTAGGTCCCAGACAAGTCCCAGACAAGTCCCAGACAAGTCCCAGACAAGTCCCCAGGCTACTCTAACTATCCATGGACAGTATCCAACCATCCACGGCCAATATTATTTTGTCCTTGGACAATTTTCTGTCGTCCACAGACAAGAATAATATTTGGCACCAGCAAGAACTAGCATTGTTGAACAGTTGTAAGGTAAAAATACAAAATGTAACTAATAGCGTGGCGCTTTAATAGCGTGGCGCTTTAATAGCGTCGGGCAGGAATAAGATGGAGCATGCGTAGGGAAGGCGATGCGCAGGCAAAAACAGAACAAATTAGAACCAAAGGAGGGTAGCCCCAGGGTAAATCACTCGCAACGCAACAAATTATGACATTCTATCTACTTCGTTGCAAATGAATCGTGGTAAAACCCTATCCACAAAGGACATATATATTTGGACTATACAGTAGATATAGTTTGTGATCTTTGGATTAATATTAAACCGTGACTAGCTATGTATGTACAAAATCAGTTGAACTAAAAGAGCAGCTTAATATATAGTTATAGAATGTTTCCATGACATATGAGGTAATCTGCACCATATGGATATTTAGCTATTAAATTTATGATTGCAATTACATAATCATAGCTACAATAGAAGTTGTTTATGGGATTGTTTATCATGCTCGGATAAAATTGCCTGCGATAAGCATGAACAGAGACTTGAAGTTTTCTATGATTAGACGACAAGATGCTTTGATAATAGTAAACTTCAAGACAAAAAAATGTTCACTGATGAATGATCAATTGATTTAAGTAATAACGATCTATTAGTCTATGAAAAGTTTTTTTATTTTTGGTACTTCTTAGTCTTTAAGATGACAACGAGACAACACTAAGTCCTTCTATGAAGAAATCGACATGGCCTGATTGGAGGTTTATAAGCATCCACAAAACTATTCAAATTAGTTTCCAAAATTTAATTTCTCATTCATTGATTGCTTGTAAATCCGACCGTGCTTCTTCTTCTTCTTCTTCTTCTGTATCATTAACTTTACTAACTGTACTAAATTTATTTTTACGCAAAAGAATAGCTACCTGAAGTAAATGGGTCTATAATATTGAATTGCCCAACGACAGGGTGTAAATTCTCGGATTCAGTCCCATTTTATTGCAATTTCTTTAGTTCATAATCTATGTATAGTTTTGGCTATGAAGAACTTGAAATAGTATGGCAAATATCAAATTTCACCTCTATGAATTTGTCCAGGTACTGAGATCTCTGATGAAATTTTATATGGCGATTGATTTTGTCAACCAGATATAATTTGGCGCGTCAAAACTTCAAATATCAGTTTTACAAATGTTCAGTATGGGTCCATAAAATTTTAAATATTCGTACACAAAAAAATTTCAATACCACAATAGAGATGTTTCATTATAGCAACTAACACTTCCACTAAAGATATAGAGACTTTGAATACGGCAATTGAAACCTTGGTTATGAAGGTTAATATTTTAAACAATAATTAAGGTATTTATCTTAAATTGAGCGTGTCAATCAAGATTTAATTTGTCAATAAAATTTTCAAATTCTCAATAAATTTTCAAATTCTCATTAAATTTTCAATTTGTCAATAAATGTAAGTCATTAAAATGCCTTCCAAACACTTATCCTAAATGAGATAGTAAAGTATCAGAGTCCAATTGTATACTAAATACAATTGACAGTTCGGAGTGTTTCATTCAACTTGAATAAATATCAGCGTCTAATGCGTAATAAGCACTTAATATAAATAAAGCAAAATATAAAAATTTACAAAGATTGGTCTCAATAGAGGCGTATTTATACAAACTTATGATTCAGTTCTCAAAACTTTATATTTTAAATTCAGAATAACCCATCCTAGTCCATTCTCTTCTGTTATCCACATTTTCACATTTATACAGAAAATCTTAAGACAAACCCTCAAAAACTCAAAAACCGAAAAAATAAAAAAAAACATCTAGATAGCGAATAGCATAGGGAATGGTCAAGGTAGATTGCAAAAAAAAGAAAAAAAAAAAGAATATTGGGGTAGAAAGGTATACACATAATACGCCCCAGAATAGTATGAAAATAGGTCCCAAACATGTCCACGGCCAATATTAACTCGTCCACGGACAATATTATTTCGTCCACGGCCGATATTAACTCGTCCACGACCAGTATTAACTCGTCCACGGCCAATATTAACTCGTCCACGGCCAATATTAACTCGTCCACGGACAATTTTCAGTCGTCCACGGCCAATATTATTTCGTCCACGGCCAATATTAATTCGTCCACGGACAATTTTCAGTCGTCCACGGACAATATTATTTCGTCCACGGCCAATATTAATTCGTCCACGGCCAATATTAATTCGTCCACGGACAAAGTTATTTCGTCCACGGCCAATATTAATTCGTCCACGGCCAATATTAACTCGTCCACGGACAATATTATTTCGTCCACGGCCGATATTAACTCGTCCACGACCAGTATTATTTCGTCCACGGCCAATATTAACTCGTCCACGGCCAATATTAATTCGTCCACGGACAATATTAATTCGTCCACGGCCAATATTAATTCGTCCACGGCCAATATTAATTCGTCCACGGCCAATATTATTTCGTCCACGGCCAATATTATTTCGTCCACGGCCAATATTAATTCGTCCACGGCCAATATTATTTCGTCCACGGCCGATATTAACTCGTCCACGGCCGATATTAACTCGTCCACGGCCAATATTAACTCGTCCACGGCCAATATTAATTCGTCCACGGCCAATATTATTTCGTCCACGGCCAATATTATTTCGTCCACGGCCAATATTAATTCGTCCACGGCCAATATTATTTCGTCCACGGCCGATATTAACTCGTCCACGGCCGATATTAACTCGTCCACGGCCAATATTAACTCGTCCACGGCCAATATTAACTCGTCCACGGACAATTTTCAGTCGTCCACGGCCAATATTATTTCGTCCACGGCCAATATTAATTCGTCCACGGACAAAGTTATTTCGTCCACGGCCAATATTAATTCGTCCACGGACAATATTATTTCGTCCACGGCCAATTTTTTTTCGTCCACGGCCAATTTTCAGTCATCTACGGAAAAGTCACCATATATCGATGAAGCTATGGACGGAAAGAATAATAGTTAGCCTCAGCAAGAATCGACGTTGTCGAACAGTTGTAAAAAAAATATACAAAATGTAACTAACAGCGGTGCGCTCAAATAGCGTGGCGCTTTAAAAGCGTCGGGCATGCGGTGGGGTAGAGATAGCGGTGCGCTCCTATAGCGTCGGGCATGAGTTAGGTAAAGGCAAAGTTAAAGCTAGGTACAGCGGCCCACTTTTTAGCTGGGAGACGGAAGAATAACAATAAGCAAGTGGCCAGACCTTTAGGAGTTCAGCCCATTGTCCATTTGTGAGGGAATGAGAGAGTATGCCCTAGTTAGTTCTTCATAATAAACTGTATATAACTACTTCTAGAATGCGTTAACCGTGACACCCTATTCCCCACCGTCTTAACTTTGTCTTTAAGTGGAGACAGAATGATAAATTCACTTGATTCTTTGTTAGTATTGTAACGACGACAAATTCCACGGATAATGGTATTGGTGCCCAATTATGTGGTTTCGTGAGATTACCCCAAGCATTGTTGGAGGTGAAATTAAAGTCAAATGTAGTGTATTTGTTTACAGTTGAATTGAAATTGTATATTAATTAATGATATAACTACTATGACTGATACTAAAAATAATCAACAAAATATTACAGAATCTATTATTGCTCCTGCATTTCCTCTCCTTAAATTACACTCTATACAACTTATGGAAGGTACTAGAACTCCCCAGGTCCAATCAATACATTTTTACTACGTCTAATGTAAAATTTAGGTTTTTCCTACTTGTTCTTTCATTGAATAATCTATAGCTTACAAGGTTCAATGCTATTTTTATGGTCTCTTCTGGGGCATTAGGATAAACAATTATTGCTACCTCGGGCCACCTTTTTTTTTTATCAAACAATAATTGTGATTTTACTGATTCATATACCATGTCACTGATTATCAGCTGTGTTAGGTATATCAATGGTAGTTGTGGGCTATAAGTAGAATTAGTTGTTAGATTAAATGAAGCTCTTCATATTTTTTGTCTTCTCCAATAATCATGATGTTGGAGCAGTTGAAGTGTTGCATTGAATTGCTAGAAAGTGAAATCGTAAATTGTCATTAACTTTGGAATAATTTTAAAGAATGATAGTGAAATCAAAAGTAATGATGATTACAGCCACAATTTCAATTAAAAATAAAAACTTACCTTTTTCTTGATGTTCCAATGTTTTATAAAATTTTATTTTGCTTTCAAATCTGCCACTCCGTCCGCAATATTGTTATTGCATTAGTTCGATACGTTTAAAGAAATTAAATAGAAAAATTTATATCGTTGCTTCGAGTACATTTAGTCACCAGAGGTGAAAAAGATTTCTCTAGATATAATCGGCGGACAAATCGCATTGCCAACATTTGTTCCATTGTGGGGCCAATTATGCCTTCTCTCTTCTTTTATGTTGGTTTCCTTGTTTTAGGAAAATGTAGAGTCATATATATTTGGTGGTTTTAGTAACATATGGCATTTATATTTGGTTATAATAAAATCAAAGGCCAAGGTCCTTTTAGGTTTAATATAGTCCTATATTTATTGTGCCTAATGTAGTTGTTTATGCACATTCTCCAAGAGCCAATACCATTAGCTGGTTGAGATGATGTATACTTGTTTATGTTTGTTCTTGACTGGAAGTACAGCCACTATCATACGTAATTTACTTCATAGTTCAATGATAGTTCTTCTTCTTCAGTTTTCATTTGGGTTTGCGATGTGTTCATTGGTGTTGTTGATTTCCCCACATCCCTTGTGAGCCAAGCAAATACAATGAATGGTTTGGACATGATGTCAGTTTGTCATATCTCATAGAATGAAGGTGATTACATAACCTTGCTTATTTCGATGTTCATATAAAATTATCATTGAATACTTAATCAATCATCACTTGATGTGCGATTCGGATGAAAGTAAAATATGTACTTCTACATGAAAATACACTTGCTCCGAATACTATACTAAGGTTTAATCATTACGTTCATAATCCTCATATTTTTTTTTGATTTTAGGACCATACAATAGAGATCATTCAAAAGAACAACACATGTACATGGCATTACAATATGGTTTTTCTTATACAAAACAACTACAATATCATTTCTGATACCTTAAACTAGTATATAATTGCATTTAGTATACTTAAATATATGTACTGGATAAAAATTCGACCCTACCCTTTTCAAAAAATGTAGGCTTTTCCATGGATAATTCCCATTGACATACGAGCGACCTGATCTTAAAAAAAAAAAAAAATAACGCTTAGCTCCAATTTCTGGAAATCGAGAATTGAGATTTTTTTTTTCAATTTATTTTTCTTCTGTTTATGTTCTTTTTCTTTTCTTTGTATTGAAATATCTGTACTGCCTTGATATTTTTATTTTTATTTTTCAATACCCTTTGCAAATAGACAATGACCATGAAAGCCAAACGTCATAGAGGAGGCACACGGGATATAGTTAATTCGCTAAATAAACGAAAGTCATCAAGAATAGCCCAGTTAAGTTTATCAGCTAGTCCTAATATCAAAGAACTGGTACCAAAGACAAGTGATTTTATTGAACCAGAATTGGCTAAACCGGGTCCATCAGGTTTTCCAAACCTTCCTAGTGCCAAAGTGAAGAAAGAATATTTATGGTCTTCAAAATATAGACGTCCGAGTGCTGGTTCCAGAGAGAGTACTCCCGGAGAAGATGGTTCAGATTCATTGGAAAATGTTGAGAATACTTATAGAAGCAATTTACAACGTCAAGGTATAGCTGACGAAAGTGATATAAGGCATCCAAACCAACCAAGGAGGTCGAAGCGGTTAAGAGCAACGACACCGCTTATTCCACCAAGTACACCAAAAAGACCTGTTTCATCTACAGGATCTTCTATCACAACAACCCATTCACAGAAAAAAGCTAAAGTCACGTCATCACCAATAAAGTCAACAAAAAATAAACTATTCAATTCAGGAATAGTTAAGAAGGAGAACAAACTCGATAATGATAAAGAAACCAAAGAAAATGATGATTTCTGTTCAGCTTGTGAATTACCAGGAGTTCTTATATGTTGTGAATTGTGTCCAAAATCGTTTCATTTTACATGTTGTGATCCACCATTAGAAGAGGCACCAGAAGATGAATGGTATTGTCGAGAATGTTTCAGCAAACTACATCCACCGATTATGAATGAGGGAGTCTTTGGGAAACTACTATTTGAATTGGAGAAACTGAACCCAAAAGAATTTAAACTACCTCTCAAATTCCAACTTCCTAAGAGTGAATCCCAATTACAGGAAAGGATCAAGGATAAAAATTGGGATCTAGAAGCATTATACGATGAAAATGACGATCCTTATTTATGCCACTGTTGTGGCGATTCTGGACTTAATAGAAGAACATTAATTCATTGTGATTTTTGCCCATTGGTTTATCATATCGATTGTTTGAATCCACCAATGTTTGGTCCCAAGACACTAGGGGAGAAATGGAAATGCCCAAATCATATTGATGATTTAGTTCCAAAGGATTATCCAAAATTGTTCCGCTATGTCGAAAATGAACAGCAATCACATACAAACTTTATTGAAATTGCCAATGGAAATAACAAGTCTACAATATATCGTATCCCAGAAACTCTGGTTCTAATAGATTTTATTGGAAAAGTAGACAAGAGCCAAGTTCTTGAAAATATCCAAGAGTATAATATGCAAAGTCGTATTGAACAAAACGCAGATGAATTAGAAGCTGTTCAAAATTTAAACGAAATCAAAGAAAGACAAAAAATATTGAATCTTGATGCCTTGTTGAAAGTGGTCAATAGGGAGGATATTAAACTAAAAACACAGGAATCACTTGATGATGAAGAAATTCAAGATTTATTAAAGATTAAACAATTGATGAATGTCAAAGGTCAAGAAGCACTCATGAAATTTCTCCAATCATGAATGTTGAAGTCTAGATGGGGGGGGCCTATGTATTATTTCAAGTTATGATTGAACAATATGAATATATAAAGCAATGTTTAACATTAATACTATAAATATTCCCACGGCATACTCCAAAATCTGAATACTGTACATGCACGACTTTAAGTGTATACAGAGTTTTATTTTTTTTTTTTTTTGCTTTTAATACCTCTGTTGCCAAAATTTAATACATTCTTGGTCTAATTCCTTAAACACGTTATTTGGATTTATTGTATTTGATTCAATTTTAAGATAACAAATAGTGGATTTTTTTTTATGATCATCAAGAATGTTCTTCATATTTTCTTTATTAGTTGATTTTATATACTGGTTCAATCAAAAATTTAGATATCTATCTGATCTAATAATTGGTATGGTCTTTGAACCCAAGTTTGATATTGTTTTAATTACCGGTGGAGTTGTTGGTTTAGGAAGGAATCTTGTACAAGATTTGAAGTATAGAAATGCCAAAATAGTGGTATTGGATATTAAAATGCCAACAGAGGAAGAGAAAGTCCCTGGGGTAGTTTATTATAAATGTGATGTTAGCGACAGACAGCAGATTTTACAAACCCAAAAGATTGTTCAACGAGAAGTTGGTATAGTCACTGTGTTGATCAATAATGCTGGTATTACCACTGGTAAGACTGTGTTGGACTTGTCATTCCTTGAAATAGAAAAACTATCCAAGTGAATCTATTGTCAAGTTTTTATACTATAAAAGCTTTCCTTCCTGATATGATTTTAAAACAACGTGGTTATATAATAACCATTGCATCTGTGTTGGGGTACATGTCACCGGCAAGATTAAGTGCCTATGGTGCTTCCAAATCCGGCTTGATTGCCCTACATGAATCATTAACATATGAACTAGGATCACCTTCTTTGAATCCCACGGAATTAAAACCTTATTGATTTGCCCTGGTCAATTAAAAACAGGAATGTTTCAAGGTGTTAGAACACCATCAACAATTCTTGCACCTGAATTGGATCCTACATTCGTTGCTTCTTCTGTGGTAAAGGCCATAGAGCAAGGTCGACGTGGAGAAATCAAGCTACCATTATATGGAAAATTTATCCCTATCTTCAGAGCTTTTCCTTGGCCCATTGTGGAGGTAGCAAGGAAGCTTTCTGGTATTGACAAAAGCATGGTGGAATTCAAAACGAAACTCTCCAAAGTTGCAAGCAGTGTATCATCCATGAGAAATTTCTCTATAAATGGTTCAACCACAGTATCTGCAACAGAAACAGCCCCAATACAAATAGTTGATGGTGATAACACGAGTTGTAATAGGATTAATGAAATTAGTATCAACAAAACAGAAGAACCTTCACCAAAGAATAACTAAGTTCACAAAATAAAATAAAAAAAATTATTTTGTCAATGCACTACGTCGTTCTTTCGGGCTTAGAAAGCAAGTTGCATTCGGGGAATTACGCACATATGTCCGCAAAGATTCTGATCCAACTCAGGAACACACAAAGGCTAAGACAAAAAAGAAAGAAAAAAAAGGTTAATCTCCCGCAGTGAATTCTTCCGGCTTTGGACATCATATTGCGCAGTGCAACATTCGCTACACCTACTATATATATATATATTAAAGCATACATGTTCTTTCAATTCTTGCGTTTTCATTTTTTTCATTTTTTTTTTTTTTTTATTTTGCAATTTAATTGATCTATTCGATTGAATACTTTGTACTATTAGTGTATGGTGGTAACATTAGATTGAATAAAGTGTGATGAGTTCATTTGAAGAAATATATTTAGAACATGATGATTGTAAATTCCACACTTTCACACACCCAGCAGCATCTGACATTGAATACCGAGGAGTAGTAATAATTATTCATGGTTGGACAGAACACATCTTGATGTATAAAGACATAGTCAAAGTACTATCATCCCAGGGATATACTTGTTTTGCTTACGATCAGAGGGAACATGGTACAACGAGGGGGAATTATATCAATAGTCAGTGTTATATTACGGATCTTGATTATATGATTCTGCAAACTATAGATAAACTAGGCGAATCACCATCGGTGAACCTTTAGGTCATTCTATGGGAGGAGCTATTGTTCTTGAATATCTTCAAAAGGTAAGTATAAAAACCATATATCATCAGTTATTGCATGTGGACCATATATCGGACTAAGTGAAACCTGTTCCCCATCGATTTGTGTCAAAATGTTTATGAATTTAATTGCATATTTCTTCCCAAATTTTAAATATAGTCAAGCAAAGACACTTGAAAGTTATGCATTGGTAACAAAGAACAAGAAAAGGCAATTAGAAATGCTTGACGATGAATTATGCACACCTGTTTCTTCCATGCGACTAATAGCAGACATGTTTTATAGAGGGAAATGGTTATTAAACTCCGCACTGACTTTCACAACTAATGCCTCAGTATTAATTTTACAATCCAAAGATGATGGAATTATCAGCGGATCGATACTGAAGAAGTTCTTTGATGCTTTACCGATATCTGATAAGGAATTTAAGTTTTTCAACAATTCAGGACATGCATTACTTTTAGAGAAAGATGAAACTGTCAGCAAAGTCTATTCCAGTATTAATGATTTTTGAAGAAACCCCACAGGGTCTACTATATAAAATGATTCTTAACTATACTATGATCTATAATCACCATTAATAGTCACATATTCATGAGATAAATCACATGTCCAGAAGCTAGCGCTTTGACCTCCACCGGTACCCAAATCAATTTCAATCACCAAGTCTTCGTCTTGTAATATTTCTGAAGCTCTTTCTTCATCGACTTGTTCTGGTTCACCATTGATCAACAATTTCAAAGGTTCACTACCATCAACTGGAATAAATTTAACACTGGTCTTACTTGGAATAACGGATTGATCAGTGGATACATTAGCATACCCAATGGCACATAATATACGTCCCCAATTGGCATCTTTACCATACATGGCAGTTTTAAAAAGTGAAGAGTTGGCAACACTTGAAGCAATCGATTTAGCATCTTTATAAGATAATGCATCTTTAACTTTAAGAGTGATGAATTTAGTAGCTCCTTCACCATCTCTAACAACCAATTGAGCCAATTTTTGAGCAAAATCAACAATTTCAGTTTGTAAAGCAGAAAATCTTTCGGCACTTGAAGATATATTCTCGATTAATTCACCACCAGCGGCACCATTGGCCATAGCAACAATAGTATCATTGGTAGACATGTCACCATCAACAGTAATACTATTGAATGATCTATCAACTGCGTATCTTAATATTTGTTGTAATGCTGCTGGGGATACTGGAGCATCAGTAACAAAAAATCCAAGCAATGTGGCCATATTTGGACAAATCATACCTGCACCTTTACATAAACCAGCTAAAGTATAGGTATCATCTCCAATTTTGAATTTTTTTGTCACTAATTTTGGAAATGTATCAGTGGTACAAATTGCCGTAGCACAATCAATCCAATGTTGATGAGTATCTCCTAAATGATTCAATGATAATTTTGGAATACCAGTTAATATGTTATCAATTGGTAAATTATTTCCAATCACCCCAGTAGACATAACCAAAGTGGAATCTTTAGGATTTTCCAAGACAGAATCGGTAACAAGTACCATTTGTTCAGCATCTTCCAATCCTTTGGTCCCAGTAACAGCATTTGCATTCCCACTATTAATAACAAATGAATTAATTCCAGTACCTGCCTTTTCTTTCAAAATCTTCATAGAAACTTGAACTGGTGCTGCTTTAAATTTATTTTGAGTAAAAACACCAGCAGTTGATGCTTCTTTACTAAATGTGTTTTGTAAAATAGCCAAATCTAATGTCTTTCCATCCTTTTTAACCCCGCAATGGATTCCACCGACAGCATAACCCTTTGGGTAAACCCCTGATTTAGGAACAAATCTGGCTGCTTTATCGGATAAATATCTGATACTATATTTTGTTATACTCTTCATTGAAGTAATCTGGATATTCTTGAAAGAAAGTAGAGAAAGAAAAGAAGTAACAAATGGTGTTGAAAAATTTTCTAGCCGCTAATTTTTTTTTTTCTGTTTGATGATAATTGATTGATTGAAAAAAATTCTGATAACAAATTTAAGAATTAACCGCGATTTGCCTAGTTGAGAAAAACGTGTAAGTGGGAAAAAACAATCTGGTTGTATTAAATACTACTGGTGACTCATCGCCAAAAAAGGACGGATTTTCATACCAAATATGAGTAGATCTTTTATCTACAACATACCGTACAAGACTCTATCAGCTGGGTATGAATAGTAAATTGATTAGTTTTAACGTAGTGAAGAATTTGTAGGAATCTTGGGCGGAAGTTGGGTCGTGCAACAAGCGAGCCATCGGTGAAAGAAAAAAAGAAAAAGAAAAATTAAAATAAGAAATAAAGTAGAATCAATGTATGTAATATAGGTTATGATGATATAATGTCACTAGTCAGACTATCGAGAAGTTTTCTACGAATATTTAGAAAGAACTACTCGACGAATATATATCCCAGGTTAACAACACAATCATTAAATAAACTTACAACATCTATATTTGATATAGCAAATGACGATCCCAAGGCTGCACTGAGTACCAATCAGCATCTTACTAGATTCTACCAGAGTATTAAAACTCAAGATTTAGAACTATCATCTAATATATTAACAGATATTTCAAATGATGCGATGAAACAACTCACTAGTAGTGGTTCCCAAAATATATCTGTTGAGTTTTATTTTGATTGTTTGAGATTAGTATTGGATTGTTATTTAAATTCAGAGACTTTCAAATCCATAAATTTACTACGACAGAATGTTAAGGAATATCTGAATGTGACGAGTACGTTTCGAGAAAAGTTTCCTGAACAAGATGATATAGAAACTGATATCTTGAAAGTTATATTACATGTATATTCAGTCTCAAAAAAATCAGGAAAAGCTTCTATGTATACCGTTCCAATAATGGAATATTTCATACGTATACTAGCTTCATTCAATATTCAAATTCAAAGTTTTATTAAAAAACTTAATAAGGATGAGTTAAAAGATGCATTAATTGAAATTTGTCAAATAAAGGATATAAAATGGGTTCCTGATGTGATAGCATCAAAAGAAAATAGTTCACTAGAGTACAAAGTCCCCATTGATAGATATTTAGACAAATATGGTGGGATAGATTATGATGGGATTTGTAATTATATATCCGATAATATGTTTCATTGGAATAATAATAAGAAAAGTAACTTAAAATTGTTTGAAATTTATGATAGTTTATCGGACCAAGACAAGACAAGATTTATGAATGAGTATTTGAAATTCAATGAGAGTAAAGAGTTAACCATAGAGAATTATACTAACAGTATTATTCATGCATCTCTGAAGGCATCTATAGAATTTCAAAGATCTTTCAGATTTGCAAAATCGGATTCAGACATGTTATCTGATTGGGTATCATTAATTAGTGAAGAAGTGGAGAAATTAATGAATAATAATACACCTAATTCAGATGAAGAAAGAATTCTACATTATTTTAAACCATTTTTAGAGACCGTTAAAGTTGAATCAATTGCTAATTATATTATTCAATCTTTATTGGGTACAGGAGATGATAATCGAATAATGGTTGTACTCCAAAAAATGAGGTATTCTTACCCTAGTATCTTATCACAACACGGGGTAATTACAAGTAAAAATAAGGTTATCTTCAAGTATATAACAGATGATTCATATAATAAGTTAACTGAGACATTTATTAAAATAATTGTGGAAAATTGCAAAATTACTATTTCACAAGAGGAACTAAATAATATTCAGAATACCATAAATTTACAAAATCGTGATTTCAATGATGAATTTTTAAAGATTAATGGATCGAATGATAAATATAAAGCATTTTGTCGTGTTAAAAAATTTGATGAATCAATTGGACATGCAATTTATACAGTAAAAGTACATCCATATTTAGAATCAAAATTAGAATCTTTCACAATAGGCACACATTTACGATTTTTACCATTACTATATCCACCGAAACCTTGGGTGAATTCCCATAGTGGAGGATATTTAAACTATCAAACAAAGTTTATTTCAACCAATGATCCATTACAGAAGACTCTTTTAAGAAAATCAAGTGTTCGAGGTCATTTAGATAGTGCATATAATTGTCTTGATCAAATAGGTAGTACACCATGGGCTATTAATCCCTAATGTTGGATATTTTTAACAAAGTTATGAAGTATCCTAAAGGATTTTGAAATTCCTGCAATTGATCAAGATCAAAAACTTGGTCCTAAACAAAAAAAGAATTAAAAATTTAAGATCATCTGTTGAAATAGTAAACAAAGTTGCCAATGCATTTGGCAAAAATGGAGATGTATTATATCATTGTTATATGCTTGATTTTAGAGGAAGAGTATATACGTTTTCACCTTTAACTCATTATGGATCAGATTTAACTAGATCGTTGTTTTTGTTTTGGAAGAGTCAACCACTTGGAAAGAATGGGTTTTATTGGGTTAAATATCAATTAGCTTCATTATTTGGTAGTAATGATTGTGATAAATTTTATGAACAAAATAAAGATAACATTCTTGAATCAGCAAATGATCCATTAAATGGGTCAAAATGGTGGATGAAAGCAGATAAACCATTTTGTGCCTTGTCGGTTTGTTTTGAAATTAAAAATATATTAGATTACCAAGAGAAAGGAAATGCAATTGAGAATTATTTATGTCGACTTCCAATTCATCAAGATGGTTCTTGTAATGGATTACAACATTATGCAGCATTAGCCGCGGATGAAAATGGAGGTAAAGCTGTTAACTTGATTCAAGTGAATGATGCTAAACAAGATGTTTATATTGAAGTTATGAATGCCGTAAAGACAAAGATTGAAATGGATATTAATGATTCTTCATTACCTTTAGAAACAATTGAACTTGCAAGGTTTTATTTAAAGATTCTTAGTCGGAAACTAGTTAAACGACCAGTTATGACCACAGTATATGGAGTTACATTAGCCGGAGCAAGTACACAAATCAAATCCACCATCAAAGAAATTATTGATGACCATCGTACAAATCCAAAAATCAACACATACGATCAAGAAACATTACAAAGATTATCAACATTCAGATTATTAGAGACAACTTATCTTGCACGAAAAGTTCTTGAATCCATTGATGAATTGTTTGGTCATGCAAAACAAATTGAAAATTGGTTATTACAAAATACAAAAAGAATATTAACGGTGTATAATGTTAAACTTCTTGATCATATTCAAGAAAATGATCCTAAATTGTATACCAATATTTTCACTAAACCAATAAGTTATATGCCAATGAGTTGGATAGCACCTAATGGATTCCCAGTTATTCAGGTTTATCGACAATCAAGACAAAAATTATCTCTAAGACATATGGTACATACCAAATATGGTAATTGGACAAAACTTAGTCCAATGAATAGACATAAAAATGAATTAGCCATTGCTCCAAATTTTATTCATTCTTTAGATGCATCACATATGTTTATGACATGTGAAGAAGCAAATAAACAAGGAATTGCATTTAGTGCAATTCATGATTCTTATTGGACTCATCCAATTCATGTTGATAAATTATCTAAAATTCTTCGAGAAAAATTTGTTGAATTATATTCTTTTGATTATTTAGATTATGTTAAACAAGATTTTATTGCTCAAGTTAAAGGATCTTATCAATTGGTTGAATTTGAAAAAAATAATTATCCTGAATTAACGGAGAAAATACAACGAATACGTAAAGATTACCCAGAAAAGTTAAAAGTACATAAATTGGCTTATGAATTAAGAGAAATGACTAAACAAGGTGAAGATCATATAATGAGGAAATTATATAATGAGTATAAACCAATACTTTATTTCACTGTTTCAACAAAAACGTATAATTATCTGACGACATTATCAACCGATATTCCTAAGCCAAAAGGCCCTAGAGTAGCTATATTTGTTCCAGTTATTATTCCTGATGTTCCACCAAAGGGAAATTTGGATATTACAAAGGTATTAGATAGTAAATATTTTTTTTTCTTAATTATTATACAAATAGATCTATTTCGAGTTATTCTTGTTGTTGTTCTTGTTTATCATTTTCTCTAATTTACCGAAAATTTTATCTCTATGTATTGCAATTGGATCAGAAACATCAGAATCAAAGAACTTATTCCTTTTAAATTTTTGATCATTCATGTTATTACCATCTTCATCTTCGTCTTCTCCATAGTAATAATCTTCATTATCTAAATTTTCCAATTCTTCATAATCATAATATTCATCATTTCCAGAGAATCCAACACCATCATGAGGAACATATCCTTCATTATCATCATAATCATCGTCATCATCATCATCATCATTATTCTCATGAATACCAGTATGATTGTTTTTAACATCATCATCATTATTTAATTCATCATCCTGGTTGATAATAAACCCACCATCATCTTCATCACTTGGATAATCATTTTGATAAAATGATTCTGCATTTGAATCTTCATCATCTGTTAAAACACTTGGTCTATTTTCATCTTCTTCATCATTCATTAATAAACTTTGATCATTTTCATCTTCAAAAAATCGAATATATCCAATTTGAGACAGTGGATGATTTGCACTTGTTAATGGTTCACTATCAATTAATTGATATACATCATAAACATATTGTGATTCTTCTACTTCTTTATTATTAATCAATTGTGTTCTAATTGTTGATGAGGTTCCGGATGATGAATCATTACTGGCTCTTCTATTTTTACCACCTCTTAATTTCCTTTTTTTTACCATCTTCATGTTCTAAAGTTAAAAATTATCAATCATATCAGATAATTCATTAGGAATTTCTATATCTTCTTCAATTTGATGTTTAGGAATGATGAAATTTCTCTTGGGATGATTATTTTCAGGAAATGGACTTTCATCAATTGATCCATGTTGAGATTCTGCCAATATTGTATTTAAAATAGATTCATCATTAGCATTAACTTTATTAGATTCATCAGTTCTAGCAAGTTTGAATACATAATTAAGATTTTCTGCAGAGATTATTCTCCTTGGGGTAGAAATTGGTGATAATTTTGGAGAAGATGATGGTGATGATGGTTTTGAACGTTTGACACTTCGTCTATCCTCAAGAATCAAAGCTTGTAGTGGATCCTGGTGTCTCTTTCTTTTAATTCTTAAGATTTTAGGTGGTTGGTTAGGCATATTGGTTGTTTAAATTGTTAAGTTGTTTAAATTGTTAAGTTGTTTAAATTGTTAAGTTGTTGTTATATTAATGATAAACTTCAACAAAAATCTGTAGATATTCACGCGATAAAATAAAAAATAATTGCTGGGGGAATAAGTGAGAAAAATGTACAAGAATATTTGATGGAACGAAAGAAGAAAATTATCAGAGAGAATTAGAGCGAAAATTGGTACAAAAAAAAAAAAAAAAATAAATGACTTTAGTTATTAATGCTAGTTTGGATGTTGAAAACAACTGCAGGAAACTGGGTTATTTCTGCAGTAACATAAGATTCTATACCAAAGCTCATTAAAATTCCTCGTATAACCCCACAAGGAAACCATAAATATACTTTTGATTTAGCCAATGTGTCTTGCATGCCCTTGGAACTATTCAATTGAGCAATTAATTTATAACTATTATCCACCAATACAAACGTACCCCTATGATTTGTTCTCAAATTATCCATTTGTTTGTTATATAAACATCTCCACACATCTCGACATACAAATTTCATTATATCTAAAATATCAACAACTTTATTACCTGAACTCTTGTATAATAACACTTCAGCAATTTTCAAACCTAAATTGTATCCATAAGTTTCCACTCTGATAGAAACTTCATCACTATTTATCAATTCTGAATCGAGAACATTGACTGTTCCTGGAAAATCATCTCTAAGTCCAGAAAGTTGCTGATCAACCCTGGTTTGTTCTGATTCCTCATCAAATGTTGATACTGTTGGATCTAGAAGTTTATGTGATACTCGTATTGAAGTTGGAACAAGCTCTTGTAATAAAAATTGTAAACTAGAATTGTTGACATATGTTTGTGTATCTAAAGTATCTTCAGACATAAATAATGGATTTATCGTTGGCAAAAATAGTATGGTACAGTTATTGTTTATCACGAGTGAACTCGTTTATTTTTTTTTTTTTTTTTCTATTTTTTTTTTTCGTTTGCTGATTATACAGTGTAAACTCGCGTAGCCCCACATAAATCAGAAACCATAGCATCATAACATTAGTACGTTAAAACAAGAGAAAAAAAAAGAATTACACCTAGGTAAATGCTTGGTATCTATGGGGGAACTTATAAAAGAATCAATTCAAGATAGATGTATTAATTTGGTTAGTGACTGGCACTATGTTGAGATAAAATGCAAGTTTCTAGATGATCAAGGTACAACGGGCATTAACTCTTGATATCCTAACCCCTATTACAATTTAGTATAATCATAAGAATGGTTACAGCAAGCTCTCGCTTTTTCATACCTCTTTAAACGGAATTCAGTTAATACTACCATAATTATACTCTCTGAGTTATTATTTGTTTTGATATCTTAAATGTATACTGTAATTCCTTTCCTGGTCGTGTTAAACTGGTCAAGAATGAGAAAAAAAAAAAATCACAAGTGTCACAAATCAAAATTTCTGAATTCTAAGAAATTACACTCCTGCACGACCAATTTATCGTGTACTTTGGCAAGAAGAAAACGGGGAGAAAATGTTTAAAATTGTAATAATTTCATCCATATTAGAACCGTTTTTAATCAATTGGAGAGTGATGGTTACATCAAAAAATATAATGGCATGATGGTTTTAAAAAGTCTTTTTTTTTGATTTGATTTGATTTGATTTGATTTTATTTGGGCTTATGAATTTAAAGATGCTTGTTAATTTTTGTTTTTAAAATTTTAATAAAGTTTTAACTTGCATTTAGACTTTTGTTTTTAATCATCTTAACACTAACACTGTTAGTTTTAAATTGAATAAAATATGGTTGTCCTTTTACTTTAGTTTTGTATATTTATATTGAGAGAGGATGTGTATTTGTATGTAGATAACTTTGGTTGACGATATGAAAAGAAGGTTGGTGTCATCACTTATATAGTTAGGATAAAGTATTTAGTAATGCAACTCAATGGGTAGCAAAAATATAAAAAAAGAAAATTCAAAAACCCTTACATTAGTATCTGTAAATGTATAGAAACATCTCTGTTCAATGAACAATAAAAGAATTGATCAATCAGCATTACAGGAAACACACACATATAGAATATGTCATTTTAAGTTTTTAACATTCATATCAATGAAATTAAAGAAAAGGGTAAATTGATTTTTATTCAAAGTTTATTGATTTTGACTCCTAATTATTTGGAATAATAGTGTATACTTGTAAAAAGTTTATAATACTATTCATAACACAATTCTATGACCCATGATTTCGCACACGCATTAAAAAAATTGGTTTTTGGATTTTTAGTTGTTGTAATTGACACAACCTGTCTTTTATTATTTTGTGACAATTGTGGTTGCGAGTTTTGAGTAAATTAATTTTTCGAGATGCAAATAAAGCACAACATTCAATAGCGACAACACAACAAAAGTGTACTTTTTACAATAACATTTGTGTCTAATTAACCTTGTTTTCGTCTTTTTTTTTGATCAATGTTTAATTTTTTTGTTTTTTATTGGATTTTGTTGAAATTATTACAAGTACAACACATGTACATATCCTATATACTTTAGAAATATTTTAGAAAAAAATTTTGCCTCTCTCTGTCTAAATTTAAAAATTATTATAAATTTGCTGGTTATTTCTTTTTTGTAAAATAAAGATTTTAAATCTTTACACACGCTTCACGCATTATACACTTTTTTTTTCTGGTACATTATACACGCCCATACAAGAAAATAGAGAGAGAATTTTTTTTTTTTTATTTGTTTTTTATTCTGCGTTTCCCTTTCCTTTTTTTAAAAAAACTCTCATAGACTTCACCACCTCCTCCAAGTATCAAAAAAAAAAAAAATAACAACAAATAGAGTACCAAAAGAAATAGAATAACAATTATTTAACTTATCAAGGAGTTATTCCTATTTGTCATTTCCATTTCACAATTAAATAAATTCATATAATAAAAAAAATTACCTTTAAAGCAATCATTCATACATTTAAAACTTAAACTCATTAAAGAGTTACTATCATTCTAACAGAACGTGTTTTTACAATATTTTAATTTTTTTTTTTTCTGTTTCTTCCCATATTCTAAAACAGCACACTTTAGACATCACCATTAGCTATATTCATTTAACAACAAGAAAATGTCACAGTTTCTTAATATGCCCCAGTCTAATGGTCATCCACAACTACCGCCCCAGAATATCTTGACCAACTCATTTAATGGTAATCCACAACAAATGAATTCCCCAACCAGTACGGGATTATTAAAGGTGAGCAATTTGCCCTCAGACTTGACTAGAAGAGAAGCAATCTTGATATTTTCTTTGGTCATTGATGAAATGTTGAGTATTGAAATTAAAGATTACCAGATTTATGCAGTGTTTAAGAATATCAATACTTGTATAACCACAGGAAAATTACTCGATGGAAAATATATCTTTGGAAATGAATACCCTCCTATAAAAGTCGATTATGAAAATAATACAGTAATAGGTTCACCGACAAACATTTCTACTACTCAAGCCGCATTTAATTCATTAAGATTATCTACTTCATCTGCATCTAATATTTCCCCACCAAACATCACACATCAACAATTGCATCATCAAAATTCAAATAATTCTATTGGAAATGGAAGTTCTGGTCCAAATCCAGGTACTTCGTTTGAAATGCTTCCCAAAAGACAATCCATTGGAAACCAGCGTTCGAGATTTGTATTTAGTGATCCATTTTCACATGAACAACAACAACAACAACAGCCTCAGCAACAGCCTCAGCAACAGCCTCAGCCTCAGCAACAGCAACAGCCTCAGCAACAACAAGCGCAACAACAGCAGCAGCCTCAACAAACTCCACAGCCACCACCACCACCACCACCACCACAACAACAACAACATATGTCACATCTACAACCCCAACTGCAAGTTGTTCTTCCCCCAATGAGTTCAGGGCCCCCATCCTCGGGACCCACGCCAATGGATTTATCAGAATTGAGTGGCAAATCGATCTTATTAATGGAGTCACAGAATGATGCTAGAGAATACGAAAATCTTGTTCGTGATTCATGGGACCCTGTTCATACCAACTCAAGCATGCAATTGTTGTCATCAAATCCTCAGACTCCTGGAGTTAATTCTAATATTGATTGGAATAATCCTACAAATGGGTTGAATGGTTCAAACCAAGTTCCTGATCGTCGAACGCAATCGTCGTCTTTTTCAACACCGCACCTGCTCTACATACCATGACATCAGACCAAGTGAATCCACAACAAGGTCCAACTGCATCAGGTTTAAGGTCGTCTTTACAGCATTCTGATCTGCAGTCACACCCACTGCAGAATCAATCACAACAACAACCAACACAAGATCAACAGCAAGAGAGGCAACTTCCGCCACCACCACCAGCTCCTCCTTCAACATCGTCTATGCAACCACAACAGCATACTCAATCAAATTTAACTACATATCAGGTTTCTCCACCATCTTCATCAACAACAACAGCAACAGCAACAACAACAGTAACCACTACTGTTCCTCAGCAGCAACTCGCAAAGTCAAATACCACTCCAACTCAGCAATCTACCACTAGTCCACCGGATCATAGAAATTCGTCTACGTCAAAAGATATACCAGATTTATCGTTGTTAGCTAGAGTACCACCACCTGCTAATCCAGCTGATCAGAATCCTCCTTGTAATACATTGTATGTGGGTAATTTGCCACCAGATGCAACTGAAGCAGAACTTCGTACATTGTTTTCACCTCAGAAGGGGTTTAGAAGACTTTCGTTTAGAACCAAAAACCAATCTTCAACAAATGGATCTGGATCTAGTAGTCATAGTCATGGGCCAATGTGCTTTGTTGAATTTGAAGATGTTGCTCATGCTACAAGGGCATTGGCAGAGTTATATGGCAGTGCCTTACCAAGACCTAATGGTGGTAATGGCAAGGGAGGTATTAGATTATCATTTTCAAAGAATCCCTTGGGTGTTAGAGGACCAGGAAACCCAAGAAGAACATCTACAAATACAACATCAGGTAGTGTTTCTCAGAGTCATCAACAACTGCAACAACAACAACTGCAACAACAACAACTGCAACAACAACAACTGCAATCTGCTCAACAATCACAAGGAGGAAACTATGGATATCTGAATTATCATCAAAAATAATTATTCCCTTTGGAAGTAACATTTTCATTCTTAACACATATGTATGGTTTTTCATTTCATTTTGTTTGTATTTTTTTTTTTTTTTACTGTTTTTATCCTCTCCACCATTCCCATCATTAGATCCATTACATTTACATCATATAATGGGTGTTTTTTTTTATCATGTTACCATATGTCATTTGTCACAACTAAATGGTTAACTAGTCATGTTCTTTAATTTCCATTACACTATCTTTTTATTTGTTTTATTCAATTTTTTTATTATTACTTGTATTACTGCTGTCATTTTGTTTTATTTTTATGTTGTCTTATATTATCTTTTATTTTTATATATATATGTTTCTTTGTGCTTAGAGATATATGAAATTAAACAACTATTTTATAATTTTTTTTATTCTGTAATTATCTACATAAGTTGTATTCAACATGTTGTATCAATAAATCTTGACTTGATTATTTGTAAAAGAAAGAAAAAATTTCAATCTTATCTAACCTTCCCATGACTTGATCTAGAAAAAAATAAAACTAATCAAACTACTGGTGTACTGTAATCGTCTTACAACTCTTAAACCCTTTCGTTTGGTTGTAAATTGAAACAAAAATAAATAAAAAAAAAAAAAAACTAACTCCAAATTTATCTCTATGCCCTTTTATTTTTATTCATTTAGACGAGCTTGTGGAATTTGACAACTTGATATTTTTGGTTATACCAACAATTGAAATCAATAATGACGAAAAGAAAAGTAAATATTCGTAATACGAATTCTTCCCAACCAAATTTTCAAGAAGAATCATCATCATCTCGAAAACAAATCAATCATACCAAAACCATCCATCAAAAACCTAATTCAATAATTCCTGTCAACATTTCCAATAATAAAAAATCCAAGAAATATAAATCAGTTGGTACTCAAACTTTATATTCAAGTATTCCTATGGTTAGATTACGTTATATTAATGCAGCTGAATCTTTTAAAGAGTCCATTAATATCGGTTATATTGCTCGTACAAATGATGATTCTGATATTGAATATTTATGTCAGTTTATTAATTCATTTCAATAATTTCACTAAATCTTTTGGATCAGCATAAACTTGGGATAACCAATTAGTATTTAACAAATCATCGGCGCTTAATCTTTTATCTGGAGTAGGATTTAATAATCCTAGTATTGATTCTCTTGAATCATAATGTAAACTTTTAAATAATGATAATGCTGGATTTGATTGAAATGAAGAATTTTTATTATTTAAATCAATCAATACTTGATTTAATTTAGTATGAGTATTGGGGAAATTTTTTTTATAATTGGCATAAACTCTATCCAGATAATTTGCTGTATTCCAAGGGCATTTCATTAAAAAAATTGTAAAATAAATAATTCCCAAGGCCCAATAATCATGAAATTTAAATTTATCCGGTGATTCTTGTAAATATTCATCATAATTGAATTTATCTGCTTTAATTTCATGTTCAATTTCAAATAATTCTGGTGCTTTGAAACTATTGGTTCCACAATATAATTCATTAGGATTATGACTAAGGCAAACTTTATAATCATCAGATGAAATATTTAAACTATATCCAAAATCAGATATCTTTAGTATTCCATCCGAATCAATCATAAAGTTTTCTGGTTTTAAATCACGATGAACTATACCTTTACGATGAAGGTAACTAATTCCTTTTAGAATTTGCTTGAAAATAGCATCTTTCAAACTTGATGATAATTGAATTTTAAATCTTCTTAATTGTGAAAGATAATCCAACAAATCACCCTTAGCATAATATGGGAGTATTATTGCTAGATCACTGATATCAGGAATAATACAAAGATCGAGTGCTGGTATGATGTTTTTATGGTTGCACATTTTCATATTATTATATTCACGTAAGACTTCCCTTTTATAATTATCAAATGATTGATCTCTTTTTTGTTTGACTTGTTTCAAAACCAATGATTTGGAATGAGTTGAATCAGTTCCTTTAAAAATAATTCCATTGGCCCCTTCATAAATCGGTTTAGCTGATGTTTTTAAATATTGTACCCCAATTATTGGCATATTTGAGTTCTGATCAAATGTGAAATCCTTAAAGTTTGGTGAAGAGGGAACTTGTGGTTTAGAATTCTGTAGTGATTGAGTCTCATTTGAACTCATGGATGGTTTGGAAGAAACTGAATTTAACATGTAGGCTCACAGATCTTAAAATTTCGTTATCTATACCTTGGCAAGTTTTAAAGGTGTAATCCGTGAAAAAAAAAAAAAGGAAAGCTTTATTTATAATATGTCTAGTCTATGTTATCTAGTTTTTCTCTTCTATATAAGTCTTCCTCGTGGTGGATCTTTTGATTTTCTATAATATCATTAATGATTTTCTTTAACTAATATTGAACTGATAATGGTAGGACAAATAAAATGGGAATATATTTAGAAGTAAAAAGAAAATGGTAGATAATGAAAAAAAAATAATAGAAAACTGTTTAGGAGTAGGAAATTCAAAATATTGGTTTCTTTATTTTTTTTTTTGTCGTTGTTTTCGTTCGGTTCGGCACCTCTCTTTTATTAAAGTCCCCTTTTTTTTTCGGCCCATTTTTCGCCCTAATTTGTTTAATTTTCCCTTCAGGTAAAACCGTTTGCTTTATCAATTATGTATGCAATTTTCTTTAAGAAAATATCTATACCGTACAGTATACAATTTTCATATTAGATAACAGTTATTGTACCAAGTTGATACATGGATAATAATTGTACTTGGAATGATGGTGAGAATGATCATGCAAATAATTTAAATAAATAAATGCATGATATTAGATTTCAAGAAATTGATACTGAATCAAACAAAAATTTTATAAGCCCATTATTTTACTCACAAGATTCTCAAATGAAACTAACTCCCCACCCCTTGTTTTTTTTTTATCCCGCTTGTCAGAAGATCATCCTACAATAATGGTACCCAAGTTATATAAGTTTGAGGTATATCTTACTTCCCTAAATGGTAATCTACAGTAGACTATGTTGTGCGGCTATTATGGAAGAAAGAAAAAAGTAAGGGATGAATAAAGATACTCATCCAATTGATACAACACATTTCTATTACAAATTAAGCATTAAGTTCCTCCTCTCCAATAATTTCAAGTACAGGGCTGGATACAAAACAAATAAAATCATTACCTTGTTACATTTTGTGGGATTACATGTAGCAATTATAAGCGATGATGATTTCTTATTTTGATTTATTAAAATGGTTTGTATAAAGTTTTCTCGAGAAGTTGAAATTCTTACAAATGGTTTTTGGACAAAGAGAGCAATCTTGGGATAGAAGATGTGTGATGGTATGTTCTTAATTAGGAAATCATCGCACCAAAAATAAAAACAAAAAAATTTATCCTCATCTACAATTGAAAATTGAACTCTTGTTTAATACACATGTCATCATTTACCTTGTAAGGTTTAACTTAATGTCATTCGTTTTTCCATAATGTAATAATCATTGCATGTGGATGTATGACCACAGTATGATGTTTGTATTGTCTTTTTTTTAACTTTCCTCTCTTTTTTTTTAATTTTTCTTTACTTGCTTAACCTTACAGCCTCGAAAGAGAGAGAGAGAGGGCACAATTATTTATGTGAAGCAAGTGATTGAAAGAAAGATAGAATGAGAGAAACAAAGGAAAAATATTGAGTCTCAATTTTGCGTTATAGTATCATTTTCAGTTTGCTCTTTTCACCTTTTCCCTTAAACAACATTCTTTTCTTTCCTTTCCTTTTTTATTTAATTTTATTTTTTTATTCTTCTTTTTTTTGTTTTTTTTGATTTCTTTATTCTTCAATTCATCATTCATATCTTTGGGAAGATCTTTTCTTGTTGAAAGTAATTTCCAATATAAATATATTTTCTTTTTCAATTTGATTTAATACAATTTTTAATTTCCTAGAAGAATGAGAGTATTAACAATTATCCCTATATTTTTCCTTTTAGGTTCAACTTTGTTGTTGCTTCTCACAGTCATCAATGGTGCCGGAACATCATCAATCTTGGGTAAATTCTATTGGTCTCAAACCGATACCTCCGGTCTAACTGATGTACCATTTACAACCACAAGATGGACATTCTATAGAATTTGTGACAATATCAATAATAGAAATGCAAATTGTGAAAAGTCAAAAGCTGGATTTCCTTATTCACCAAAGGATAATTTTGGTAGTGATAGTGGTATTCCAGAAGGTTTTATTAATGATAGAAATACTTATTTTTATTTATCACGTTGTGGCTGGGCTTTCACTCTAGTTGCGTTGTTTTTTACTGTGGTTGCATTAGTCTTTACTCCATTGAATTTTTGTTTTAGTTTTGGTGGTATTGTTGGTCTGGTAACTTTAGGTATTGCTCTTTTATTTGATATAACTGCTGCAAGTTTGATCACTGCTGCTCATGTAAAGGGTCGACGCGAATGGAATCGTAATGGTTTCTCTACTTCTTTAGGTGCTGCCGCATTTGGTATTTTATGGGCATCGGTTGCCACTTTAATTATATCGTTTGTCACTTTGATTGTGTCCACAGTATTTGCTAATAGAGCAAGATCAAGACGTGTCAATGGTGTAAATGGTTCTGGTGCTGCCGCTGCTGCTGTAGGCGCCGATGGCTATCCTAAAGAAAATAGTAGTTTCCAAAGAGGAGAATATGAACCTCGAGATCACGCAATTAATGGTGAACCAGGCTCAGATGCTTCAAAGTTTAGATTCTTTAGAGTTAAAAGAGCAAAGCCAGAAGATGTGTAATTGATTTAAATTAATTGCTACATTTTTTTTGTATACCCCCTCCACCATTACCACCTCCACCTCCTGCCTTCAAATAACCAATTGCATTATTTATTCTAATGGAGAATATGAAGATTGTGCTGTTGCTGTTGATGTTGCTTTATTATATTTCTTTTAATCTTATTTATTTCCAAAAAGAAGTGTTTTGTTGATTTATTAATTTTCTTCCCCCATGTTATTTGGTTGTCTTTTTTTGTTTTTTGTTAATCCGTTGCCTAAATTTTATTTTTTTCTTACTTTCTATTTCGTGTCTACTTAATTTTTTGTAGTAAATATTACATAATAAATAATGCACAATTGTTTGTTCTTTTAAATTTTTGTGTTGTGTTTTGTTTTGATTGCGAAAAAAAAAAAAAGAACTTGAATCAAAAATGTGTTATGCTTCGAAAGGAAAAACAAGGACCAAATTTTTATATTTACAAGTTAATGAATCATACAATCATACGATTAAACAAAGTCATCTATGCATTCTATGAATCTTTTACATAGATCAACAAGGCAATAATGTGCTCTGTGTCATGTATTGTAAAATTTACTGGCTTTTAACACAAGTAAAATAAAACTTGCAACATAACAAGAAATTCGCAGTCACAATTTTTTAAGTGAAGAATGTGTTGTTAAATAGAACTGTTACTTGTGACACATATATATACTCATTATTTAAATCAATACCTACATGCATACATGTCAATCAAATACATACTTTATTGTTATGCATTTAGTTGCAAAATTAAAAATTAAAAATAAAAGACAGTTTTGGGTACAATACACACTTCTCTATAGTTTTAAGAATTAAAAGTACTATAGAAAGAGAAAAATAAAAACAAATTTTAAATTTTTTTTAAAAAAAGAATAATTACAAATAGAATAGATACAAAAATTTTCCAATATATTCATCATTATTTTTCGTTCTTTCTTTCTTGAACAAATTAAACCATATAGTTCCCTCCAAAAGTTTCCTTATACCTTTTTCCTATTAGTTTGAGGATTTTGAAATCTACATCTTCAAAAAAAAATTTTTAAAAACAAAAAGAACAAATTTATCATCATATAACATTTTCATTCGAATAGTGTAACTCAGTTTAAATATTCTTTGCTTCCTTTTGAGATAACTCAATATTGAGGTTTTATTCAACTTGAAAGGTTTTCCTTTTTCCAACAAATACATTCTTAAAAACAAATAAAGGGTATATATATAGATTCAAGAAAACTAGTCAAGATGGTTCCTCAACTGTCAATCATGTCATTTCCAGTAGATAATTTATTGGACATTTCCATCCCAGATGAATTATTTCTGCAAATGAATTTTGGCCGTTCATTGTTGGATGTTCCATATGATTTAGTGGAAAATGAACTTAAAAGACCAAATGATCATGAATCTTCAAATAATATTTCAATTGATTCACAAGCCCTTCAAGATGAAATATTGCATTTCTTGCATGAATATTCAGATGATTCTGTTGGTTCGGTAGCAAATTATCTGGGAGATATTGATGATTATGTTGGTACCCAAGGAGGTGGTGGTGGTGGAACAGGAACAGGACTAGGAACAGGAGATAGAGATAATGAAACGATTTATCCAAAATCATACATGAATGGTTATATTAAATTTGTCATGGATTCAAGCAATGAAATATTGGAACCAATGGAAGGAACAAGTTTTTCAAATGAACGGGAACTCACTCATGAAGAAGTTCTTGAAATTTTTGAAGCAACATGCAAAGAAATTGATGAATGGAAATCATTAAACGATGCATCACTTATTCGGGGTCCACCAGAATCTTCTTTACCTGAGGAATTAATTCAACAAGTATTACCATCCGAAGAACAAACATTTCTTAATGAATCTGATCTATCGACAATTCCTCAACTGCAAAGTCTTGTTCCATATTTTTCTTCATCTAAAATCCAAATTCCATTCTTGATCAATAGACGATCAACTTCTTCAGATTCAAATAAAACTGAAAATCATCTGCAATTATCATTAAGTCTACCAATTGATCCTATTTCAAATTTGAATTCCAATACCAATTCAAACATATTATTAAACTCCAATACTAATTCCAATTCTTATTCAAATTCAAATTCAAATTCTCCAACTGAAGGAAATAAATCTCCACGAAAAAGAAAATTGGACAATAGAACTTTTTATAAAAATTCAAGATTAAATTTCTCATTATTGGATATTGTTTCTAAACCAGATTATCAATATTCTATTCAATTATCAAATCAATCTTCAAAAATTCCAAATGCATATCAATGTCTTGTTTTGAATGAAAAATTGATTTCACCAATCAATTGTTCAACAACCTGTCGTGTTCAAAGAACTTTATATATGAGAGATTCATTGGATGAATTAACCAAGAAACATTTTCATGGAGAATATGAAATTACTCCCAATCAAAATTTTAAAAAAACTTCATATGAAGCTCAATATATTTTAACTAAATTGGATAAATCAGGAAAACCAGATAATACAACTCGTGCAGGATTATGTCCTTATTGTGAAAAGATTGAATTTTTTGGATTAAAAAATTCTTCATATGGTAATCATTTAGCATATAAACATGGAATTTTAACTAATGGAAATTCTGTACCTGATCCAAAATTTTATGGAAGATATAAATTTAAAAAAGGTGAATATGATGAACCTGAAAAAAAGAAACGCAAAACAAATGCTCATATTTTAGAAAGGGAAGGTGTTTTATGTACTAGTTGTTGGCAAATTCTTGAAGTTAATTGTACATCAAGAAGTTCAGTTTTGGGTCATTATCTTCGTCATTTTAGGGATTCTCATGTTGGCAATAAAAAAGAAAATAGTAAACCTGATACTGAAGATTCATTATCTACTTTTGATCCTGTTGTATTTGAGTTTATAAATAAATGGAGATGATATAATCATTGGAGGATAGGGAGGGGAGGAGATAATGGATTAAAATTCTTAAATATTTTTATTCTTATTTTTTTTTTTTTGTTGCTTATTCTTGTCAATCTTTTTATTTTGTTGATCTTGATCTTCATCATCTGCTAATTATTTAATTTCATTTAATTTAAGTTAATTTAATTACCAATTATTATTATATTACCATTATCATTATTATCATTACTATTAGTATCATTATTATTATTAGAAAAGAAAATATACAGCAAGTTTCGTCATTTACAGATAATTTCACTTGGATAATCAACATAAACCTGGGGACATGACACATAACCGTAATTAATAATCAACTCAATTAGATTGTAAAAAATAGGGGACTCAAAGTTATACAATTATTTAATATCTACGTCTATTTACTACGTGCAATTGCATATTTAATTTTTGGCAGCATCTTCTTTCAAACTGACAATTCTGTTGATAATCAAAGCATCATCTTTAGAATCTTTATCCAAGCAAAAGTAACCTTCTCTCAAAGCTTGGAATCTGACAGTGTTGTTTCCTTTATTTTCCTTGATGTTGAAATCGCTACCTGGAATTTCAACATTCATTGGAGATCTGGTAATGATTTCCTTGATGTTCTCTTCAACAACTGCATTTTTCAAAACTTCTTCACTGTCAGGGTTAATGTCTTTCAAGTAACCTTCAGGGTGAGCTGATGGATTTTCACTATTGAACAATTGGTTGTAAATTCTAACTTCCTTCACTGGAACAGCTGATTTTTTTGGAACCCAGTGAATGTATGTTCTTGGTTTGGCCTTGATACCTTCATCATAATTAACATGAACAATCTTTTTGCCATCCTTTTCTTCTACTGAGTTGAAACTAACGTTAAATGGAACTTTAATTAACCCAACTGGTTGACCTGGAGCCAATCTATAGAATTCCTTATCAGCTGGTTCTTCACGAACATCACTGGCATCAATGTAGAAATGTTTGGAGAAAGTCAATTTACGAGAACCCATCAATTTTTCATCCTTACCTGGTTGGAATGGGATTTCAACATCCAAACTGAAATCTTCATCAACATTATCAACAACAACTTCAATTGGGTTCAAAACCATTAATAACCTTGGAGTGGTTTGATCAAGATAGTTACGCACAGCACTTTCAAATCTGACGGATTGAATATTTGTGGTTGCAGTGGTAACACCCAATGTATTAATAAAAGATAAAATGGCACCTGGTGGGACACCTCTTCTCTTGATACCTTCCAAAGTATATAATCTTGGATCATCCCAACCTCTGACGTATCCTTCATTAACTAACTTAGCTATCTTTCTCTTAGACATGATAGTACCAGTTAAGTTTAATCTACCATATTCACGTTGTGCTGGTCTATAAACATGTAAGGCATCACACAACCATTCATATGACTCTCTTGACAAGACAAACTCTGTAGTACATAAAGAATGGGTGATATTCTCAAAAGAATCAACCAAACAATGCGTAAAATCATAAGTTGGGTAGATCTTCCATTTGTCACCAGTACGGTGATGTGGAGTGTTCAACACACGGTAAGCAACCAAATCCCACATTTGTGGTGAAGGAGACTCTAAATCTTGCTTCATTCTTAATGTGGCTTCACCAACACCGTATTTACCATTCTTCATAGCTTCAAACTCACGTAAGTTGTGTTCAACCGATTGAGATCTATGTTTACAGGCGATTCTTTCACCACCCAAAGTACCATCTTCCTTCAACCCACGAGAAACTTTTACCTCTTCAGGGGTACAATGACAAATGTATGCCTTGTCACATTTAATCAATTGGACTGCCAATTCATACAATTGATCAAAATAATCGGAAGAGTAGGTGATTTTCCAAGGTTTATAACCTAACCATGAAACCATTTCTTTGATAGAATTGAAATAAACTTCTTCTTCAGCTTCAGGGTTTGTATCATCAAATCTCAAATAACATTTACCGTCATTATACTGAGCGTAACCAAAGTTAACCATAATGGCTTTGGAATGTCCAATATGCAAGAATCCATTTGGTTCTGGTGGGAAACGAGTGAGAACCTTGCCGTTGATAAATTTTCTATGTTCTTCCAATAATTCAGGGTACATTTGTGGTTCTTCACCAGGCTTATGCAATGCACCAAGGAAACCTTCAGCAAACATGGATTTTTCTGGTTCATCAAAAATATTCTTTTTGGCAGCATCTGCAGCAGTTTTGGCAGCAGCCTTTGGTTTCTTTTCTTTCTTCTTGGCGTTGTCTCTTTCGTCCTTTGGACCCAATCTGGCTAAGAATTCTTCATCCAAAATTGGCTTAAAGATTTGTGGAGGAGCCCATTTCAAAGTAGGTTGGTTCTTAAGCTCCACCAAGACTTTGGATAAAATTGAATATCTCTTGGTTTCCAAATCAGATTTGATTGAATCAAGGTATTTAGAAATTTCTTTCTTGGCTTCTTCGGTACTGATTTCAATACCTACACCAGTGGCTTCATTGAATTTTCCTTTATCAATAGGGGCTTCATTGTTTTGCAAATATTTAATACCTTCTGTTACTTGCAAAGTAGTTTTCAAATCACCATTACGAATAGCATCAATGATAATGTCGTGATTTGGAACAACACCATTTTTACTTTCATGGATAGCCAATTGGTGTAATAATGCCAATTTCTTATCATCGTTGCCGCTGGTGTTCTTATCTAAGATATTATACAACGCCAGGGCAACTTTCTTGTTTTTGACAATTTCTTTTGCTTTTTTGTCTTCAAATCCAGATTTACTGAATAATGAAACTAATTCATCTTCTGAAATAACAGGGTTAGATGACATGTTAAATATGATCTTGTTGTAATGTTATCGTGGTTGTTCTACTAGAATGACTAAAAGAAAAATTTTCTCTGCCTTAAATATTTTTTTTTTTGCTTGTTTGTTTTTGGTTCCCTGCGGCATTCTTTGCTCGTTTGATCTTTCTCCCAGTTTGGAATGATAACTGAAGATCTAACATGAGGAGGGGGGAGTTGGTTAGTCAAAGAAACTCTTAATCATGTTTGACGATAATAATATTAGAGAAATGCATCTATATATTATTATTCCACCTATATTCATTCTACACTCATTCTTTTAACCAGGGCCTTGAGTCCCACCATGAATTGTCATTAATTATATCAACATGATATTCTGCAATTTGTGCCTTCTTCCGCTTTTTCTCTAATCTTTGTTTCTGTCGGGATGATAATCCAGTTTCGACTTGTTCTTCATAACTTTCAAACTCTCGAACAAAAATGGTACCCTTTTTGAATATTTCCAACTCGTTGTTGTAATTCAACCCACACTCTTTGAACAAGATTTCATTCTTATCTGAAGAAACTGTACCCATGAGCTTTTGTTCTGCCTCTTGAGGAGTCATATTTAACTTCAATACCAAACTCCAGAATGAAGTATTGTATAAATTGTTTATATGGCAATCAACCTGCCTCCAACTGAAGTAATCTCGTATATGCTTAAAGCTAGGGTATAGCACTGCTCGTGCATCAAATGTGGGTAAGTGATCTACATCCAATGGCTTTTCTGGAAACACATTTTGCCAGAAATGCATGTAATATGTAGACATTAAGGATGCAAATAATGTAGTGAGTTTCATCTCTCTTCTTTCATATAAATCACAATTCTTACGTAACAAGAATGAATATTCATCTGAATCTCCATACGCTAACATTACATCACTGTACTTATGCATTATTTTCTCCGCAGCTTTATTCATAACCTGAAGTGCTTTTAAATCATTTGGTTTCTCAAATTGATAATACTGGGAAAACTTGTGAAACCCTTTCCCATCAACACGGATAATTATATAAGTATCTGGTAAAAGATGATTCTCTTTCTCAAACAACTTGACATATTCATATTTAGAATTGGCCATGATCAACAATCTGATACCCCTTTTTAGATGTCAATGGGATCGCACCGAAAATTGTATGTCCCCCCTCTCATTCCTATAGATTCTCCCGCTCTATTTTTCATGAATTTTTTTTTTCCGGAAATATTGCACTACCCACCTGGGAATCTCATCTCTCACACAAAATTTTTATTTCACTTCTCTATACAATTCTTTTTTTTTTTTTTTTTTTTAATTTTAATAATTAATCTGTTTTATTCTTCTTTAATCCACCCTCTTGAATATTCACGCTAATAGTTACAATGGCATTAGCAGATTTTAGAACATTAGAAACGGATAAAAGATTTAAAAATCCTCCAAAGGATAATTCGTCATATCCATTACTAAAGGATGCAGTTGCTCCTCATGTTGGTTCATTCAATGCATTGATGGATGGTCCAGAAGGGGGTTTATTAAATCTTGCCGTCAAAGATATTGGATCCAAGACTATATTTGATACTCCAGAGACTTCTAGCCGTCTAGGCAACAAGTTGAACATCAGAGTTGATTCCGTTCAGTTGGCCAAGCCTAGCGTTCCAGCCAATGATAAATTGTCTTTGAATAGAAAAACCTTTCCTAGTGAATGTAGAGAAAGAATGGTCACTTATAGATCCAGATTAATGTTGAATGTCACTTGGAGTGTAAACGATGGTGAAGAAGTGCTGGAAGTTAGAGAAGCAGGTCAAATCCCAATTATGTTGAAGTCTAATAGATGTCACTTGGAAAAATTGACTCCAAACCAGTTAGTTGAAGCAAAGGAAGAAAGTGATGAATTGGGTGGTTACTTTGTAGTCAATGGTATTGAAAAATTGATTCGTATGTTAATTGTCCAAAGACGTAATCATCCAATGGCCCTTATACGTCCATCATTCGGTAACCGTGGGGCTTCTTATACCAAGTATGGTATCCAGATCAGATGTGTCAGACCAGATCAAACCTCCCAAACCAACGTTTTGCACTATTTAAATGATGGTAACGTAACTTTCCGTTTTTCTTGGAAAAAGAATGAATATTTGGTTCCAGTTACTATGATCTTAAAGGCATTAATTGAAACCAATGACCGTGAAATTTTTGATGGAATTGTTGGTAATGATACCGGAAATTCTTTCTTGACTGATCGTTTGGAATTGTTGTTGAGAACTTACAAGAAATACAACTTGAATTCTCAGCAAGAAACTTTGGCATATTTGGGTGACAAATTCAGAGTTGTTTTTGGCGCCACCCCTGATATGTCTGATATTGATGTTGGTAAGGAAGTATTAAAGAGAATTGTTTTGGTTCACTTACCTGATAATACTGACAAGTTCAGAATGTTGTTATTTATGATCAGAAAATTATACTCATTGGTTGCCGGTGATTGTGCCCCAGATAATCCAGATGCTACACAACATCAAGAAGTTTTGTTGGGTGGTTTCCTTTATGGTATGATTATTAAGGAAAAAATCGAAGAATATTTGCAGAACATCAAATTACAAATTCAATCAGATATCAACCGTGGTGTTGGTATTAACTTTGATGATAGAAAATACATGACTAGAGTGTTCCTGAGAATTAATGAAAACATTGGTCAAAAATTGCAATATTTCTTGAGTACTGGTAATTTAGTTTCCCAATCCGGTTTGGATTTACAACAAGTTTCAGGTTATACCGTTGTTGCTGAAAAAATTAACTTTCACCGTTTCATCTCCCATTTCAGAATGGTTCATCGTGGTTCTTTCTTTGCTGAATTGAAAACCACCACCGTTAGAAAATTATTACCTGAATCATGGGGTTTCCTTTGTCCTGTACATACTCCCGATGGTTCCCCATGTGGTTTATTAAACCATTTGTCTCATAAGTGTAAAATCGCCACTGCTGCATCAGATGTCTCCCAAGTTCCAAAAGCATTGGCCCAGTTGGGCGTCTTACCAGCCGACTCTTCTGCTGCTGGTCCAGACTTGTGTTGTGTTCAATTAGATGGTAAAATTGTGGGTTGGACCACTCACAAGCAAGGTAAGATTGTTGCCGATACCTTGAGATTTTGGAAAGTTGAAGGATCCCATGGTTTACCATTGGACTTAGAAATTGGTTATGTCCCACCTTCCAACAAGGGTCAATACCCAGGGTTATACTTATTCGGTGGTCATTCAAGAATGATGAGACCAGTAAGATATTTGCCATTAGATAAAGAAGATATCCTTGGTCCATTTGAACAAGTGTACATGAATGTCGCTGTCACCCCAGAAGAAATCCAAAATAATGTTCATAGTCATGTTGAATTCAGTCCAACAAATATTTTATCCATCTTGGCTAATTTGACTCCATTTTCTGATTTCAACCAATCACCAAGAAATATGTATCAATGTCAAATGGGTAAGCAAACCATGGGTACCCCTGGTACAGCTTTGGTTCATAGATCAGATAACAAATTGTACCGTTTACAAACTGGTCAAACTCCTATCGTCAAGGCTAACTTGTATGATGACTATGGAATGGATAACTTCCCTAACGGTATGAATGCCATTGTTGCAGTTATTTCTTACACTGGTTACGATATGGATGATGCGATGATTATTAATAAATCTGCTGATGAAAGAGGTTTTGGTTATGGTACAGTTTACAAGGTTGAAAAAATAGATTTATCACAATCAAGAAGAAGAGGTGATCCAATAACACAACATTTTGGTTTTGGTAGCGACGAGTGGCCAGAAGCATGGAAGGAAAAATTAGATGCTGATGGTTTACCAATGATTGGTGTTAAGGTCGAAGCTGGTGATCCAATTGTTGCTTACTATGATGATACCTTGGGTAAAACTAAAGTAAAGACTTATCATTCTTCTGAACCAGGGTATATCGAAGAAGTTAAATTGTTGGGAGATGAAACCAGTGATCAAGAAGGACAGCAATTAACTATTAAATATAGAATTACCAGAGCTCCATTGATTGGTGACAAATTCTCATCCAGACACGGTCAAAAGGGTGTTTGTTCAAGAAAATGGCCACAAATCGACATGCCATTCACAGAATCTGGTATGCAACCAGATGTCATTATTAATCCACATGCGTTCCCATCTCGTATGACCATTGGTATGTTTGTTGAATCTCTTGCTGGTAAAGCCGGTGCTTTGCATGGTATTGCTCAAGATTCAACTCCATGGAAGTTCAGTGAAGAAGATACTCCAGCAGACTATTTTGGTGAACAATTATTGAAAGCTGGATATAATTATCATGGTAATGAACCAATGTACTCTGGTGCTACTGGTGAAGAATTACGTTGTGACATTTATATTGGTTGTGTCTACTACCAAAGATTGAGACATATGGTTAACGATAAATTCCAAGTCAGATCTACTGGTCCAGTTAATTCCTTGACAATGCAACCAGTCAAAGGTAGAAAGAGATCCGGTGGTATCCGTGTGGGTGAGATGGAAAGAGATGCATTAATTGGCCATGGTACTTCATTCTTGTTGCAAGACAGATTATTGAACTGTTCTGATTACACTCAAACACCTGTTTGTCGCTCGTGTGGATCTATATTAACCACCCAAACTACAGTTCCAAGAATTGGAAGTATGGCTGCAATTAGATGTAGAAGATGTGCTGTTACCTTGGACAAATATGACGGTTATGCAGCTGATGCTGACATCTGGGAAGATGGTCAAGGTAAAAATTCGTCGGTGGTGATGACACTACAACTGTTGCCATTCCATTTGTATTGAAATACTTGGATAGTGAGTTGTCTGCAATGGGTATAAAGATGAAGTACAATGTTGAACCAAGGTAAGAAAATAAAAAAAAAATACAAAGTGTATTATAGATCTAATTAATATAAAGAAATATATATAAAAAACTTGAGTATATACAAAATTTTAAATAATTTTATAATTATCGTGTTATAATTACAACATCGGTAGGGTTGGAATTCTCTAGTATGTACTTAGCATTAACCATATCATTACCATCTGTTCTTTCTATAGCTTCTTGTTCATTAGATGATATACCAGCTGCTAAATGTCGTTTAATTATTCTTTCACGTATCAATGACTCGGGAGTTTTAATGAACCATGTATCATCAACGAGATTTCCAATCTTATTCCATTCATCATCCTTAAGAGAAACATAATTTCCTTCGATAATCACCATGTCAACTGTAGGATCAATTAGTATATCATCTTCCTTGGGGTCCTTTAATTTATGATCAAAAGACGGAGCTCTAAGTGTCTTAGAACGATCATGTAATTGAGAAACTAATTTAACAAATGCCTTAGGATTGAATGTAAAGGGGGCTCCTCGTCTTCTAAAGGCTTCTTCGAAATTGGGTAATGCCTCTAACTCGGATCTATACAAATGAAATCCATCTTGGGGTAATACAATGACTTTTGCAAATGTTGACAATTCTTTGCTGATCATATCGGCAAACGTAGTTTTCCCTGATCCCGGGGCACCTGCAAGAGATATCAAATATCTTTCATTGGGATGTGTCAGCTTTTTCAATTCTACATTTGACTTTACTCTGGCGGATAGTTCTGCAATGTCTGTGGTGTAGAAAGTAACTTGATCTGACATAAGCTTCTATAACTGTCGTTTGGAAAATGTGGTTGGTGTATATGGGTTCAAAGGAATTGGAATTCGTAAGGCAAATATTGTAGGTATTCGAGAATTTATTGATACTTTTTCAATGCGACAGAATTTTTGTATGCACGACCAGACCAGACCGTTCAATTTTAAACACTATACACATTATTGGTGGATGGTGCCGTGATTAATTGTAAGCAATGAACTTGATTATTATATGCTCGCACTCATAGTTGGCTCAACAATCCAATGTGTATTTAATTTATATCAATATTTGATTTTTTCTTGTCATTATTACTGAGAATCAGCAAACTAAGTTTCCTTAATTTTGAAAATTACATTAGTAAATATTAGCGATTAAGTTTTTTCCACAGTAGCGAGAATAGGAATTTTATTTAATCTCCATTTTTTTTTCTGAAATTTTCCCATTTCCTCCTGTGGCTTTACCATTAAACAATGTTTGAATGGCTTACGTCTTGGTTCAAAGCTGAACCTATCAGTCCAGAGTTAAAGAAGGATATTGAATCTACTATAAATTCACACAAAGTAGTTGTATACTCAAAAACTTACTGTCCTTACTGCTCTTCAACCAAGGATTTATTGGCAAAATATGACAAGAATTTCAAGTTAATCGAGTTGGATACTTTAAGTAACGGATCAACTATTCAAAATGCTTTGCAAGAAATAACTGGTCAACGTACTGTTCCAAATATCTTCATTAATGGAGAACATATTGGTGGCAATTCCGATCTTCAAATGTTAAATTCACAAGGTAAATTACAACCTCTTTTCAATTAGATCTGTTTACTAGACATTAGTATTATTCTTTTGCTTGTTTATTTATTTATATAAATCTTTTAATAATTCAGTAGCCAATAAATGCAATTTGACAAATATTTCCTCATCGTTCGTCAATTCAGTCAATGATTTGGGCTTATTTAAACTCCGTCTGAGAAATCTCTCATTATCCAAGACATTTCCATTCTTCACACTAGCATCTCCGGTATTCTTCAGTAAAACCTTATTTCTATTATTAGTATCATTGACTTTCTTTTGGATCAAGTCAATTATCTCATTCAAATAAATCTGTATTATATCCCAGTTATTTAATAACTCAAACTCATCGTCACTAACAATCATTAGACTATACTTTCTTTCTCCTCCTCTGGCATTTACATCCTCAATTTTGAATATTTGATTAATGCAGTATCCATTAATAGCATCTCCATAAAACATTGGCTTAGATAATTCTGAAGTTGTCTCCACCGATAATGACTTCATAACCAATTTGGTCAACGCTGAATAACGTTTACTGGAGGCTGGATAATGCGTAGATACAGATATTTTCTGTTCTTCACCTTTGCCATCTTTACTACTCATTGTTATTGTCGTGGTAAGATTGACAGAAGAATTCGGTAGTAAGAGTTGACATGATAGACAAGTAGCAAGTCTTGAATTTGAAGATAGTAAACTATCGTGAACAAATTGTTTCGTAGTTATCTGTGTACAAAGTATAATTGACGGACCATGTAATTCACAAAAATGGGCAATACAAACAATATAGTTGGTCATTTTAGGTGCTTTGTTCTTTCGTGTTGGTTAAATTATCAACACTATGGTGAAAAAAAAAAAAATAATTATAAAATCAACCTTGGGGTACATTTTGTTTGTACATTCCAAGGCGTGCGATTGCGCCGGGAGGAATGAAATATAGTTTCTAAGATATTCAAATAGATGATTGTATAAGCTGATTTTGCAAGTATCTATTACAGATGCTCATCCATTGGTTTCTGCTTAAATGCATCTTTTAGATATCTTGAAATATAATGCATTGATCTTTCAACCAAATCCTTTTGGAAATTCTTTACTCCAGGTTTTACTTCATATTTTCAACAAAATTCTATTAAAAATAACTGACAAGCAAATTAATTATTTAATGAATAGCGATTATATAGTCTAATATTTACCACTGGGATCACATTGCAATATCTGGAACCTTCATCAAGATGCTAATGATCAACCACTCAGTTGGTAGTGCCACATGTACAAATTTGTTTTTCTGTTTATTATTATTAGTTATTTCTTTTTTCTTTCATTAAGCCACCGCACATCTTTCGTTGATCTAAAAATTAACATGACAGGATTTTCTTTTGTTTCATATTTCATAAACGCACAAACTAAGACACAAACTAGCTTATACAATGAATGACATGGAATATCAAATTGGACTTATTAGATTAAAAAGAATACAAGAGTTCAACGAGAAGTTAAAAAATGATTTAAGAAGAGAACGAATTCCTGCATCAACTGCAAGTGGTTTGCTTATTAATTATGTTGAAGAAACCCCAGATTATTTGATACCATACAACTGGAGTTTACCACCTGATCAAAATAAATTTGCTAAATATAAAAATTTAAAACAGCATTATAATGCTAACAAACACTTTGATAAATCTGGGTGCTGTACTATCATGTAGTCTAGAACTATTTTATTGTAATCAATCAATCAAACGAAGGGAAATTTTGTATTTGGTATAAAACAACAAAAAAAATTTACAGAATAAATGAACTAAATCAATATACAAAATAACTATCCACCTTTTTGGATGTCTTTCTTCTTATCAATCTTGATTTGTCTTAAGTGTTCCATACTTTCACCCTTTAACGTGTAGTCATTTTCTTTTTCGTCATCCCCACACCCACAATCATAGTCTTCCAAGATTGTCGTACAATCATACTCATCCTTATGAAGTTTTTCATTAACAATATTATGAACATGACATCCCCATAAAGCAGCAGTTTTTCTAGAACTTGTTTGTGGTGGATATTTCTTCAATAATTTCTGGAAATGACGAGCACAATCCCCACATGGATAAACTTGAGCAAATAATTGAATATAATTTTCCAATGTATTACGTTCCTGAACCGTTGGTTTATCTGGGTATCTTGCTAAGATAGTGTGGAATAATTTCCAAGATGCATTACCAAGTTGAGCCTTTAATGTTTCATTAGCCATTTTTGGCATGAATGGGGTTTCAGTAAATTCCACTTGCTGTTTATCATTTTCATTATTACTTTCTAAAATACCATCCTTTTTAAGATCAGGCTGTGAATGAGCAGTTGCCTCTTGTTTAGTGAATTTTAAGAGATCTTCTTTGGAAATATTTGAAATGTTTGATATTGATTGTTCGATTGAGTTGGAACTCGATGATGTCATTAAATAAATGACAGTCAATATTCCTAAAAATGCAATAGTTGTAATCACGGATCGTTTAATGAATATCATAATACCTTATTGACGTTAAATGAAGTTGGTAAGGATGAGACTGAAGGAAGTATACTCTGATAAAAATATGCCCCTCGATTTTGTCTACATGTATTTACGTTTGTATAATTTTTTTTTCTTCTGGCGTTGTTTCTTGCGTTTGAAATTTGAAAATTTAAAGTTGGCTGATTCACACCATTTCCCAAAACGGAAAATGATCCTTATGATCTACAATTATAGAATATGTTCTTTAGATTGTTCTGTATATATCATACTTAAATTGTCTAGACTTGTAAAACTTTTCTTAAATACTTTACAAACCACCTTTCTTTGGAACGGTTGCTGCATCCAAAACACCAGGTAATGGTTGGTCTCCGATACTAAACATCAACTTGATACCACCAACCAACAATACAACTAATGCAATGGTTGTCCAAAGGAATAAGTTAGCTTCTACAGAAACATCTTTCTTGGAACAATCGTAACCCACCCAAGTGGTGGTCTTTGAAGTAGTTTTATTAAATGAAGGTTCACATAAACAAGACCAATACTCGCCATTCTTTCTGCACTTACCATGAGAATTACAGTTATTTGTAGCAACTTCACAGGCAACTTCATTTCCATATTGAAATGATTTAGATGATAATTCAATGGCTCTCTTGTTCAAGTGAGGTAATTCTTTTGAGTTTGGATATGTGATAACCAATACTTGGTATTTTTCACCCAACTTCTCGATTAAACTGGACAATGCCTGTTTTGAATGAATGTAAGTTTGAGCATCATGACCAATTTTTCTTTTGATTGAAAGCAAAGAAGCCAATTCAACAAAGAAAACTTCTGATGAACCACTACATTTACTATCAGCATTAGCTTCAGCTAATCCATCTCCTTCGGCAACACGGAAACATTCTTCATACTGTGTTTCACGGTTGAAAAGATGAATTAATTGTGACAATTCATTGATAAAATTTTTATCATTTGTTGGAGAATAACCTTGAATTTCTTGTTTATGATGTTCAGTAAAATTCTTCCAAATAGAATCCAATCTATGGTCAAAGTATTGGAAATATTGAACAATTGACTTATCTTCATTATCATTATCAGTTACATAGGTCATTTCTGGAGTTAATTTGAATTTTTGACCTTCCAAATGCTTGATTGTTTTAGTGACCTTTTTGAATGGTAAATGCTTAGATTTAAACGTTGGGTTTCCGAGTTCCAAATCATCACCTTCGATAGCAATGACAAGCTTATCTGGTTTGCTCACGGCAAAACCCAGATATACATCACTAATTAAATCAATTAAATCATTATTGTCTTCTAATTTAGTGAAAGATTGGTCGACATTTAAAAATGAATTGATATAAATTAAGGATTCTTTCTTCGACAAGTTAACCTTCTTATCATGTGGATAATTCAACAGATAAACAATTGCTTCTTTCTCTGCGGAATTTGATGCAATGACGGTTGGTATAGCCAATAATGACCAACTTAACACATTGACAAACTTCATTTGGTAGGATGGTACGTGTAGTGTTTTTCAAAAAAAGTACTACTAGTAAAAACAATGCCAGTGTTGGGTTTTTTAATTCTTTTTTTTCGATTTTAATTTAATTTTTTTTTCGTTCTCTTTTTTTTTATGGTGGAACAACGAGTCTCGTTTTTGGTGATAGACTTAAATTAATTATTCGCCAAGAAGCACGACTACCACAAAGTGGAATTACATTGATTAGAGGAATAGAGAACGACATCATCATATTAAAGTAGAATAGTTTAGTGATAACAAATGATTACCATATATTGTATACTAACAATCTTTGTTAAACCTTTCTTAATTATGAAATATTTGTAGTACACCATCTATTCAAAACCAAAGATTATCATGGCACTTTTTCGTTTGGATCTACAGGAATATACAAGCCATTGCTTATATATATGTATATATTCCTAAAACACACTGGCTACTCAAAATCATTACAGTTATTCGTTCAATGTAATCGTCGGAGATTTGGGGAATTCCTCAGTATCTACCTTGGTATCTGAAAAATCAGTAACCACTTTGGCTGGTTTAGGTTCATTATAACCTTCTAAATTATTCTTTACATCACCGCCTTTCTGTGCATATAAACTTTTAAAATTATCCAAACTTTTCTTGACATTTAAATGTTCACCTTCCACCATCTGATCATTAGATTTACTTCTAGTCAATAAATTTTCCTGTAAATGTATCTTTACATATCCCAAACCTGAATGTTTTGCTAATTTGTCAGAAAGATATTTGTAGACATCCTTTGCTGTACCTTCATCTTTAAAAATAACAACTATTCTACCCAAGAATGGCAAGTTTGACCAATGTGATATTTTTCCTGTCATATCATCCTCATAGTACAAAGTCATTAACTTGATTTGATCAACTAAGGATAGTTTTTTAGCTACCACCAACAAATTCGGTGATTCACCTGGATTCTGAACAAAATCATCTTTCTCTAAATTGGAAATAATTAATGAGGTTTTTGGAAGGGGAACTTCAAGAGTTTCTGATTGTGTAGATATTGACATTATTTAGAATGTATTGAAAAGATAATGCGGAGGGCAAAAGACTGAAGGGTAAAAGGGAAATACGATGTCAATGATAATTTTCAAATTGATTCTAATGAAGTATTTTTGTCAAATTATAAGGAATAAAACTTTATTATCAAACTATACTTGACTTAAATATACTGTTGTACAAGGGTCTGATTTCTTGAACACGATTTGCTTTAGGTTATTCTATATTTTCACAAAGGCGCGGAATAAACGAACTTTTTCATTTTTTTATTTTTTAGTTCTCTTTACGAATAAAAAGTTAGCCATGGTGGTACCGCAGCAGATTGCGCCTATGATTGTTCTTTTATTTCACCTGAAATTATTGGAATGACCAAAATCAGAAACAAGTTTTCTGGGGCTTACTAATAGTCAACAACTCATTGGTCACGCATGTCACCCATAATTCTAGTCTTTGTAGTTCACTCAATCAAAAATATACAGTACATAAAAGAGCAGCAGTGGATGTATAAACCAGAACATAATAAAGTAGAGATATAATCAAAGCCTCTCCGTATATGAGATCTCTATTCAAAATACAAATCATAATGATTCTTACATCCAGGATTAAACTGATGATTACAAGATGGACAACCATAGTCAGAGTTTAGATACTCTTCAATGGTCATTTCATGATAACAATCACCACATAGTATTACCTTGACGGTCAGAGTCGATACAGGGTATTTCTTTATATCATGATTATTTAATTCTTGATGACATTTGAAGCATGGATAGTAGTATGAACTAGGACAACATTGAAATTTAATTGCAATGATATCTAAATTGGTATGATAGTGACTACATCTTGTATGACTATCTATCAATTGACCTCTGATTTTTATTGTTGATGAAATTTCTTGGATTGTGGTCGATGATAGTGACATTATGATCTCAGGATTGTCACAAACTAGTAGAACAAGGTTTAGTATGAAGTTAATTAATGCCCTTAATTGAAATAAGCGAGTAGACGATTAGGAACAGTTGTTGTTCACAACATGCACAGTTTACTGCGGATAGTAACTGAATAAAGAAATATGACTTCCATAAAAGGGCTCCAATATGTTCAACCTGAAAAAAAATAAAAGTTAAAGTTGAGTCAATTATATGCAGGTACAATTCTTGCCATGCACGTAACTAATACAAGACATTAACATAGCAGCTCAAATAATTGATAATAAAGGGAATAGTTTCTCCGAAGTATACTCTACTGTCCATAACGTATTAAAGTCCAACCTAGTAATCAGAGTTAACTAGCTTTTCCATTTAGGTAAGTGCCCCGGTGAAGGGATCTTTCTGAATAATCTCTTCTTGTTACTAATGTTTGTCTCTAGATTAACCCTAAATGTAAGAATAAATAAGTCGTATTGGCTAGCAGATTCTGTAAAAGTTACAGGCTCGTTGACAGGTTGATTCTTTCTGCTAGGGATTTCTGTGGTGATTATCCAGTATTATCTTCATAGCTGAAGAAATGTGAAACATATTCCACTTCTGTATGTAAAAATAAGGGACCAAGAGCAGGGAGGAGCTTCTGGGTATTAAGACAATAACAACGAGGTATGACTGTCCACTAGGTTCTGATCTTACGTTCTCATTATAAACCACCCAAATCTTTGTTAAATAGCAAACCTTGGCTAATCTGTGAAAATCCCAGTCCCCTTAAACCACTCATACTTGTCACACCTACAACTGATTGGACTAAACAGATGGGATTGACTGCACCATAGTTTATGATATGCTATATGTTAACCCTCCTGTTCCAAGTAACAAGGATGCATGTAAGCATATATATAGATAGTCTCTAGTCAAGGTACCTGGGTAAAAAAAGTGAAATTCACCTACCAATAACCCGAGAGTCATGCCCTTTCTCTCTTACTCCGGCCAATGATACTACAATTGTACAGGGGGTCGACAAAAGTCTCCAGCGAAAACTTGTCCGCATGAGACAAAATTTTTTATTGCATAAGGCGTACAAATGTATTGAGCTTCCAAATGTAAACAAACTTTTTTCTCTTCAGAAAACAAGTTCTCTTGTCTTCCTATATTTTTGCGTTCCGATTATTTGATAAACCAATTCATTCTTCTTAATATACACGACAAATACTCAAGGCTGCACTATACTAATGTTTTGCTAACATTTTTAACAAACTCTAAGTTCAAAAACTGAGCAAAAGACACCTTCGTATGCAGCCAGTTTACCTTTAGAAACAGTCATATAGAGATCGTTTACCTTTTCTTCGGTTTAAAATAAATATGGTATACACAAATTTGTACCGAGATTATCTTTGAGCAAATTTATGAATTGTACACTATCTTTGTTCACATTTATATTTTTCGCACTATAAAAAATATACTTTTGGCTCATGCGAACAGGTTTTCGCTGGAGACCTTTGTTTACCCCCTGTAGATTAGAAGATGAAAAAACTCTCGTCACCCAATGTTGGACAAGTTTTATGTTTTCATAGATACTGAAACATTTATTTTAAGACAAGTAAGAATTCAATTATTTTAAATGATTATTGTAAGGTTCGAGACACTTCGGTTTCTAGAATTCTTATTGCTTTCTATACTAAAATACACGACTAAAGAGAAAGGGAACGGACTCATATTTAGAGACAATCCATTCCAGGAATCACAAGTAGATAAGACTATCATATTTAAGAGAAATACTTACACATGTGAAGAGGGGTATCACTTGTAGATGGATAACTAACACCTGTGCATCCAGTGGACCGAGGGTAGGTAGGTATTACCTGACAGTAGTATAATGAGTTTGTTGGAATGATCATTGATTATTTTTAATTTGTCACGCAATATGGTGTAGAGAAGAGACATATAGAATCTCCGCGACATTTAGAAATGACAAATTTAAATACAGAATATATTGTATAAATAAAAATAATTTGAAATAATTTTCACAAAAGACAACATATGGTTGCAAAAACACGAAAACATAAGAAAAAGAACTATACAAACAAACATACAATATACAGTACATTTATATATTTTCGCTAATACACTATTACAAGCACTTAAAATTGTCTGTATATTAAAAACTTTGAGTTAATTAACTGTGTCATCCCAACATTGGATGATTATTTCGTAGCTGCCCTTCGTAAATTTACATTATGGGTATATATGAATTTTTTATTACATCCTTACTGGTTAATGATCGAAATATTTAACAATTTATATCCCTTTGTTCAATCAATTGGCTTGTGCATCCTTAATCATCAATAATTATCAAATTGAACAATTTTTTGGGCCAAATGTGGATTCCTTCCTCATTACTGAACTTCATTCATGGTGTAATTGAGTTAGTGATACAGTTAAAAATAGTAAAATTCCCTCTAAAATCATAGCTATACCATTTAAGCTAATAAATAATTTGTTTTATTGGCATTTATCAGTGTAATTTAGATGGGCTTGATCACAATAAATTCCACAAAATTTGGTAAATAAGTCGAAATTGGGAAATCTTACATTTTGGTGAAAGACACTGCCGCTACCGCTACCAAAAAAAAAAGGATCCCTGAATAGCGCTTACGCACAACAAAACAATTTTGTGTTTACATATTAAAAGTTTAGTGTAATTTTATGTTTTCTTGGAGGACAAAGAAAAAAAACAATTTTGCATTACATAAAGTATAACACAAACCCATGAGTTTTATGCTATATTACAAAATTACACAAATAAGAAGAATTTATTTTTATTTTCAAAAAAAAAATATGTACCCATAATTTTGGTTTAATCATATATAATAACCTCAACATTTCCCTATTTTCTTAATTTCTTTATCATTTATTAAACATCTTGTTTCTCCCTTTTCCTCTCAAAACTCCTTTAATGTTACAATTAAAACCCCCATTTTCACCTACAACGAAAGAACCTGTCTCAAAGAAAAGATCTTACTCAACAAGCAGCACCAGTTCTTCTCATCATTATGATTTACCTACACCTTCCACGAATTATAAACGACAAAGAACTAGTACGCTATTAGAGACACTGCTTAGTGATTGTATTCTGATGGACAAACCCGTAACTATAGAGTCAAAATTGAACCATTTACAGGATGACTACTTGAGATTTGAATTTCAGAATTTAATAGAGGATGGTTTACAATTCTTAAGAGGTGCCAAATTACCACAGAATTCATTTGATGACTTTTATACTCCGATGACAACAATAACTTCTAATGATTCAATATCCATCACTACTGAAATGATATATGAAACACCCAAAGATCGAATAATAAATAGTGATAAATTCACAAGTCCACCTAAAATATCAAAACTCAGTTATACTTTGCAGTTAATATTCGATGAAAGTAAATTCATTGGCTCTGATACATCTAATGCATAGGATACCACTACAAGCTAACAAATTATTGTAAATTCAATAAGAAAAAGTTGATCTTTTATTTTTATTTTAGGTTTAGTTATATTTTTTGTTTTGTATTATTAATAATTATATGGTTAAAATAATCAATATTTAATGGGTATACCAATCCCTTACTTTGTAGGTGTTCGCATGTTTGTACATTCTTGATACTGCAAATAAATTTCTCTGGACCATTAAATCGTGGATACCGGGAATAAGTAAAAAAGGGGATGGGGCTTTCAATGTAAAGCGGGAAAAAAATAATATGCGGATTAAAGGGGACGCGAATCGAAAGTGCCAAAACAAGGAACTGAATGATGAAACACCTTGACAAATTGTACAAAAAAAGAAGAAAAAAACGCCAAGGGCCGAATGTCGCCAATCATGATTCCAATCCAACCATGTATTCTTTCGTCCAATATGATACCATAGACTAACCTTGACAAAAGTTTATGGAATTTTAATTTTTAGATGATTTGGTGAATGGTAATAAATCGATCTAACCTTCTACCATGCATGTACGGTATGCAAATAAAGTTTACAGTATATGTGTGTTTTATTAAGTAAAGGTATACATATGTAATAAAATTCTCGAGCAAAATAAAAACCCTCCTTGCTTGTTGTGAGGTCTACCATAAACATTCATTAATGTAGATCACTCGTTTCCCCCACCCACCAGATATAGTTACAGTGAGATAAAAACAATACAAACACTTTGCATAAGTATGCATGAAAATCAAATTGCTGAATTGTCAACTTGACATATACAGATCCGCCAACATTACTGTTGATAAAACCCCGGGATATTGTTAAACAATATAGTTAAAATCTCACTAACATATAATGTCTAGGTATAACTAATACATATATATACATGGATTGATGTTTTTTATCTTTTTGGTCTTCTTGTAGATGATGATTTCTCGTTCTTGTTCAAATTTTGTTAATATTTAGGTCAAATGGGTTTGTATTGTGTCAAATTATGTTTTGTGTAATTTGACAATGTTACTTATCAAATCGTACTGACAACTACGACTGGGTTATGTAAATCGTTAGTTAACATTATTTAGTCAATTTAACTCTTTTAGGTAACCAGGAAATTATTGCACAGTTCAGGAACATCATCCCTTTCAATTCGTATTATTGTATTAGAATTAAGATAATTGGAACCCCCACTAACACAAAACAAAAATTTTGAACGAAATCCAATACAACGGGAAAGCCCCTTTCAAGTGATTCTTAAATTACAGTTATTACCCTGTGGCTCTTATATCCACCACAAAAACCATTCTATTTTATTGTATTCAACTTAAAAATCAAGAATATCATGCTATATCACGGTAGTATTTTACCGCGATTCAAGCAATATACAGTCTGTCAAGTACCATCTCTGCTGATGGTCTTCAATCGTTTCTGTTCCTACTTTAGCAAGAAAAATATAACGTTCAGTTTAGTTGATTACATCTGCAATGCAGTATGTACCAATATTACTTTTATCATTTTAACTAAATTGAGATAATCAGTTATTAGAAAAGTTTTAACCTAATAGAGTATTCATGCAATATTATGCATGTGTTATTGTACTTCCACGCGTAGAGATACGTATACAACAGTAGGAAAGATGATTCCCAAAAGACAAACACATCTTGTAATGTCAACAGTATTGGTAATTTAGAAGACCTAGAAAAGAACAGTGATCATCTCCACATTACCCAATCATAACGGGCCTATTCGTATCTGTGAAAATTACGTATCACTGCCAAAAAAGAAATGAAAAAGAAGATCAGACGTGGAAGAATTTTTGTTTGTTCCTTGAATGTGACCTGGAGATTTTGGTCTACCAGTATACCTTAAGGAATAGTCAGATTATTATTATTTTTTTTCTATTATTATTTTCTATTTAACAGGTTCGTAATACGTTCAGGTATTGACCTGAAACAAAACAAACCAGCTATCAGGATTTACAAAGCATCCCTTAGTTGTCAAAAAGAAAATTATCTTAAAAATAATCATACGTCCTATAATTCAAGTTGAAATAAGGAACCCAATTGGCCTAGAATAATATCTTTTGAGTACTTCTAGACTTCCTTTAAATAAAAATATTTGAATGGTATTTGTGGTATTCTAACAACGGTACCAATTTAAAACCTGATTTCTCTATAATGATATATCTAGTTATCATATTGGTTGTAGTTTTCTATCTGATGAAGAATTAATCATTTAAACAAATTTTAACTCGGTCACGTGTCAAATGAATACCTTACCATCCGAATATTGTTGGTACATTTTTTTTCCCCTATGTTTTAAATTTGGGACGCGTGAAATCCAGGCGATTCGCTATCTCACCAAAACATTATTACCACCACTAACAAGGAGACAAGGGGAACCAAAGGAAGAAAAAAAATTTTTTTTTTGCTAGTCAATCTGTATTGTTGGCCGTATTAATTTGCATTGAGTATTTTAAGAGTACACACACACATTTATACTAATACCGTGAAAACTCAGTTACAATACACCACAAGAATTTCATGGATTTTGAAGGAAGGGAAGACAAGGATGGTGTGAGACTTTCTTGGTCATCATTGCCAAAGTCAAAGTTACAACATCAGAGAAATGTTATTCCGATGGGAGCATTGTATACCCCCTTGAATGATAAATCAGCCATTCCTGTATTGGACCAAAATAGCATTATTAGTTGTCGAACCTGTAGGACTATACTAAACCCATATGTTCAATACAATGGTGGACTTTGGACATGTCTGATCTGTAATACATCAAATGAGCTTCCAGCTTTATTTGATGAACAAGGTCAACCATCATTACCACTCAATTTAAACCAGGAGTTTACCACCGTGGAATACCAAACTGGAAGAGTTGCTGCATTGCCTCCAGTATTTTTCTATGTTGTGGATACTATTTTTGAAGGAGATGACATTGAAGGAGCATTTCAACAACTTAAAGAAAGTTTGGTTGTTTCATTGAGTCTTTTGCCAGAAAATGCATTGGTTGGGTTAGTTTCATTTGGAAAACATGTTAAGATTCATGATTTAAGTAGCAATGACAATTTGTCATATACTTTTAATGGTGGAAAACAATACACTTTAGAACAATTACAGTCATCACTTGGGTTAATCAGTAGTGGCTTAAGTGTGGCCAACACCAGAGGTCTGAATGACAATGGATATGAGCATTTGATTGGGAGTGTTGGTAAACGCTTTTTACAACCAGTTAATATAGCCGAGTATCAATTGACAAATATAATTGAATCGTTGGTGGTAGGTAATTTTCCTCATAATGAATATAGTGAACGTCCTGAACGAGCTACTGGATCGGCAATAAATATTGCATCGTTATTATTGAATACAATTTTGAACAACCAACATCATTCCACTGGGGGTCACTTGATGGTATTCATCAGTGGTGTGTGTACTTTGGGTCCAGGTAAAATTGTTGATCGCTTATTAAAGGAACCTCTTAGAGCTCATCATGATATTATAAAGTCACAGACTACTACAATTCAAGCCCCTTCCACTTCGAATGTTACTAAAAGTGATATGTCATTGTTTAAGCATGCCAAGTTGTTTTATGAACAGATTACAAAGATGCTTGTTTCCCTCAGAATTAGTTGTGATTTTTTCATAGGAAGTTATGATCAAGTGGGTTTGTACGAAATGGATGAAGTATGTTATAAAACCGGTGGTAGTGTGGTTCTTTGTGATTCGTTTAACACAGCTATCTTCAAACAAAGTTTTGTCAAATTTTTCAAGAAACTGGAAGCTGTTGACGAAAATGACAATGAAATAGAGAGTGCGGCATATTTAGATATGGGGTTCAATGCAACTTTAGAGGTAAAAACTGGTGCAGACTTGAAAATTGAAGGTTTGATCGGGAATGCCACTCTGTTGCCTCCTAACAAGACAAATCCTACTAATGAACGAATGGTCAGTACCAATATCACAGGAGAGGGGAAAACAAACTGCTGGAAATTGTGTAATGTCAACCCACAATCGACGTATGCTGTATATTTTGAAAAATTGGATAGCTTGATACTAAACACAATGACACCAATTCAATTCCTTTTCCATTATCAACATCCTTCTGGTGAAATGAGATTGAGAGTAACAACCATTGCTGTGAACATTATTGGTGATTCTGACCATATAAGTCTAGAATTAGGTTTTGACCAAGAAGCCGCTATTGTATTAGTGGCACGTAACTCGATCAACATGATGCAACCAGGAAATACAAAGGTATACAAAGGCAGTGCTGTTGTTAAACAATTAGATCAGACCCTAATTGATTTTTGCACCAGGTATGCGGTATATACAAGTGGAGTACTAGAATCATTTAGATTAGCCCAAACGTATTCTTTGTTCCCTCAATTCCTTTATCATTTACGACGCTCACCATTTGTCAATGTTTTTAACAGTTCCCCTGATGAAACCAGTTATGTTCGACATATATTCATGCACGAGGATACTTCTAACTCATTATTGATGATCCAACCTACATTATTATCGTATGACATTAATACTTGGGGATCAGTTATAGATGAAGCAACTGGACAAACTTTGGATGAGCCTGAACCCGTATTGTTAGATTCTTTAAGTTTAGGAAGTTCAAAGATTTTGTTATTAGATACATTTTTCCAAATATTGATATATCATGGTGCTCAAGTTGCTGAATGGAGAAAAGCAGGATACCATGAACAAGAGGAGTATGAATATTTTAAAGAATTTTTGGAAGCTCCTAAAAGAGAAGCTATGGTATTATTGATGGATAGATTCCCATTGCCAAGATTTATCGATTGTGATGATGGTGGCTCACAGGCAAGATTTTTGATGGCAAAATTGAATCCAAGTACTAGTTATGCCACCAATGTCAATCATTTCTATGGAACTGGAGATCGTAATGATGTTTTTACAGATGATGTTACTTTACAACTGTACATGGACCATATACAAAGAGTTGTTACATCTAAAAAATAAGCTCGTGTTTATATATTGTTACAAAGATAGATGATAAATAAATAAATAATAATACTAAAAGAATCTAATTAGATTTTGAGTCAGGAGCCTTTTTTCGTGCTTCAAGAATAGCTCTCTTTAAAAATTGGGTTCTAAATTGCTGTTGTTCTTGTTGTGATAACGTATGGTTTTCATTCTCAATATCATCTAACTTTCCGTTATTATTGGTAGATTTTGTATCTTGTCTCAATGTAAAATTAATATTCTTATTACAAACCAAATGCTCTTTAACTTTTCCAATATATTTCCCATTCTCATCAAATATTAACTCAGTTCCTTGTAATTTTTTCCAATTTGTTTCAAATATTCTTCGATCAATAAGAACGGAATTATCTATTACCCTTGATCGATTCTGTGTGCCATGAGTTGTTGTTTTTTGAGACACATTGTTTGATATTTTAATCAATGGATTACTTTCTTTTAAATCAGTAAATTGAAGTTGTGCCGATGGTTTTATTACAGAATTCTTAGCTTTAGGAGCCTGTCCTGGTTTTGACAGCGTATCCTCATCATTATCCGTCTTAATATTGGACGAAGGTAAATCTATAGTGACGTAAAATGTCTAATAAAGTTAGTATACTGTGATTTTATATATAAGAAAAAACTCGAGATGACAGGAGTATATGTATAATACAAATTAAAATAGGTGAAAGAAAAAAGACCAAAATAACTGTCTATATCTATATTTCTCTTGTTATGAGTCGACAAGGTTCTATTTAAGTCTTTATCTCTATTATCAAATTTTGGACTTACGTACTTCAAATTCCTCTTCATTTCCGTCTATGTCAGATCCCGTTGCCAAGTCAGTAATTGGCACATTCGCGTTTGATCCTTCTTCTTGTTGCTGCCCCTGTTGTTGTTGTTGTTGTTGATTGGCCAATGCTTTTCTTCTAGCAATATCCTCTGCAGATCCAGCTTCAACACCCGTGCTGAAATCCCAATTCATTTCTTCGCCCTTGCTTAAAAACTCACAGTTTCCATTCATAAGAATCTTCCATTTACCATTATCATCCAGTTGATCCCTATTAAATTTTGACAAAGAACAAGAACCAGCACGCAATAAAGTTTTCCTATCATCTATGAAATCAAATACGGAATTCAATCCTAATAGAACTGATCCTAATGCAATTTTAGTAGCTGCATGGGTAACAATCAATATTGAATTAATTTCAGGGTATTTTTCTTCAAAGGTTGATATGAAATTCTTCCAAAACTGTTGAGCTCTTTGAAAAATTTCTTCTTCGGTTTCTCCATCAAGATTTGGAATAACATTCAAATTATCTCTTGGCCATTTGGTTTCGTCAATTAAAACAGCACCAAAAAATTCATTCAATTGTTCGTAATCTGCTGGAATTGGCTTAGTAGGTCTGTTTTTGCGAAACCATTCTCCAACTCCTCTATCAATAGCAACTTTTACATTTAACCCTTCAGAAATTGGCGTGCATGTTTCAATACAACGGTAAAATGGCGATGAAATTATAAATTCTGGTCTTTCATTGCTAGGTAATGATGAAAGATAACTTGCCAATTCTTTAGCTTGTTCAACACCATGGGCAGCTAGTGGTGGATCACTATCAATTCCAGTAACTGGTTCAGGGTGGGGTGGAGGTAACCAATTTGATCTGTATCCGTGTCTAGCTAAATAAATAGTTTCTATTGTCATTAAGTATGTAGTAGAAGGTCTAGTATATATATTAAAAAAAGAAAAAAAGCAAAAGAATCAAGTACATCTAAACTCGGTTTTTTTTTCTTGTAACTTGTTTGACAGTCTTTGAGGGGGGGGGCTGTTCCCATATGGTTTTTTCCTCATATTTTTTTTTCTTCCCTTGCATTGATGGAAAAGTTCTCACCAGATTCATTTCCAACAACGTGTTGCATTTGTTTGTCGTAACACGCAACGTTCTTTTGATATTAACCTCATTTATTTGATTTCTGTATCTGCTAATACATAGAGACTACAAGTTATATTTAGAGGTTGTACAGTTTTTCTAAATCATAACTGTTAGATTAAATTTTACTCTATTTCTTTCTTTATTGTATTTTTTTTAAAAAAAAGAAAACTATATAAGTATTACACGAATTTGATTGTAACTAGTCTCCTAATTAAATCAACAATTCCAATGGATTTTCAACAATTCTCTTTAATTCCTTCATCCATTCACCACCTAAAGCACCATCAATGACTCTGTGGTCAAAAGTACCAGTGATGGTAATAACATCATCAAAAACGAAACCTTGTTCATTGACCTCACTTGGAACAGCCTTCTTTTCGGTAGTACCAATGGCAAGAATGGCAGATTGTGGTGGGTTGATGATAGAAGTGAAGGCAGTAACGGCGTGGTTCATACCCAAGTTTGAAATACAAATGGTACCACCTTGGAATTCTTCTGGGGATAATTTTCCAATCTTGGCTCTCTTACCCAAATCCTTGACTTGGTTTGAAATGTCAGCTAAACCTTTAGATTCGGCATTGAACACAATTGGTGTAATCAACCCAGTTGGTGTTGCAACAGCTACGGAAACATCAACATTCTTGTATTGTCTAATAACACCTTGATCACCTAACCAAGCAGAATTGACCTCTGGAATTCTAACACAAGTTCTGGCAATAGCCTTGATCAACAAATCATTGATTGACAATTTGTATCTATCTTCCGCAGTAGAGTTCAAGGAAGCACGCAATTTTAATAATTTGGAAACTGAAATTTGAGACTGGATGATGTAGGATGGGGATTGTTGAGTGGATTGCAACAATCTGGAAGCAATGATCTTTCTCATAGAAGTAATTGGAATATCTTCGTATGAAGCACCTGGGGCTGGTGCGGAGGTAGCAGCTGGTGCAGAGGAAGCAGCAGCTTGTTTGGCTTCGAGACCTTCGATATCCTTGACAATAATTCTTCCATGTGGACCAGATCCTTTAACACCCTTCAAGGAAATACCCTTTTCCAAGGCAATGGTCTTTGCTAATGGAGATGCAAGGATTCTATCAGTTGGGGCCGGCTTTGAAGCAGATGAAGAGGATGTGGTAGCGGTGGTAGTAGTTGGTGATTTTTCAGCTTTCTTAGGTTCTTCTTCTTCTTTTGGAGCTTCACTTTCAGCAGGTGTTGCACTTGCTGGAGTTTCTCCAGCATCAGCAGCAGTGAAATTTTCAAAAGCGGAAACTTCACTGGCATCTTCGACATAAACAGCAATTGGTTCACCAACTGGGACTTCTTTAGAGCCGGCATCCATTAAGATTTTAGCCAAATAACCTTCTTCTTGAAATTCAAAATCCATAGAGGCTTTGTCAGTTTCAATTTCAGCAATTGGTTCACCTGGGGCTAATTCATCACCAACCTTTTTGGCCCAGGATTGAATGTTACCATGAGTCATGGTTGGGGACAATGCTGGCATGTGAATGACAGTATGTGGTGGAAATTTACCAGAAGAATATAATCTTGCTAAAGTCAAGAAGGATGATGTGTTGACTTTTGGAGCAATGGCACGAACAGCCATAGCAGATCTAGAAACGGCGAATAAAGCAGACATTGGAATGTAGAATAGATAATTTTATACTTTTACTCTGTTTTATGGATATATCTCAAACAGAACAAGAAGAACAAATGAACAGAAGAACGTTCCAATAGATTAAGATTTTCAAGAATGAAAAAAAAATAAAAAAAAATAATTCAATTAAAAAAAAAAAAAAGAACCTGAAAGTTTTGGAACGTATGTTGCTTGTTTTTTTTTCTAGCTTTTGTTCTTACCTCTTCGTGCCAATGGATTGATCTTGTCCGCAGAGATACGGTTTTTTAGAGCGTGTTATCGGCGATACACATCCGGATTTTTGATGTTGTTACACTACTTCGAGCAAAAAAAATATTTCTCGCAACAAAGATGCAAAAGGGGAGAAAACTCCCCACCATCAAGTCAGCGGGAACTCCATTTCTGACACTCAAGATCCTCTAGCACTACAAAATAGCTACTATCTATACATCTGCTGAAATTTTTGTTTTTAACATTATTATTCTATATATATATATATATATATATATTGCATACATCTACTTAGATCAAATCTACTTTGTCGTTACTGAAGTATCTTTTAGTAACTTTATGCTCTGAACAACTTCTATTTCCAATCATAGAAGAGACATCCTTGTATCCACTATCCTGTTTGACTTCATCGGCATATACAACTTGAGCGGCTCCATTTTTAATCAATGAGTCCTTGGCTGTGGCCCAGGAAAATCTTGTGAACCCGTAGCACCAGCCAAAAATGTTATCAACATTAGACGCAAGCCAGATCTTTGTATTTGGGTCGCTTGGGTATCCAGATCCCAATTTGTGTCCTTGGAGAATATTAAGGTTATTGTTATAATAAGTGATGTTTTTATCTCTTGTAACTTTGGCTACCACAGACGCCGCACTAACTATCGGATAGATACTATCTGCCTTCTTTGCAACAGTTATGTCAATATCGGGAAATATACCCTTCAATTTGGCTTGGTAAGATGCTGGAGGACCAACTGTGTCCACAAATATTTTTGAAATTTTAACCCCTCGTTTCAAAACTTGTTTAATTAAGTTGATTGTAGTATCATGGGCCTGACTATTTAAATTATATGCTCCTTTTCCTGAAGATTGTAGCATTCCGCTCGAAATATCCTTGGCAGTGATAGTCGTAGTTGCCCAACCGACATATTTATTTAATCTATTATCGTGGGCCAAACTGTCCTCAATTTGTTGGAAAAGTTCTTCTCTTTTGGGTTCAGAAAGTATCTTCGAATCAGCAAACCCAAATTCACGTTGTAAACTGGACAGAAATGATTCTAATGCATACGCAACGCCATAGACCATGGGTCCCAAGACTGGTCCTCTCCCAGCTTCATCTACACCAAGTACTATTGGTTCGGATTTGTTATCCAAAATACTTTCAGGTACTTCTGAAGCATAAGTCGAGGTAACAAATTTGAAAGGGTCATCAATGGTATGAACTGACGGTGGAAACCAAATGTCTTGAGATTTTTCCTTGGGAACTGGAGGTTGGGTCTCATGTTCTTCATTCAAAATATCAGTTTCATCTAATTTTCTTTTCAAAGTTATGGGAATCTCGGTGGTTGACTTAACTGATGACATTTAGCTATTAAGAATGGTTAAGAGAGTCCACGTTATTGTTGACACTCATGGAAAGTTTTTTTATTTGCTTTTTTTCCCCTCCATACAGTGGATCGCGTAAGGCTTACATAATCAGAGGAACAAAATGGACGCGTATTTTAAAAAAAATCCCTAATCTCAGACAATTATAAAACAAAACCCAAACAAATTTAGAAACTCAGAGTACAAAGAAGTTAGAAAAAATATCATATAGAGTTGAAAGCAAAGTAATTTATCAGCATCTGTAGCTTTGTGTTTCTTGAAGATATTTTTAAACGTTCAGTAATGTTATGATTAGTTTTACAGTTATTTTTTTTCAAATTTGGATCAAAATAGCTTCTCTCGTTGTATTTGAAGCCATAAACTATTTCAAGTTCCATTCAACTTCTTAAAACAGTATATGATAAATAGGGTGATCATAGAAACAGGTAGCATAAGTGTAAATGGTTTGTTTCATCACACTAGTACACGATTCTCAAACACCAATAATAATAAAAGACAATCAACTTTGTGGCTTAGGTATTTTCTTTCGCGTACGTGGTCTCTGTCAACATGTTTAGTTGAACTAGCTTGTATAGTACATGTAAATTGAAATTATAGTATTATATCTTACTGTGATTTACAGAGTTCGTGCCCAATGGAGTACATTACATAATGTTGGTTTCTTTTTTTTTGGAGATGATGCTATAATTGGCCCAATTATATTCCAAATCTGAAATTTCTCGTAAATTTTTTTTTTTTACACCAAATCTATTTTTAACATGCCCAAAGTAATTCAAATGACTAGAGATTGATTTCTCCTCCGCAAACTTGTAGCATGCTTACATCCTTACCTAATAATTATTCTGTTACATAATCATATTCTTGAATGTAAAATTATCTATAGATTTCAATTGTTTTAAATTATGTCCAAGCTTTCTTGACCAGAAAAACGCAATGCTTATGTTTTCAAGTTTCAAAATAAATCTCGCATCGTAATACCTCTGAAATTTTATTACTTTTTTATAGTTTTTATTTTCTTTTCTTCCTACTATTTTTCAAACCTTAAATTTTTATACAAAATATTCAAAATCGTCAACAAGATTTAACCCACTTTTGAATAACAAGAATATCATTTATATATGTCTAACCACTACGATACAACATTCACATAATCCAACAGTCCAAATTTCTTTTTTAGATACCATATATCGTATATAATGACCAACAAACGATACAGTCACTTATCCACTGGCAGAAAAGATCACTTTAATGCTGAAAAGGAAATCGAGAAGTATAATTTGGATGCATCAACTTTTGATGTTCTCAAAATCAACAACTTCAGAAACTACAATTGTTCAACTATTTTTTGGTACTTGTATATGTGGGCAGTGGTTTTCTTGTCATTTGCCTTATTGGCCACAGATATATATTCATGTCTAAATATATTGGTCTTCCACAGATGGGCTACAGATGATTACAAGCCATATGCTTACTCCATTGCCAAATGGATCTTTACTGGCTGTATAATATTTCAGTTTGTGTTGTTGTTTTACCATTGGATATGGGCCATTCATATATTGAGGACTAGGAATATAGCGTTGGTTTATTTGAACTCTATAGCTAAGAAGTTGTATTCCATCAGGAATTACGATTATTTCTGTTTATTAAATAATATCAATGAAGGAAAATTTTCCGATTGGTGCTGCTTTTTGACTTACTATGAGTTGGACAATGCCCTTCAGATCCTTGTTGCTGATACCCCACGTCAAGTCATCAATGTTTTGACTCTTCGTTTCTATGCCACTGGTGGTGAATTGAACAATAATATTCTTCAAAACATCGAAACTATCGCAAATACAAACGTTTATTTATCTATCATTCTTAGTTTTATGTGTTTGTCAGTATTCATTTATGCAATTTTCATGTTTCGGTTTTTGTTTGGGATGCTTTGTTATATTCCATTGAAAGCGAAATTGAAAGAGGAGCATTACAATTCATTCAAAGACTACTGTTGTAGTATTGTGAATGACCACATTGAGAGTGCTGTTAGGTTGAATCATAAATCGAAGGCAGTGTTGTTAGAGCAAGGAATTTTATCAGAGGAGAGAATTGCCAAATTACCAATTTTGGGTGAAAATCCTCCAGAATATAATGACTATTCAAAGACCTTTTATCGTTCTACAACTCAAGATTATTATAGGAAGGAATCGATTATCCCATTACAAGGTTTAAAAGACATATCCAACTCAACACAAGAACTTGGTCTTCGTTATGGCAATCAAGAAGAAGAGCATGTCTATTCTCCTATCAATGACCAACCGGAAGGTGTTAATAAGAGGCTTAGTGAATTGAGAGACAGGTATAACAACCAAAACTTGACGTATATGGGCCATGATATGAATGCTACCAAGAATGAACTGGTTACTCACAATGGTTTGGCAAGTTCCAAGACAAGATCGCAATCAGCTGGAAGTCAATTTCCACTGTCTTCATCTATTCCTAAACTTAAATCACGGTCCACCAGCTTGCAATCTCAGACATCATCTGGCATTGAAATTGGTAAGCTACCAAAACGCTCATTCACTGACAATTTGGACTATTACTCAAAGAGATCGCAGCCACGACCATTTGAAAATCATGGTCTTGAGGAAATGAAAGAGCTACCAGACGAGGAAGAAGAATCGGTTATTGAAAGCTATCCAATTAAACCTCTCGAACGAAGTTACATTCAAGATTTCTACAAGACGGATTATGGTTATCCCCAGTATAACGACGATATAAACTTTATGAATGGTCAATCACTGTCCCAGAAAAATACCGATGTACATTCTTCCAACCCTTTCATGACCTCCACGGAAGAGATTTCCTCACCGTTGGTGCAGTCAACGAACTACATGGAGAATCATATACTTGCAGAAGGAGCACAGGATGAGGACGCCGAAAAATTTGCACCTGCTGCATCAGAAGTATATCCTTCTAATAATAGTATCTTTGAGGATGATCTAGGCGAGTTCAGCTTCGCGCATAATAATCAAAATGCCCCCTACCCAGTGCGAGGAGTATCTAAGTATTTTGATCGTAAATAGATAAACATTATAGAATTGCATATGTGTAGAATGATTTAATGTGGAAAAATATGTTTCCCAGAGCATAGCTACAATCAAAATGGTAGAATTACGTTTGTTTCGGCAACATAAACCACATAACCTGTCATTGAGTTTTTGTACTATAAAGATAGAGGGAAGAATTAGTGTAATGCAAAGCCTCAGTAGAAATAGTTTTAGAGGAATATTCTCATAGTCGTTGGCACGATACAATTTCACAAAGTCGATAATTAAATGACAAATCCACATGGATTTTTTCTTTACATTGTGACAAATACAAGTCCCAAGGTTAAATGTGTTGGTGTTGTATCCTTGGTATTTGTGAGATTGGTCTATAAATTTTGAGAAATGCAATTATGATGAAGTGTACTGTATTTAATCGTAGTTCATTCGTTGGTACTTGACAAGTTTGATCAACAATTCCAGTAGAAGATTGTTATCTTGTATATAGAACTTTTAAAGGAGCATCAAGGAGAAATGCAGTTCACGAGATATATTGCTCACAAGAAAGAATGTTCGAATTTTCATTTAACAATAGCATCTTGGATTTCAACGTTTGCGTTTATTATAAATCATTGTCTGTGGTTAGTTATCAAATAAACCATTACTCATTATCTGCTCGTCTCTACATTGGACTAGTACTACAGCAAGAAAATGTCAATCAAAGGTAATTGGGTAAAATTAGCTTTTTGACCGATACAAAAAGTAAGATAGACAAATGCCAATATCCAAAAGATGGAAAAATAATTCTTTATATCAACGTGAGATTGTTCGTCTGACTTTAGTATGCCGTAAGATGCTACTTCTCGTTGGCTGTTATATTAATGGGTCGAGATTGGGTGCCAAAATCATGGAACCAAAAACACAAATAAAACCAAATCGTCTAGCACAGGCGTAATACAGGTGATAATAAACCAAAAGTAGTCTGACAGAAAGGTATGCACACGATATGGCCCAGACTAGAATTAATGTTGGCTGCAACAAGAATTAAAGTAGGTCCCAGAAAATTCGCAAGACTAGTCCACAGACAATATTATTTTGTCCACGGCCAATCTTTTTGCGTCCACCTTCAATTTTATTTCGTCCACGAACAAGATTAATTCACCCACGGAAAAGTAACCATACAAGGATGAGGGTATGGACGGAAAGAATAATAATTGGCCCCAGCAAGAATTAGCATTGCTGAACAGTTGTAAGGAAAATATACAAAGTATAACTAATAGCGGTGCGTTCAAATAGCGGTGCGCTTTAATAGCGTCGGGCATGCGGTGGGCATGAATAGCGTGGCGCTTTAATAGCGTCGGGCATGCGTAGAGCAGGAATAGCGTGGCGCTTTAGTAGCGTCGGGCATGCGGTGGGCATGAATAGCGTGGCGCTTTAATAGCGTCGGGCATGCGGTGGGCAAGAATAGCGTGGCGCTTTAATAGCGTCGGGCATGCGCCGGGCAGAAATAGCGGTGGGCATGAATAGCGTCGGGCATGCGGTGGGCATGAATAGCGTGGCGCTTTAATAGCGTCGGGCATGCGGTGGGCAAGAATAGCGTGGCGCTTTAATAGCGTCGGGCATGCGCCGGGCAGAAATAGCGGTGGGCATGAATAGCGTCGGGCATGCGCCGGGCAGGAATAGCAGTGCGCTTTAGTAGCGTCGGGCATGCGTAGAGCATGCTCATGACAGAGAGTTCATGACAATCATTCTAAATCCTTGATGATGAATCGTGGTAAAATTATATGTCTGAAACCAAGTGGGTGAGCTTGAGAAGTTGCAAGAGATTATATTGTTCGCCATCTTGTTGAGTCTCTTGAATATCAATGATAATTTCTACTATTATTTGATATAAAATATGTTTTAAACCGGAAGAGGAAAAGCTCTTTTTTATCAATTTTACATCCAGCATAAGTTTAGAATAACAATGGCATATATTGTCACCATGAGTTCTTACTATCAAACTGTTAAGAAATGCAGAAAGGTAATGTAAGATTCAAAAACTTGACCAAGAATTTGTTGTTGAAATAACTCCATACATAAATAAGGTACAAACTTGCTACGTAATTTATTCTATTATCTTCGAGGAATTTAATTCTTATGGATTTGAAATCTTTATATGATTTACTCAAAATTAACAATACGGTGCCAGTAATACCAGGATTCAGTTACAAAAAGAAACAAGGCTGCAAATAAGGAAAGAAAGTTTGTTGAGCAAATTCTAGTGAAACATTAATTCACAACACAGAATAAAAGCAAAAATCAGAAGTTATGGTAAATAAGTAAAGTTAACAGTTAAAATTCAAAGATTAATAAGAGGGAAAGCTATAAAACCTAGTGAAAGAATATTTCGAAAAAACTAACGACTAGGTTGAGACAACGATTGGTAGTAACAAAAAAGAAACATATAGTTTTAATATACACAAATATGAGGGAATGGTTGAAACAAGAGCTAAAGCAATAATATTAATGCGTCAACTAATCAGATTGAAAAAAGTAATTGACCAGGTTGTAAGGAGGAAAGATGAATAGGCTGACAAATGCCTTAAAACAAGAGCAACAAGAACTTAGTAAAGACTAAATAAAATAATTGAAGATGTATTGATCTACAAAATCGCAATATAATAATGGGATAAATTCATGAATGCATGACGTAGTGTAGCCTCCTAGATTAAAAAACATAACCGGATTAATATCAACAACAATAATAGTAAGAGACTCTTATTCAGATAGCAACTATTCAGTGGTAAAATTACCAGTGCTTGAATGTGATCATGAAATTGAATAATATACTAGTCGATGAAGAAGGTATCAACTAGTGTGTCAGCATGTAAAACCAGGGATTTGATTCTTCCACAACCATAAATAAAGTAACTGTACCCATGACATTATAAATTACAAGATGTTAATTAACCACCGGGTCAGATAAAACCACTAATCAGTATTGTAAATGGACATATGAAATTATGATAAAAGGAAATATTTGATGAAAATAGTAAGGGTTTGAATTGCAAGAAATTGTCGAAGAAAATTGCTGGTATGATGTATCATCAAGAAGATTTTCAATGAAATAGAAACAACCAATAAGTTTGAAATGCAAATAATGTAAAATAAAACTTAGCAACAGCAATTAATATGTGGAAATTAATGGATTAATTATGATCCATAATGGCCAATAAGATTAAAATAGATATATGACGTAAGGAGCCATTGCTAGAAATAGTGTGGCATTTGTCACATAAGTAGAATATATATTATGAATATCAACTTTCAGTGGTTCGTATAGTTAACAAATGTGACAATGAAACACACTATTATATATACATTGGTTGAATTCCATCTTAATTTACATTATAAGATGCAATCCTCTTGTGTTTTCTGTGATTGATTGTGTTGCTTTACAATAGTAATTCGTTGTTAATCCGCTATGTTTATTCTTTAATTCAAACGTATAGAACTAAATAAATGAGTTGACCATTAAGTCATAAAACATAATTAGACCATTTCTGTGGTTATAATTGTTATAATTGTGTAGCATATGATTAATCTGGATACATATTCAGCTATTACACAGTTGGAGTTGTGTTTGCATTTGTAATCTCTCCAAATGGTCGTGTAACATGGCAAAATTTAAAAAATACATACTTTGCAGCCTAAAAAAATGCACACAAATAGACAACTATAAATAGCCAAATTGTTTTTCTATCAAAATATTTTCTTTTTACAACACTTTTTTTTCCTTCTTTCTTTTTGTTTACATATTATCAACAACAAGTTTCCATCATTCTATGAATGAATCCATTAAATAACTATAGCGGTAAGTACCAATCATACTAATAACATCAAGTTCTTGCTCATTTACCAACTTGAAATAATTTAAATGATAATTATTGGTTGTCTCAAGAATAATTAAACCAATTGATTCCAAAGATTACAAAAGGATATAACTGAATCAATAACTTATTTGAATTGTCCGATCATTCTAAATGATTAATGCCCCATATTATTCTTGACAACCATTAGGAGACAAATGACGAAGCGGTATTACAAAGATGACACATATAACTACAGGGGATACCAATCATTGATGTTGTTGTTAATACATAAGCATTGAAGAAGAACCTTTCAAATAAGATAGTGATTTGGGCAGATCATTATCTTGAACCTATCAAGGGATCCACACAAAAGTAAAAAAGGACAATGTGGATTAGTGAGGGTTCTTCAGTAGGAGGTAACAATCGGTCACAGTTACCTTCTATACTATCGAGTTAGGAACGTTACTCTATTATTTCCCGATAGTAAAATTGTAGAATAGAGGAACGGATATGGAGGGCTTGTGACCAGCCCTCTTATAATACCGTGCTCCTCCCCCTTGGGCCAGGGGGTTACGCGGTCCCCCAAAGACGAGGGGGACCTGCGTTGTAGGGCTGGGCCGGCCCCCAAAATTGGGGCCCAGCCGCTCCCCGCCCGATAGGGGTGGGTGTGGGAGCAGGTCCCAGAAGCTTGTAACTAACCCGGCCATGTCCGTATTTATTAAATAAAATAAGATTTAGTTTCGTTAGTGTGTTTATAAAAAGGATTAATAAAAATAAACGTGTGGAGAGAAATGCAGGTGTGTCGAGAAGAGAGGATGGTAGTTCAAATTCAGTAAGAATTTATGTAAAGTTTATAAATACATAACAATTTAAAGTACAATTCCTAGTACTAATCCTTCTCCTCTTATAGTGAAACTGTGGAAACTCAACAAGGATGGATTAAAATGAAATACACTTCTAGCCAACATGAAACAAACTAGTTCTTCTGCTTGAGATAGAGCAAATACTATTCTTATGAAGAATAAAGTAACAATTTCATGAATGACAGTGAATACCTTATTATGCTGCTTACTAGTGGCAGACGTTAGTCTTTATTCATTCAAAAATTATTTGTAGTTTATGAATAGAGAAATAGAGTAAATTGATAGAGAGATAAATAGAATCAGTTCTGAAATTATTTCCAAGATGCAACTGATTTTGTGGTAATTGGTTTCTTTTTTTGTTTTTTTTTGTTTTTTTCCTATCGAATATCTACTATTTCCGTTGTTGCATTTATAATATTGCAATAATGATGCCACAACCCGTGAATGGTCTGACATCTACTGTGGATTCACTATAAATAGAAAAAGTAAATCCCGTCAACTTAGTTCAACAATTTTTAATCAACCCCAAAATATCAAATATAAATCTGTAATCATGCTGGCTATTGCATGGCTATTCAACTGGTGGTATCAACCAGACCCTATTACTCCAGAGGTACAAAAAGAAACCGAATCAACCATAGAGTCAAACAAAATTGTTATTTATTCAAAGACATTCTGTCCATTCTGTAAAACGACCAAGCAAACTTTTGATGATTTAGGTGAAGAATATTTGGTGGTTAATTTGAATACCTTGGATGATGGTTTAAGTATTCAAAATTATTTGTACGATACGACTGGTCAATATATGGTTCCAAATGTGTTTATCAATGGAAAACATATTGGTGGTAATTCTGAAATTCAAGCTTTGAAAAATGAAGGAAAGTTAGAAGAACTTCTTAAATAATTATTGTATAGGTCTTATGATATTATGCATACATATTGTGTCAAATTTACTGTATCTTGTAGTCCAATTGCTTCCTTCTTTTTTTTTTTATTTTTTTTTCTCTGCATTTACAAGGTCAATTTTCATATCTGTATTTCTCACCACATTCCAATGCTGGTCTTGCCAACTGAATGGATCACGAAATCACTTCCAATTCTCGGTAATAACCATCAATGCATTTATGGGTTTATCTCTAATGTGCAGATTGATTGCAGCTATGGATTTTATTTAACTAATTTTGAACACGTGTGGGTACAAGAATTGGATAAACAAGGAATAACAACAGCAGCAAGTTCCATTGGGCTTGAAGACTTGACCGATTCCACCTTGATTCATTTGTTAAATGAGCTTAAGAAGGATATCAGAAATAATATACAGTTTGAACAGAAAAATGGACATATAATTGCCCAGGCTGATGGACAACCTCAATGGAAGTTTAGTCTTTTACAACAAGATCATTCCAGAACAATACAATTCCTAGCCAAGTTAAATTATCAGCAATTTGCCAATATGAGTTATTTAAAATTCCAAGTTGATAACCTAAAGGAGATAATCAGTGTTAAAGACCAATATGCTCGATTTTTGGCAACAAATTTTAAACAGAGCCACGGGATGGAATTGATTGATAATTACAAAAGGAATAATCGTTCTGAGTCGGAATCGATTGAGAAATTTAATCCTCATAGATGGAACAAGAAATGTGCTATCGATTATAGACATTTACGATCAAGTAAAAAAATTTCAAATGAAGACGAATTGAAGAAGAATATTTCACTAGCGGTTGAAGAACCGTGGAAGTTTGCTAATCTGTTTTATCTTAATGTTACAGAAGAACAAGAAAATCTAAGTCCTGTGAAGTTTAAAGTTGATAATTCACAATCTTCATCGGCATCACAATCTCAGTTGTCACAGATTCAATTTGAATCACAACCAACCCTTGATCTGGAATTTTTGGGATCTCCTACAAAAAGGCAGAGTTCAGAACTTAGGCTACCAATAGTATCACAAACTAATAGTTCAAGTAGTCAGAATACATCACAATCACAACGCAAAAGAAGAAAGATTGGTGCTCTATCAAAAAGGTAAATCTAAAAAACAAAATATACGACACTATGTACTGTACATTTTTAAACCTTATTCGCCATGGCAGTCCATCTAGCAATCAATACTTCTAATGCCTCTTGTTCTGCTTTACTCATCACTGCATCATAAATAATGGTTAGTACCCTTGTCCAGAATGAAACAAATTCACGTAATTTACCTGGTGTATCAACACCATCAACATGTATGGGGATTTTTGTGGAAAACTTTCGACGAACATCCGTTTGACGAAATGGTAAAAATTTATCAGGAGTAGCATGAAAATATTCCAGAAAAACGGTGCTCCAAAATCTAATTATCAAATCAGCACAATCTTTGATGGTTAATACTTCCTTTTCATTATAATCACGAATAAGATCCAAATCTTCCCCATACTCTTCTTCCATACAGTGATGCAATGCTGATAACAAGATCTTTTGAATTTCATTCACTACTCGATCGGCAATATCATGAAAACTAGAAAATTCATCTATCTGTTGAGTCTTTTCAACCCATTCTTTGGAAGGAGCAGCAATTTGTTCGGTAATATTATCATCCGGAGTTATCCCCGGACTTATATTTCTTGGAAAAATATTATTAACAACATTTTGTTTATTATCGATTATACCAAACCGATCAATATTTTCCTGGTATATTTTTTTGGCAATTGATTCTCCATTCATATTAGGTCTAAAACTAACTGTCAACACATCATTCATTAATGCCTTTGCACAAAGATTTTTATCATTTGATAATAAAATGACTAAACTTTTAGGATAATATTTTTTGAAATATAAACAACAATCCAATATAGCATCATCTTTAACCAAACTTTTGTCTAACCGTTGCGATAACTTCTGACCTTTAACGACCGATCTTGCATTACTTAACGAATTGTAAACCCATTGATTGGCCCATCTTGCTAAATGAGAAATCGATTCACCAGAAGATTCGCTTTCTTGTCCATATGACGGTTTGCTGGTTTTGTTTGAACTTTTCAATCCGTCCAATTCTTGAATAACATAGACCGGGATGATTAACTTCAATCCATGCTCACGAGCCAAATTTTTGAGATTATCAACTAATTCTAAATGAGATATCAAAAAATTTGTATCGAGGATTAAATAAGATATGTTCCCGGTTACAACATTTTCATCATCATTGGTATCGGCTATGTTGTCATCATCAAGCGTCATCATTTCATTACGTTGACGTTGTTCGTATAATGTATACCCTCTCAAGTATTCGACATATGAAGTGATTACATCGACTTCTTTCGCATCCTCAAAGGGTATCATTTCAATATCTTTATCATCATAGTTATTATCGCTATCGCTTCCATGTTGCAGATGATGTTGTAATGCGGAGTGAATTTTATCATTAATTCGATGGATATAGTTGATAGGTTGTTGGGGTCTCTTGCTCCCAGCAGTTATAACTCGGGATTGATCTTCTTCACTAAGCCCTTCAGGAGCATATTTCGACGGTAGAGACATGGATTACTAGTGATGAAAATAGAACCCAAGGCATAGACGTGTCGGGAGTGACATAAAAATGATAGTTTTTTTTTTTTCTGTCTGTTCTCAGTGGGTATTATCCAAAGTCTCTGGAACGGTAGTAGTAGACATTGATAAAGTTGTATATATTATAAAGTAAAAGTTAAGAGAAATATATAAAATATAAAATAAGGATATTATTTTATATATATTAAAGATTCAATTATTACCGTACGATTATATTGAGTCGCGTAACAAAGTCTATCAATCTCATTTAACAAAGAAACAGGTTATGCAACAAAGGTCTTCTGGTATCACTAACAAGAAGAGTATATAGTTCTGGGGCTATATAAACTAAAGTAATATTGCTAAATTTAACCTTAAGCTATTCATCTAAGTGAAGTCAGGAGTCTATTCAATATTTATAGGTGTATTTCACTTTATTGCAATATGATCAACAATTGCTGATTCTCACTAAATAACTACCAAAATATACCTTAGAAACGTTAACATATACTTTCAGCACTGTTGGGACTGTTCATTTCATTCTCAAAAAATACTTACAACTCAGTTCTGTATTTATTTATCAAGTGTCAAAGGTCGTGTACAGTGTACAATATCAACAGATTTTACACCATTGACAAATCTGAAAAGAAAAAAAAACGAGAAGAATTTTCATTGATCAATCTCCAAGTTTCACAACAAATAATCATGTCATCCAGACAACTATTCCATAAAGCTAAGAATTATAAAGCGGATATTTTGAAAAATATTAAAAAAATAAACAATCTTATTGCGAATCCAGAAAATTCATTTCAATTAGATGGTTCTAAATTTAAAGGAATTGAATTTCCTGTATATCATCAAGAAAGTCCAGATATTGATGAATCTGTATTAGGTCTTAAACAACTTCTTAAAGAAAAATTACCAGCTTTACAATATCATAATCCAAATTTTAAAATCACTGTTCATAATATTGTACTTACTGATGAAAAATTAAAACAAGGATTTAAAATAGATCATTCTTTGAAAGTTTATGGTGTTGATAGTAAAAATGATTTAAGTATTGAATGTGCTGGTAAATCTGGAAGCAAGATTTATGATGAATTAATTAAACGTACTGGTGCTACACAGATAGTTGATCTGGAACTTAATCAAATCCCACTTCAACCAACTAAATAAATTTGAGTGGATTAACTTGTTTCTTGTACATAAGTATATACAATCTTCTTTGAAAAAATAAACAGTCCATGGGAAGAAAATGTTGTCACCTATCTTTTTATTATCACTATTAATGGTGAACATAGAACTGATCTCCTATGTAGCTATGTAATCAATTTAGATGATCCAAGAAATAACTCAAAAAGACTAACAAACAAACTCAAGAAAATTATGACTATAATCATCCAAGTTATTCTATTGGTATTTTTTTCATTTAAACTATCATTAATTATATCAACAAATTCCAAGAAAACCTTGCATCGATTGTTTAATACTTGCACTCTTTGGTCAATTTCCAAATATTCTCTAACAGCATTATATAAAGGATGTAAAGCCGGTTCTGAACTCCAAAAAAAACCAGGAGTATCTAAAATAGAACCAGATAAATTAACATCAACTCTTAATTTAAATAATTTACCTGATTTTTTCATCAATTGATGTTTCTTCAATCCAAGTGAACCAGTAAGGGCTAATTTCTTGGGTAATCTACTAATCAGGTGTAAAACATTAACCATTCGACTTTCAAATAATTCTAATTTCGTCAGTTGTGCAATAGCATAAGACATGGTCAATTTAATTAAATGATCTGCTGATCGTAAAGTAATCATATCATTATAAATTCTAGGACGTAATAATTGTCGATCATATTCATAGTGAAACTCTTCTGTTTCAATATCCTGCTCATCAATTGGGTTAATTAACAATGATTCATCACTGAATGCTAAATCCGCAAGGATATTCTTTTCATGAATTTCAGAAAAATTCCAAAAGACAACAACTCCAAAATCAAATATAAACATCTCTGCATGATGTTTAGAAACATCCGTTTGACTATGAATAGATGAAGATGAGGATTTTGTCGTAGTATTATTAGTTGCCGCTGTTTTTGCTTTGGAATTGGTACCTTCTGGTTCGTCAGATTTCTTATTACGCAGGGCATGTTGCCCCAGACGGGATTTACCATGCTTATCCTCCTCTTCTTCTTCATCTTCTGGAGGTGCAAAAAACTGTGGCTCTGAAGGTTCAAATGGTGTACTCCCATCAACATTTTCAAATTCAGGATCCATGGAATAATTGTTTGCATCTTCTGGAGTTTCAACTCCGGAGTAATATTCATACAAATGAGTTGTTTGTTCATTCTTGTTAATCATATTCTCCATAAACTTATTTTTTGCCAATAATTTAGCAGTATTATTTGACTTGACACGGATTCCTTCATTCCCCGGTAACAAAGGTAACGCATAAGGTACATATAATGCTTCATCATATAATCTTGGTTTTACTTCATGATTCTTTCGTAAAAATTTGGCAACTTCAGATAAATTGAATTCTTCACAAATAAAATAAGCTGTCATCCGACTAAGTTCCTCCGCTCGTTTTTCCTTTGGCATTAATTCAGCTCTAGATCTAGTCATTTGTGCCTGTAATTCTGCATTTACACTCGATTCTTGATTCGCCATTGAAATAGATCCAGTATTACTATGTGTCGTCATTGATGGTGGGGATCCTTCTCGTTGTTGTTCTTCCGGGATCAAGACAAGTTTTTGACTGGTTTTTGAAGTTCTTGAAGGTAATGACAGTGTAAGTTTTGGTATACTTCTAATATTTCTTCGATTATCCTGTTGACTATATGGACTCTTTATTGGAGGTGGAGGTGGTGATGATGATGATGATCCAGTACTTCCATATCTTTGACGATTAAAATTTGGAGGATGACGGAATCGTGATTGACCCGAGGGAATATCACTTGAATTGCTCAATAATTTGTCGACCGAAATATCGGTGAATTTATTCTTGAATCTTTGTTGGAGAGCATTAAGATGCTGCAGTTGTTGAAAACTATAGTTCCCACGATGACTTTGACTTTGGTTTTGACTCTGTTGTTGTTGTTGTTGCCTTTGTTGTTCTAATTGCTGTTGTTGTTTCTTATAATTTTGACCAGCAAATGGGGCTCTTGCACCCTTGACTTTATCGTTACGAGCATCGGTGACTAAAATAGATGGTGATCTTTTAGCAGTTGGACGAAGGTTATCACTATTGAATTGATTCTGTTGTGATCCATTTCTCTGTGCATGTATACTCATTTGGTACGAATGAGTTGTTTAAATGATGTTGATTACGTGATGGGGCCAGGTAGGCTACAGAAAATCAAATGATGGTACACGAGGAGTTAAGGAGCAAGGAAAAAAGATAACCCGCTATCCCCTAGTACACGACCCCTCATTGAAAATTTTCACGAAACCATATTGCTAACAAGAAATCTCTTTTTTTTTTTTTCTTTTCCAAAACTTCATTGATTCTTTTTTCTTTTCTTTCTTAGTAATAATAGACTCTAACCATGTCATTCAGCTTATCTGTTGCTGGTAAGGCACAAAACCTTCCATACCCAGTTTTAATTGCTGTTAATTTCATCAACTCCAGTTCTGTTGATGTTTCTATTCCAATTGAATTTATCGATGATAAAGTAGTTGATAATGAAACTAAAAGTTTATTAAAATTAGTCACTCCAGGTGGTGAAATTTTTATTGATCAATTGGATGCATTGGATTATTTGGCACAAATTTTGCCAGATTTATTACCAGAAAGAACTAAATCTCAAGAATGGATTAAATTTGCTTTAGAAAAATTATATGTTAAGAACTTTAAAGATTTAAGTGTTGATTTGGAAAAACTTGATCATCATTTGAACTTCCGTTCATTTGTTGTTGGATACCAGTACTCATTGGCAGATATTGCTGTTTGGGGTGCATTAAGAGGTAATGCATTAATGGGTTCAATTATTAAGAATGGAGTTTATGCTAATATTGCTAGATGGTACAATTTATTAGCTGAAGACAAAAGATTTGAAGGTTCAATTGAATTAATGAATAAATCTTTGACTGAATTGAGAAAAGCTGCTAAAACTGCTAAGACTGCTGCCAATGGTGGTAAGAAAGAAGCTCATAAAGCAAGTTTTGAAATTGATTTACCAGGGGCTGAAATGGGTAAAGTTGTTACTAGATTCCCACCAGAACCATCTGGTTATTTACATATTGGACATGCTAAAGCTGCTGTTTTGAATGAATATTTTGCTCATAAATTTAATGGTAAATTGATTATTAGATTTGATGATACCAATCCAACTAAAGAAAAAATTGAATTTCAAGATTCTATTATTGAAGATTTGGAATTATTGGGTATTAAAGGTGATAAAATCACTTATTCATCTGATTACTTTGACACTATGTATGATTTGGCTGTTAAGATGATTAAAGATGGTAATGCTTATTGTGATGATACTCCAGTTGATAAAATGAGAGAAGAAAGAATGGTTGGTGAACCAAGTGCTAGAAGAAACAGAACCATTGAAGAAAATTTGAAAATTTTCACTGAAGAAATGAAGAATGGTACTGAAGAAGGTTTAAAGAATTGTTTAAGAGCTAAAATTGATTATAAAAATCCGAACAAGACTTTAAGAGATCCAACCATTTATAGATGTAATTTGACTCCACATCATAGAACTGGTACTGCTTGGAAAATGTACCCAATTTATGATTTCTGTGTTCCAGTTGTTGATTCTATTGAAGGAGTTACTCATGCTTTAAGAACCAATGAATATAGAGATCGTAACCCACAATATGAATGGATTCAAAATGCTTTGGGTTTAAGATCTGTTGCTATTTGGGATTTCGGTAGAGTTAATTTTGTTAGAACTTTATTATCCAAAAGAAAATTACAATGGTTTGTTGATAAAAACTATGTTTCTAATTGGGATGATCCAAGATTCCCAACCGTTAGAGGTGTTAGAAGAAGAGGTATGACAGTTGAAGGTTTAAGAAATTTTATTATTTCTCAAGGTCCTTCAAGAAATATCATTAATTTGGAATGGTCTGTTATTTGGGCCATGAATAAAAAAATTATTGATCCAATTTGTCCAAGATTTACTGCTGTTGATGCTACCAATGTTGTTCCTGTTAAATTATTAAATGGACCAAAAGAATCTTATAGTGAATCTAAACCAAAACATAAGAAAAATCCAGATGTTGGTAATAAGGATGTTATTTATGCTGATCAAGTTTTGATTGATCAAACTGATGCTGATTTAACTGAAGGTGAAGAAATTACTTTTATGGATTGGGGTAATGTTATTGTTTCTAAAGTTGTTAAAGGTGATGATGGTGTTGTTAAATCCATTGAAGCTAATTTACATTTAGAAGGTGATTTCCGTAAAACTTCAAAGAAACTTACTTGGTTAGCAGACACTAAAGATAAAGTTGAAATTGATTTGGTTGATTTCGACCATTTAATCACTAAAGATAAATTAGAAGAAAATGATAATTTTGAAGATTTCATTACTCCAGAAACTGAATTCCATACTAAAGGATTTGCTGATTTGAATGTTGCTAAATTAAAATCTGGTGATATCATTCAATTTGAAAGAAAAGGTTATTTTAGAGTTGATCAACCATATGAAGAAGGTAAACCTGTTGTTTTATTCACCATTCCAGATGGTAAGGCTGTTTCTAAATACGGTGCTAAAAAATAAATAGGTAACTATAGATATCTAGAACAATAGTAAATCAAAATCCCTTTTTTTTATTATTATTCTTTTGGAATTAAACCAAGTGTATACACATAATCTGTATATAGTCTATTTAGTGTATCAAAGAGAAGCCGTAAGTCATGGAGAAACTAGAATCCAAGTCTTGTATTCAAGAGATAGTACCAATTTTTTTCTCGACAATCACATCAGTGTGTGGTTCCACGTAATTCTCATTTTCTGATAGTCCTTTATTTTTTTTATTTTTGGTTTTGTTTTGCATCCAATTTCAAACAAATACAAGATGAAAATCACACTGGAGTCAAATCTCACTACAACAAAGTACAAGTTGTATCAATGGTGGGATGGTAATGTAGAAGTACGTTAACCATTAGAAATCTCTACCAATGGAGATAGCTTCCGAAATAGAGACACGGTATTTTTAGTAATCAATGAATAATCAAAACAAGAAGTTACTTACGATATATAGTATCCTACCCCACAAATAAACACACACCGACACATACACACAGTCGTACACAAGCTTGAAGATAATATATTTATTCCAAATAAAGTAATTGAGACACAAATACAATGTTCATGTGTTTTGCATCGTATTGTTCAACAATAACTCTTTTTTTTTTTAATTCATTCAACAGATTGAATTCTAGACCATTAAATCAATTACATACATACACGTATGTACGCAATGCAAATCTTCCCCCACACAATGGTTTGACTACGTAAGGGGGAGGGAGAATCAGAGAGAAAGATAAGAGATGCAAATTAAACACATTTTTACAATATTACCCAACAATTTAAAAATACCACATTGTCAAAGAAATACAGGAACCTTACATTTACACATACACACACACAGAGAGAGAGAGAGAGAGATACACACATTTACCTCGTAAGTTTCTCTTTCTCTTTCCTTTCCCCACATGTCTCTCCTTGCGCTTTTTTTGAAACCTTATTGTTTTTAAAATATACAAGTACATATAATTAACCACAACTTTTCAAACTTGGGGGATAATATTTTAAATCCCTTTCATTTTCAAAAAGGTAAAACCTTAAATTGATATCGGAGTTATTATGTTGAGAATTAATGCTCTTTTAAATAGCAATACCTTAGAAAATAAAAAGCTTGTATTTAACTTTAATCTCCCCATAAATAAAAACAAGAATATGTATTGATAAAGTATCTCAATGTACATTTTGCAGTTCTTCACTTTGTTTTATCGTTATATCCCCACAAACATTCATCCCTTCCTTCATTTTCTCCCCACTCAATACATATAAAACAATAAAAAAATAGTGGAGTCGAGGTAAAAAGAAGCTTTGCATTGATTATACACATACAAGTATACAATATCTCCTTGTTTTTTTTGGAATTTAATTATAAATGATAATTTTTAATTATTGATTTAGGAAAATATTTCTGTATAATTACAATCATACATGAATTATTAAGTTAATTCAAGATGAAAAAATATATATAAAAAAGAAACAAAAATTAATTATCTTGATGATATAACCGCCACATGGAATTTAATCAAGTGATTTTTCTTATGTATTTAATTACATAAATACAAAATGTAAATTATCCAGGTGTAATTTTGATTGGAAAGTAAAATTGATTACAGTATAATACTGTAATAATAATATATGTAGATTATGTACAATTACTCTATATGGTAACGCATGTATTAATCTGCGAGAATGTGTATAATTGATGTTGATAATTAAATCAAGCAAATCAAATATAATGAATGAAAACCCAGCAATATTGCTGGTAATTCAATAAGAGAAGGAAAAAAAAAATTGTGGTTATGACTGTGGTACCTGTGGTGGTGATGGTGATAGTTGTGGTGGCTGGGTAAGGGTTTTTTTTTTTAATCATCAATCAATCAATCAAATGATGTAAGTTGCTTGTAAGAAATATTTTGAATGTTCGTATAAGTGAGTTACATTACCTAAATATTAGCTCAAATATTACTTTTCGTATTGGGTACCTTTTCCAAGGAGAATAATTTAAAGAATTGATGATTATTATTATTATTATATCTCTTGTAATTGTACTAAACAGGGGGTGTTGAATAAAAAAAGCTTTGTTATTTTGTTCTTTGTATCATCATTTTAAATAAAATTAAAAAGTGGAATTACACAAACTTGTGATAGAAATTCCTTTTGTACTATTATTATTAAGCGCCAGGTGGGGGAAAAGAGCGGGGAGGGGAAGTAAAAAAATGAAAGCAATTTTTTTTCTTCTTCTCTGACACAAAATCTTAGAAATTGAAAATTGAAGAAATTCTATTAAACGAGGCGGCTGGAACATTATTGTACAGAATTACACGACCTTCACATTATTTGATAAATTAGTAACAAGGATGATGTAATACAAAAACAGGATGGCTATTATCAAGTGTTATTGATCCATTTTTGAACTAAACTATTGAACAAAGTTAGTGAACAAAATAGATGATGATGAACAATGGATGATTAATTGATGATGATTATACAACTTAAAATAAAGTGAAATTCATGTTACATTTCATTCGGAGTTTAAATTTAATTTGTTGATTGATAAACAAAGGACTCACCATTGGAACTATTACAGAAATCGTATAAGTATATCTAAATAGTTATCAAATCATTTGTACTGTATTATTATCATCAACAACAAGAACCAACACACGTTTCTGGATAAGAAAGAAAAGTACGAAAATTCACGTAACAATCTGGACATGTAGAATAATAATAATATTATTATTATTTCATACATGTACTGTATGTGCATTATATTAAAAGAATAAATAAATTTGGAATTTGCGTGCTTAAAAATTTCAAAGAATTTATTATTTCCTTATTGAAGTAATTTGCATTACATACGATTTTAGAGAATAAATAATTAATAGGAAATTTTTTTAATTTCAAATTATCTCCTCCCCATATTTCTCTATGTGGGTGTGTGTTGTATATGCATAAAAAAAATTTTTCACTTGCTTGAAATTATAGCAAATGTTGTTGTGATTAGAATACATACATTGTTACATATTTCTTCGATGAGGTTGAAAAAATTGAAAAATTTGATTTAATGTGTGAGTGAAGTTTCCAATAAACAAAAAAATAAACAAAGTCAAAACCCAAAAATAAAAAAAGGAGTCTAGAATTTTAAAGATTAACTATTTTTAATTTCCATCGGAAATTAGTTGTATCGTACATGTATACAGGTTGTACGTTTTGTATACTGAAAGTTATTATTAATTGTAATTTATTATCACAAAATTGTAATTCTGTTTCAGAAATATTATATCCCACATCTTATCAATCTTTAATTTTTTTTGCTTTGCTCGTATTACAAATCAAAACCTTAATAAGAAAGTGTGGTATGATTTTTGATTCAACAACATTCTATCCAAAACTTTGTAGTTTAATCAGAATAGTTACCATCCCATGGGGGTAACTGATAACAAGAGAACGAAGGGATTTAATTTAATTGCAGTATAAGATGACCACTTTTTTTCCGTTTATCGTACGATTTTCTCTTTGTCTTTTTTTTTTCTCCTGCTCCTGCTCCTGCTCCTGCTCCTGAGATCGGGATCGGAGTAGAAATAAGGATAAGATATCGGCTTAGTTCATGATACGACTAATGAGGCACGAATGAGCGAAAAAGACGCAGAGAAAAAAAAAAGTTAAAAAAAAGCCCCCACTAATTAAGTAGATCGAGCCGATATGATGACAATCCCTGTGGGCTCTCTTTTCTTTTGTTATCAAAGAAACAATATGGATAGATAAGAATAGGGGAGGAGGTTGGAACGATGTAAAGCAAGTACTTGTAGGTTGCATTTTGTTTTTATTGTTTGATGAGCGATTTAAAAAAAAAGAAAAAGGATTACGTATTACTTTGGTATATTAATTAACGCAACTTACTGCAATGAACGTGGTGAGGGAGATTGTCTTCTTGTACTTCTACTTCTTCTTTCTTCTCCTTATACATTGTTGTCATCGAATAGAGAAGGAGGAAAAGGAGACGGGGGTGTTTTGTTAAGGGATATCATTACAGTATTTGGTAAGTCTAACCCCATTGCATTAGAAGAAATAATAATATACTCTGTATATACTGTGCATACAATGTAGAATGAAATCATTCTGATATATCATGTATTCATCATCGTCATACTGTACTATACAAAAACAATAAAAAATAATCGAATATATGATGGTCTTGTACATTATTTATTCATTGATTATAAATATAAAATTACCAGAGTTTTAAGTGATGTGAATAAGCAGGACCAGCAATATCGTTATATGATACTTTTATATTTATATAGTCTTTTCACATATCGTACCACTAGCTACAACATTCTTTGATATTGCGTTACCCTCCTCCACCCTTACAATCAGCTTAGCATGGATTACACTACATTGTAAATTGTTACAACTTTTCCTGTATTACTATGACGCCTTATATATAATTTGTCATATGTACACGATACTCAGTTATAATTCTTGAATTATTCTCGTTCACATATCATATAGAGTTTATAATGAATTAAAATAAAAAAATATATTAGCCACAACATAAAAATAATAGTTTGATTTTTTGATTCATTAGTCATCCAGAAGAAAAAGGAGAACCAAAACTCCATATCATCAACAAAAAGCTGCAAAATCTTATTTGATCTGATCAGTAAACGATCTTATATGTACAACTTCCGCAATCCAGGAGTATAAGGTCATACAATATCTTGTACCTATTTATATACAGTATACTTAGGGTGTTCACTTAAGTGTATACGCAATGTAAGAATTTATTACTAAATTTGCATATACTAGAATGCATGGCAAGCTTTTTCTTGACACTCTTGTTATATAATTATACAATCATCGAAAAAGTTTGCGGAGTTTATGGAATATATAAAGCCGTAAAAAAAGACCAAGAGGAGGGGGGGTATACGCCCTAACGTTTGTACATGTCTGTAATGTTTGTGTGGGTTTAAAATGGTGAAGAATGTAAGCTATTGATGCCGTAAATTATATTTCTTATTTGAGGATATAACCACACATGTTGTGGCTCATTAAATTAATTCAAACCCCGCTGAAATCTGACTCTGTGATAACCACCTTAACTTGTATGGCTTGAAAAAAACCACAAAAATTCACAACTTTGCAGTTACATCTAGTATATTAAAAGGATACAGTTGACAACATAGATTAGAAAAAAAAATGCAATAAACGTACAGTATAGCTGATTAACATGCATTAGTAACTATCTTTTTCTTTTTATAACCGGTTGATAAACTTGTACAGTGGGATACAGTATATAAAAATTTTTTGTTTTATTGAATCTAGAGCCTGAAATTATTTTTTTTTACGCCTCTTTTCTCCCCAAGCTTAATTTATGCCCATGGGTTTGTTATGTACAGTATACATGCTGTAGATAGTAAGCGCTCATGTAATGCATACTTTAAAAACTTAAAATACATACAATAAAGTTAATTGGATGTTTCGGTCAGCTGATGCCATACGTATGTTATCTAGTATTGTACTACCTTTTAAATTTTTATTTTTAGCTTTAGTTCTAGTGTTCCACAAAAAAGGACAGGGCAAAAAATTGATTTTTAAAGATTACCCACTGGGGGGGAGAGAGAAACGAAGGGATTAACGAAAACAAGGTACAGGTTCTTAAAATTTGTTGGGCAAATGGTTGAATAGATTGTGGGGGGAGACTGAAACAGAGATAGAGACAGAGAAAGAAAAAGATAAAGAGAAAGAAAGAAAGCATATCGCGTATGGTTTGAAGTATTCGTTTTATTGCCTCGAAAGGAGAATTTAAAATTGGGTTTGTCGCGATTTCGGAAATGTACTGTAGATCCTTAAACTAAAATAAAATAAATTAATTAGAGAAAAAAAAATTAGAGCTACATGTACTGTAAAAAAAAATTAGAGCAAGTTGCGCGAACTTACATGATGCATAAGGAAAATGTACTTGCACTCCTAAAATGGTCACAATTAAGGATAATCATCGGAAATAAACCAAAACGTGGATCAATTGAATATCATATTTGTTATTATCATTTCTTTCTATTGGTACTCTATCCCTTTTACCTTCCATAATCCATTCCCTTTATTCTTTTTCTTCTTCTTCTTCTTCTTCTTGTTGTTGTCATCTGTCCTGACTTTTGCTGTCTCGTGGTTGTAAAATCTCGACAAGTAAAAAAAAGCAACTTGAATATTTTTTTTCTGTGATTTCTTTTTCTTAAACAAATGACCTAAAAACAAAACAATATAGAAAAAATCTCCAGGATGGTTTGTGTAATATATTGATTTTGTGGATTAATTAATTACACCCCCATTTTATTTAATTCCCTCTTCTCCTCTTTTTAGTAACTAGAAACCACACACACTAAACACACATACACACATAGCCAACAAATTTAATATTTTAGTAAAAAAAAAAATTATTTTTTAAGACAACCAACTCAAAAGATTACACACCCACACACCAACAAATACTCCTGGTAAGATATATATAAAAATTATTTAAATACCCTTTGAAATTTCCCTTCTTTATTTTTGCTTTTGTTGTCAAATTTTTTGTTTTTTTTTTGAAATATAAATATATTTTGGGACAACCAACTTTTGATTAACCAATCCTCTTTCCAGTGAGGATTTCATTTCATTACAAATTATTATTACTTCCTGAGTGCTGGCAAATTCTAGTAATAATAAATTCAAAACCTTATAGACTTGTCCTTGGAAAGAATTTTTACAACCAATATTACAAATATATTACATACTCCTTAACACAAAGGAAAAGGAAAAAAAAGTCCATCAATAAAAAAATTTTATTTTTTTTCTTTCTAACTTAAACTTGTTGTTATTTTCCACTTTCTTTAATAAAATCTTTGTATATATATTTATAGAGGATTACTAGGTAAGTTCCATCGCTACAACATCATCAACTTCAATCCCATTGCTAAAATCATACGGTTCATTCTTGTTAACTTTTTGTCATTACAATTTTAAAAGAACAAAAAAAAAAAGGACCGCCCTGGATTTTTGTGTAACATTTGTCCTTCTTTCCATTTAATTAGAGAAAAAAAAAAAATTCTTTCAGGAAATAAGAGAGAAGAGAGAAAAGAGAAAAAAACTCACACAAACTACATCTTATCTTTCCATCTATATAATCAAAGGAGAATTCCCTCACAAAAAAATTTTTTTTTCTTTTTTTGCATTTGAATAAATTTGCTATTTTGATTTTCTTTATTTTTTTTTTTTTATTCAGAATAATTATCATCAACTAAAATATATTGCCATCAAATGTCAACTACCATAACAGAGAAGGAGACAAGCTCGGCTGTTTCACCTTCTCCTTTATCTTATACTTCATCCACATCATTTTTTAAACATAACAACAATTCTTCTAGTGATTCCCTAGAAACCATTAAGATGACATCGTCACCATCGCCAACACCCACCATTACTAATACTACTAATACTACTACACCTGTTAGTACTCCAAAGAAAATCATTATTCCAAACTATTATGTTGAACCAAAAGTACCCATAATTGATAACGCACAAGTTGAACCAGTTTCTCCTACAGAATATGTTCAACCACATAAATTAATTCGTAAAAAATCAGGTGAATTGGTTAAATCTTCATTAAAACTTTCAAGTTTATTACAACGTTCTTTATCCACTCCTCAATTATCTATCAAATCTGGTGCCCCTTCTACTCCAAGAAAATCTGTTCGTTTTGCATCAAGATTAATTAAAGTTAAGATGTTTGATGGTTGTGATTCTCCTTCTACTGTTTCATCAACTACTGCTTCGCCTTGTCATTCACCACCATCATTTGATTTTGAACCAGACTTTGTTGATGCTGATGATGTTTATACCTTGATTAAAAACAGACCAAGAGGTGGTAACAGAAGCAGCAGCAGCAGAAGAAAAACATCTGGTTTTGATTGGAACTGGGATAAATCAACCACTTCTTCTTCAAGTTCTGAAGATGAAGACGAAGACGAATATTGGTCAACTCCAAAATCATACTCCATTAAGAATACCAATGGTAACAACAATAACAATAACAACAATAACAACAATAATAACAATAGCAATGCTAAATTTTCTGCTTCTACATCTAGAGAATATAGATTGACTTCACATAATATTCCAAAAATGGTCAACACTCAAGAGTCCATTGTTTGGTTACCTTCTGCATATGTTTTGAAAACCGATGGTAAAACATTTCTTTATGGTTTGGTTAATGTTAAAAATTTAGCATTTGAAAAGAAAATTTCCCTTAAATTGACTTTGAATAATTGGAAAACAAGTATTGTTTTTGGTGGACAATCAATTATTTCATATGTTAAATCAATAGATTCTATTGATCAATTTAAATTTAAAATTTCCTTGGATGATTTAATTTATGATTCAAACAATGTTGAATTACAAATGTGTATCAGATATGAAGTTGGTGATTCTGAATATTGGGATAATAATTTTGGTAACAATTATCAATTTAAATTGACTAGAGTTGAAAAGAAGCAAGTTCTTCCTTATTATCCAAAAATTTCAACCTCATCAACCAACAATAAGGAAGATGAATCTCCTCAATTTAACGAATTGGTTTCCAAATTAATGTTGCATAAAGATTCCACTAAAAAGAACACTGCTGGTCAACTTAACTTTTCAGTATCTAACAACTTTGAAGATACACCAAGACCATCTCGCCCTCAATTCTTGGGTAAATCATTTTCATCCAGTGATATTGTTAATAGCCAAAGACAAAGATATTCACAAAGACAACAACGTTCTCAAAGAAGGGATACAGTTTCTACAACTAGAACTACAACTGTAGCTAATAGCGCTACCACCACTAGTCCAAGTAAACTTGATTTTGCAAGTTTAAGTTATACTGACTTGTTGAACAATTATTGTTTTGCAAATAATTCTACAACAAGCAACAGTTCATCTACTTCATCTACATCTACACCAAATACACCAATTTTAACATCTTGTCTGCCTCCATCCACTGCATCGACATTACATTCATTCAGTGATTCAATTCATATTTAATTTTTTTTTTATCTATCATTGCATTTTTTTCTTTTAATTTTTCAACATTTTATTTGGTTATATTTTTTTTATATACAGTAATTTTATCCATTCGCTTATTTCATTGATATTTTTTTGGTATCATTTTTTTTTTTTTTGGGTTTGAATTTTTTTTTATTCTTAGTTGTTTACTTTTTATATAGTATTTCAGGTTTTTATAAATATATAAGGATTTTTCGTTTATCATATATTTAAGTTTATTCTTTGTAATGTCAAATTAATCATTAGTGTTGGTTCAATAAGGTGTTTTACAAAAAAATTTGTAATGAAATAATAATACAGTAAAAATTGGGCCGATCTCGCTTGAATTTTTGTTCAAAAAAAAAATTTCAACCACGAAAGGAATCACAATGTTGGGGACGAAATTTGACTCCATGGGGCAACAAATGAAATTTTTTTCGGGGGGAGGAGAAGGAGAAGGAGGAGACAGAGGCAGCACAATCAAACATACACGCGTTCACGCGCCTGTGCGTGCATGTATGGCTCTTTTTTTTGTATGTATGTACAAAATGAGTGTGGCGTTATATGCAGTACGTGATATTACTAAAAAGGGGATAATTGGGAAAAACTGAGTTTGTGGTGAAAAAGAGTGAGGAAAAGGAGGAGGAGGGGGTGTACGTTTGGAAAAAAGAAACAAAAAAGAAAAGAAAAAGTTTGAAACTTCTTATTTGAGATTTGCAATTGCGTTATGATATTGTGTCATGTATATTCACAACTTTACACTGTATTATTATTTAGTGTGTTGAGAGCTATAAAATTTTTTCGTCTTCTATTTTTTTTTACTATTTGGTTTCAATGTTTCGTGTAATATAACTTTTAAGTTGGAAATTTTTATATGGTGTGGTTTTATTATTATTACTTATGGCCTAGAAGATTTATACATTTACGAACTGATTTGATATATGGCGTATTTTTGATTTAATTAAAAAGGTTTATCTAATAATGTAAATAACGGTTTAGTACATCAAATATTACATCATTAAACAGATAGAACTTAACCTTCAATGATAGACCATTTCTATTACAAGATACAACATAAAGAAATTAAAAAAAAAGAAAAAACTAAATAAAGAAATCATAACCATAAGAGATCCCTTACCGATCATTTAAAGAATCAAGTGTCTTTTGAATAATGTGGTTTGTCATTAAAAAAGAAATTGTGGATTTCCGGAAATGAAATTAATAATTTGTTTATATTACATAATTTGTACAATATCAATTTCCGATCCCAATTTATAATAGCGTGTATGTGTATGGAACCATCGGAAATTTTATTTATGTAAAAAATTGTTCCTTCGTAAAAAAAATCAAGATTAAAACAATTCCGAATTCAAAGTTGTTTTGTTTGTACAACACTATATTAATTGATTTTTTAGTTTTTTTTTTTTCCGGATAAAATTTCCGTATTTGTGAATTGTGGTAGCGCAAACCCACTATATTTGTGAGTTTTTTTTTTCTTTTATTTTGCAATATAAAAATTTATATGGCTTTATATGGGAGATTATCACAAAACAAAGAAAAGAGATAGAGAGAGCAGTAGATGATTAATTAGATTAATAATCTGGAGTAAGTTACAAAAGAAAAAGTCAGTAAATTAATTAATGAAACACGGATAAATTCCGGTTATTCAGTTAAATTTAAAATAATCTAAATGAATTGAATGATCTTGATAATTCTGGAGGGAGAAATCGATTTTGTAAAACTTCTACTATCAATTAATCTTATTGTATGTCTATGAAAATTTAATGATTTTTTGGGGTACTTCGTTGATTTAAGTATCAAATTTTACTTTGTTAAATCATTGCCGTAACCTTATATTATCCCCCTCCACCTCCTCTATAAACAATGACATAAAAATTTTTTAGACTGAATCAAAAGGGTATGAATGTGATTTTGCTAACCCCATTGTTTGGGGGAAGGGGTCCCTTGATATAACAGATTTCAATCATCACATCAAACATCACAAGCCACCGCCCCTTTTTTTTTTTGCACTTGGTCCATGGGGGAAATCCATGACAAATTAATAAAAAGAACAAGATAATATTGTCATTCTAGTAAAAAAATGGGAGGGGTTTATTATCAGTCATAGTAACTTTTCATTTGATAAGTTAGATGTTTTAGTTATTAAGCTTAATATGATACTTTTCTAGTTGCTCTTGGATACTGATAGTTACCTTGAACAATGTCTTTAATAAAACGCTTACCCAATTTGTGAGAGCTTATTTGTATAATAATCAATTTTTTGCAATTATCATTTGTTATATATGATGTATAAAAACTTCTATGAATGGGTTCTGCTATACTGGTCAAGGAATATATTAATAACTATGTCGTTTAAGATGTCGTATGTCGTACAATCTATTCAAGTGAAATTTTTATCACCAAAATGACAGAGGAAGGAAAGAAAAAAAGAATTCAATGTCAATAAAAAAAAAAAAACACCGCACAGACCTCTAAGCTACAACTTTTATCCCGCCTCCATAGGCAATTAAATAATCAATTTTAAACCATGTCGTCACAAACATTTACACAGGCTAGATCACAAGCATTATCATTAGAAAAACAAACTGAACAATTATTATCGAAATATTCTCAATTTCAAACTCAACATAATTTAGATTCAACACCAGAAGAAGAATTGGTAATTCAACAAATTAATGATATTTTAATTCGTCGAGATGATGTTATTTCTAAAATGAATAGAATGTCAACTATGCAAACTAGTAATCTAAGTACTAGTAAATTACAACAATTTGCTCGACATCAAGAAAAACTAAATGATGATAAAATTTCATTTAATAATATAACAAATAGAATAATTGAAGAACGAAATAAGAATAATTTATTATTTCATGTTCAAAATGATATTAATGTTCATAAACAAAAAGAAAATATAAGAAATAATATTAATGGAAATGATTATATTTTAGAAGAACTGGAAAGAGTTGATAATGTTAATAATATTGCTGATAGATTATTACAAAGTGCATTTAATACAAGAGATGAATTATTAAATCAACGTCAATATTTAAATAATGCTCAATCTCAAATATTGAGTAGTTTACAAAATATACCGGGATTAAATGTATTAATTAGTAAAATTAATACAAGAAGAAAAAGAGACACATTGATTTTAGCATTGGTTATTGCTATTTGTATATTGGTATTGTTTTTTGTTTAAAAAAAGAAATGAAGTCTTGTTATTGATTGGAAATTTACTTACTTGTTATAATTCACTCTATAATTATAAACATGGATATACAAAATCATAAATATTACATATATATAACAATATTACATATATATAACAATATTACATATATATAACAATATTACAATTGATATAAAAGATAATTTATTTAAGATTATAAGATTAAAATTCATTGCCCGCAAACATGGCAATTTAAGATAAGAAAGAAAATGGATTATTATAATTAATAATTAGTTGCATCTCCACTCAGAGTACTTGAGATTGTAATTAACATGGAATCAAAAGGATGATGACAAGTATTATGAGCATCAGTAATTGCCTCTTCAATTAAACATATACTATCATTTTCTAATAATTCATCATCAATTGTAATATGGTCTTTATTTTCATTGTCTTATTTGGTTTTAATTGCTGTCACCATTATTACTGCTTACATTCTCTATTGATTCATCACTTTCTTTCTCCAGTAAAAATCAATTTTCATAGTCAAAGTCTATTCCTATATCTATGCCTGTGACTGTACTAGTACTAGTACTAGTTGGCATGACAGGATTATTATCTTGATTGTGATTTTCTGTATTAGAATTTTGAGCATCAATACTAACCTTATCAACTTCAGAAACATCTGATTCAGCTATTTCAATATAAGTACCACTGATTAAATCATGAGTAAGATCAGCACTTTCATATTCATTATTTTCAGTGATATAATCGACATTTTCAGTAGTAAATTCAAATTCTTCTTCTTCTTCGGAAGATGAAGAATCACGAGCAACAAGAGAGTCAAATAAAAGCATCGATGATGGTTCAACAAATTCTGGTTCAGTAAAAGTACTTGATTTTACATCATCAATAACTGAAATTAAAATTGTAGTTGAACCAATAACAACAATAGCTGATCCATCAACAACTGAAACTAAAATTGTAGAAGTTGTTGAAGTTTCTTCAGTGGTGGTAAATTTATCCAGGTGAATTAAAGTTTCACTCGTCTTTTCACTCTTGAATCCATTCCCAGTTGACATATATGAAGGATTCTTGTAAGAACCATTCTCTGAAGCAATATCTTTAATGAGTGAATCAATATCACTTTCTGAACAAACTTTGGTTGTAGCACTAACAGAAGCAACAGCAGCAGCAGTAGTAGTAGTAGTAGTGGGGGGCGTTGTCTTATTCTTCTTGTTCGACTCATTATCAGTTGTTGATTCAGGTTCAAAAATTCCATCAGTCATCGATTGAGTATTTGTGGATTCTAAATTAATTACACCAGAAGTAATACCTGTACCAATGACAGTTTCATCATCATCATCATCATCATCATCATCATCATCATCATCATCATCATTACCACTATTCAAAAACGCACCATCGGTTTCCATAATTTCATAAAATTCTGAAGTTTGAGATGAATCTGAAAATTTAGAGGTATTAGCAATCATGATACTTTTTCTAAATTCTTCATCGATTAAATAATCTGTTGATTCATTTGAATCGGAGCCATCATCGCCTGTTATTGTATTAGTTTTTGTGACTGCTAAAGACACCTCATTATTGTTATCAGTAATGAACATTTCAGAGGAACTATCCAATGATTGATCAGATGTAAGTCCTGTTTCAGAGGCAAGCAGGGTAGCTTTACTAGAATCATGATGAGCCCCTGACAGCATCTTGACTTCACTGGTAGAACGGACCATACCATCGGAGACTTCAAATAATTGGGTTTCTATAAATGTTTCAGCAAATGATGGCTCGGTAGAATGTGAGCTAGATGTTATAATAAAAGCAATACTCAGTGGGATGGCTGAAGACATGAATTCTGTGATAATCATAGAATCTGCACCGCTAGAATTTTGTTTTGTAAATGCAATTGATCCATTAACGCCATCAGATGAAGAATTAGAATCAGATTCAGAATCAGAAACTCCATTTTCCTGATCAGTTCCAGATAGATCTGATATGATTTCCCGTTTCTTTATACCGTCAACATTTGCAGTTGTTTCATAATTACCAAATTGATTAAGCAAAAAGAAACCTCCTGATAAATATTCTTCATCATTATCTATGTTGACTGCTATAGGTTTTGTTGTCGGTATTGCCTCAAGAATACCATTGTGATTATTGTCGTTCGTAACACTGGTGAATTCGTTTCCTTCTCCATTTATCACTACTTCAGATGGTTCTTGCAAAATAATAACTTTATGATTTTCAGTTTCTGTGGTAGTAGGTTTATGATCACCTATTATACCTTGTCTTACATGAATGTCTATTCCGGTAGTGGTGGTTTCAATCTGAACAATATCTGTTGAACTTGATTCAATTTGGACATCTGATTCTAAAGCTATGACTGAACCAGATACCAAACTATATGTTGGCTTCAGTTCCAACGCATTAAGTTCAGTAGATTTCAAGAACTCTTCTTGATCTCTGGAAGGCATGCCATTCTCATGATTCTCTGCATCAGATGTATCGGTGTGTTCACCCTCCGCAGTAACTCCAGTTGAATCTGACTTTTTTACTGGTACTGAAATTATTTCAACTTCCTGCCCTGCATCTGAAAAAGCAGGTTGTGCATTCAAGTCAGCGATTTGGGTTTCTTCCAATTCTAATCTTGGATCCAACTCAATATATATTTCAGACGCGATTTCCAATTTAATAGAAGACAGGGCAATATTTTCACCCTTCTCAACTAGTGACTGTTCATCTGAATTGGACTCTGAATTTGTAGAATTAGTTAATAAAGAAGCTTGTAAAATATTCTCGACTTCATTTAAATCATTCGGGTCCTTTTCTTTGGATTCATTCTGACCATTCAGGTTATTTTCGATAGATTGATCTTGACCAATTTCATCAATTGGTGACAATAATGATGTTGAACTTGGTTTTGATTTATCATCAACTATCAAGTCAGTATTAATATCCTGGATCGGCTGTGTTATTGATGGTAATGGCGATTCTAAATTCAAATTTATTTCAGATGGCAGTTCCAAATTTATAATAAACTCAGGATCCTGGGGATTTTCGCCATTTGATAGAGCTTCAACTCTTGAACTTGATTCATCAATTTTACTTGAATTTGTTTCTGGTAATCCTGATGATGCTGTCGTTTGTTGATCAGGTGGTAAAAATTCTCCTATTTGTTCTAAATTGGATTCGTTTTGTTTTTCATTATCTGCAATAGCTTCAGGTAATTCGACGATTTCCACTGGAGATAATTCCGGCCCCGCGGTTTCACTTGGTTCTGAGAAAAAATCTACTTCTGATGCTGATACAAGATGAATTAAATTATCTGCTTCATCTTTAGTAGAAGGCAGTGATGTATCAGCTTTAGTTAATGATTCCTTATTCTGGTTTAGTACATCTACTGGACTTTTCAGTTCTATTGACTCATCAGGTAACTGAATTTCCGAAGGTTCTTCTAATCCATTGATCATCGGTTCATTTATAATATTCAAATGTACAGGACTGTCTCCATCAAGAAGATCAACCATACCATGTTCATTTTCATTGCTATCAGGTTGCGAAGTTATCAAAGGTTTATCCTTGTTGGTTTCTGTCTTTTCAAATTGATTGAATTTTCCTGGACTAGTAGGAGGTTTCTCTGAGATCTCAAGCGCAGGAGTTACTAAATTTTGTATTAATTGATCGTCAATGGCGGTATTTTCTTTATTTTCTTCTCCATTCTGTGAATTATTGGATTCTTTATTATCTATGTTTTCATTTCCTGATTCATTACCAGAATCAGAAGTGCCTGAATTCTCATCGGTTTGCTCATCATGTTTGGTATTATTAGAGTCACTAACTTCACCTGATTCATTTTTATTATTTGAATCTCCAATATGTGAATTATCGGATCCTTCACCAGAACCTTTGCCGCGTTTACTTATACTCTCATTGCTTGACCCCTCATTGGATAAATTATCAAATTTGTTGCCAGAACCTTGACCTTGATCTTGACCATTGCTTAATTCTTTATTATCTGATTCAGCTCTACTATTTGCATTTTCGCTCACGTTATCGCCATTTGATGAACTACCTGATTCATCTCCAGAACTTTGACTAGGCTCCGCTGAATTTTCATTGCTTGATCCTTTATTTGGTGAGTTATCTGATTCATTAAGGATTTTTTGACCATTTGGGATTTCATTATCATGATTTGAATCTCCATTTGTTGAACTTGCAAGAACTGGTGTATCGGTTTCCTGACTATTTATTCCTTCCAATTCCCATTCCCCATCATTTATTTCAAGTATATGTTCTGGAACATTTTGATCTAGTATATCTGGCTTGGTATCAACTAAAGCTGTCACTTTGGAATTTTTATTAACCTCCGTGACACTGGCATCAGGTTGAAAAATATTTGTTTCAATACCACCAACACCAACTTGATGGACTACACCAAATGCACTAGTATTTGGATTTTTTATGGCATCGGTGGTTTTACCTATTCTGATAGAATGAATTCGAACATCACCATCACCATTATGTTCAACATTAACAACTGCAGCATCTGTGGTTTCTTTCCCATCTATGATAGTTACATAAGTAGTTGTATATGTTTCTGGTTCAGAACCAGCAGCTTTTGGGATATTCTCATGACAAATTTCACAATGATCAGCTTTAGTTGACCCAGATGGTGGTGGAGCATTATATGACAATGCATCATTGGTATTATCGCATGAAACAATTTGAAAGTATTCTTGATTATACCCTTTCCCAATTGAAAAATATTTGATATGAGTCATATGTCTCATGGTTAAAATTCCAGAAGATGGATCATATTCCCAAGGGGGTATTTTACCCTTACCTGCTAATTTAAGACCAATGGAAATTATATTACCATTACCAAAACCAGCAACTTTATATGTGTTAGGGTGAGTTCCTGGAACTGAAAGAATACTACTTGAATCAGCAAGAACAAAAATTTGATCATTTGCAGTATAACTTGTTTTTAATTCAATTTTAGAAGATTTATGAATTGTAATACATCCATTACCAGAAATTTTTCCTGATTGTTCAAAAATATGATTATAAAGACAAATTTGTCCATTATTTGTTATCTCTGTAGAATGACCCATGGAAAGATCTGCTCTATATTTAAGACTTGGATCTCTATGAAGAATAATTAAACCATTATTGGTCCAACTTTTGGCTTTAAGATAAGTATGTGAAATACCAGAAGAAGACAGTGAGGTATAAAGATACATTTCTCCATTGTTTTCAAATGATTTCCCACTTAATTTATAGTTACTTACATGAGTTGCAGATCTTGAATTGAAAACAATTAAACCATTGTTGAGAAGTTGAGCATGAGTATTATCTCCCAGACATTTTAATGGTCGTGATTGACTTTTACTGGTGATAAAAAGGGTTGCATCATTTGTCATTGTTCCACGATATTCAAATATATAGTTATTTAAAATTGACCAAGAAGTACCTTTAAGAATATTTATATTATCAAATTGTAAAGATTTGGTATCATAAGTAATTGTATTTTGCCAAATGACAATATCGTTTCGGGCTGTAGTTAGTCCAACTGATGCTATTAGTAGTACTAATAACCACATCATTGTATACGGGTAAGATATCCAAAATATTGATAATTCAAAGTCTCCTAAAATAAGTAAAACAAAACCAAAAACAATAAAAAAAAAAAAAAAATTCTACCTGTTCATAAATGAATATATAAAGATTCGTATAAATACAAAAAAAATAAGAAAAAAAGAAAACTTCAAGTATCGGGAAAAAGAAATACCCATGAATTGCAAAGATTCAGGTTTTACGATATTGTAACTATCGCTACTAACCGAGTGAGATTATTATAATTGAATAATTAATTTGGTTGCGTCGGTTTTGGGGTTAATGGAATAAAATAATTGATGAAATAATATAAAAAATTAAAGAATAATATGTGTATATATATAACTCTATTTAACCAATAGATATTGCCAAGAACAGATTAATTTTGCATATATCTTGAAATTAACTATTGAATTATATATACTAAAATCTTGTTTTCAAAATTCTTAATGTAGATTCACTATATATGTTGGTTTAAATTACTAAGGTTCCAATAGTCGTGGAGTTACCAAGATTAGTCCAATAATATGTAATCTTACCAGTAAAAGATATTATACGAGTGGGAAAATTTCAAAATGGACCAAAACAAAACAAAAAAAAAGAACAAAATTATTTTGACGTCAATGTTGCAAAAAAAAAATAGCAAAATACACGTATCTCCCCCTAAAAGATAGTTATCATGTATGAATAGGTAATTGATGGTAACATTGTATAATTTGATTAAAAATTAAAACTATTTTGTTGTTTCTTTTTTTATTATTATATCTATTAAATCAGTCACCGGCACATTTATTAATTTTGTAATAATAGTTCCAAAATTGGATGTATCTTAGACATTAATAGAAGATAATTACCGAGAAGGGAGAGAGATAGAAAGGATTAAAACGTACACAAATCATGGAAAGATATAATTCCGAAGAAGCATTCTATTCACAAAAGAAAAAGGTCTAGAATCTTATATGACTTATAAAACAAACAAACATACAAATTAATTTATTCCGTGTTTCCATCTTGTTCTTTCTATATATAAGGGATGTATTCAAGTTATTCCAGTTGTAACTGTATTATTGTTGATCAATCTACAGTTAAAATTTATATCCTAGTATCGAACAATCTTTCCTTTTATATATATATATATATCAGAGGGTACTAGAGCACACAAAATAAAGTATGTATATATGATAGTTTATTTATGTAATTTGTTATATTTTTTTTAATTTTAAGAACATAGTTGAATTAATTATCTTGTTATTTTGTTGCAATACATTGAATTACTTACAATTTCAGAAAATTAAATGTCGTGCGATATTTTTGATTTCGCGACATCTGGTTTTTTTTTTTTTTTACTGTGATGGAAAAAGACATCTCATCTCTCTCTCAGTAATAACAGAGAAAAAAAAATTTCAGAGTCCTGAATTATCAAAAGAAGTATTTATTTACAATCCATATATTAATTAATTAATTAATTATTATCATAATAATAATGGCTAAGAAACAATCTATTTCCAAGGCTCTTGAAAATGTCGAGAAAATAAAGGTATCTAGTGATAAATCTGTTGAAGAAATTGAAGAAGATTTACAATTACCATCTTCATCCGATGATGAAGATATCAGTGAAGAAGAAGAACATGTCTTATCTGAAGAAAGTGATGACGAAGAAGTAAATGATGAAGGAATAAATGGTTTGTCCAGTGATGATGAAGAAGATCAAGATGATGATGAAGAAGAAGATGTTGAAAAATCAAATAAATCAGGTCATTCTGTGAATAAAGTTATTAAAGCTAATGAAGATGAAGAAGATTCCAAATCAAGTAAGAACAAAAAAACTAAGAAATCTGGTGTTGTATATATTGGTAGATTACCAGAAGGATTCCAAGAAAAAGAATTAAAAACATATTTCAAACAATTTGGTGATATAATCAATCTTAAATTATCCCGTAATAAAAAAACTGGTAAGAGTAAACATTATGGATTTATAGAATTTCAATCATTTGAAGTTGCTAAAATTGCTGCTGAAACCATGAATAATTATTTATTATTTGGTCATTTAATAAAATGTGAAGTTGTTAATGAACCATTTAAAGATTTATTTAAAGATTCTAATAAAAAATTCAAGGTTATTCCATGGAAGAAAATAGCTAAAGAAAAACATGATAAACCTAAATCAGCTAAAGAATGGGCTAAATTGGTTGAAAATTTTGAAGAATCAAAAAAGAAGAAACAAGATGAATTGAAAAGTAAAGGTATTGATTTTGATTTAAGTGCTATATAGATTAATTAAACGCAAAGAAGCAAAATAATAATAATAAGTCTGTAAGTAATAGATACTAGCGGAACTAAAGTTGAAGTTATCAAATCTATCCCTGATGTACAGTTATCGAATCTATATCAAAGATGTAATTGTATTTGTGACTGGGTATTGTGGAAAAATGGATAGCATTGCTTTTACCCGATTAGGTAAAATTATCCGTAAAATGGCTATGATCTCCGTCATTCTATCTCTCTCTCTCTCTATCATTTTGTAACTTTCTATTATCTTTTATCAAAAATGGCATACTGTAAATGCAAGTTATGTTGAAAGGTTTGTATGTTGATAGAAGATTATAAGGAAAGTATTGACCAAATTGAGAAATTAGAATAGGGACATTTATCATTGGTTAATTCAAAAGTTTATATTTCTTTTCAAATACACATGTGTAAATTTTCACAGACGATTAACCACAAGGAAAAAATTAAAAAAAATCGTACCATCCATGCACCAACGTCTTTACTGTACCTAATCAGAGAGGTGGGTGGGTGAAGGGGAGTTATTGAAGTAAATGTAAAAAGAGAATATCTCATATGAATTATACAGAAAATGTATAAGAACATCTTGTGAAAAATTGATAATATCCTGTATATAACCCAGTTTCACTTTTATTTTATTTTTTCTCTCTTCATCTTCTTGTTATTTAACTTTATCGTATAAAACCACACAAAAATTTCCCACCGATTAAAAAAATTTTTTTTTTTTTTTTGGGTTTTTTTTTTAAGTATTATTAAATCAACAACAAATTTACTCATTTTGTTATTATTATAGACAATGACTGATACTGATACTACTACCACTCTTTATACTGCTGAAGAAGTTGCTAAACATACCACTCATGATGATTTATGGGTTGTTATCAATGGTAAAGTTTATAATGTTTCCAGTTATATTGATGAACACCCAGGTGGTGAAGAAGTCATTATTGATTGTGCAGGTACTGATGCCACTGAAGCCTTTGATGATATTGGACATTCTGATGAAGCTCATGAAATCTTGGAAAAATTATTCATTGGTAATTTGAAAGGAGGTAAAATTGTTGAAACTAAAAATGCTCAAACTAGTGGTAGTTCTGAAGATTCGGCTATTAACTTTCCATTAATTGCCGTTGGTATCTTTTTGGCTGCTTTTGCTATCTATTACTACAAAACCAACTTTGCTTAGATCCAATAAAAAGAACACATCACTTTCATATAATTTAACTCACATACAATTCAACATACACACACACCACATACATATATACACAACAGGTTTGAAATAGAAGAAAAAAAAATACGTGAATAATATAGCACAATGGTTATGTTTCACCATATCAACAGATTATCTAAAATTATTAATGGATACATTGAGAGGTGAAGATCACACACACACACTAGAAGCTTTTATTATTATCATATGTAATAATAACAAACTAATACATATATACAGAAATAACACAGATAATATATTCAACATGGATGAAATGAAAAGAATAAAAATAAAAAAACTTGATTTTCTCTTTATCATAATCAGATTTTGCCTCCCAAAAAAAAAAAAACAAAACAAGAAGATTTTATTTGAATTTGACATTCTCTAATTAAATGTATTGATGTAAGATATCAGTATCAGGAGTTATCGCATGTTTTCGAATAATTGTACACACTACAGTAGGTTTAAATGCTTCTTTATACATCTAGATATGTATATCGTATATCGTATATTTTGAAGGGACCACCCGTTATGAAAATTTTGATCTGATTGGCAATTGAAATTGGGGGATTGGCAATTATTTTTAAAATTATTTTTAGTAAGCGAATTTTTGTTGAGTATTATTGGGTGTTATAAATTTTGTTTCAATTAAATTGTCAACAGAAAAAAAAATTAAATCAAAAAAATATTTTGGGTCTTTCATTTCATTTCTGCCCCACGGAGATCAAAACCGTCCAAAAAAAAACTTTCACACGCGTCAGTAAAACTGATTCCTTTAAATGTATATGTGTATGTGTGGAGGAGAGACAACAGACAACACGAAAATACACTTGATACCACATGAAAGATACAGGTAACAACAAAAGATATCACTGTACCTAAGATTAATCAACAAATTAATATGTTCTAATCCATATGAAATATATAGAATAATTATTCCTGGGAATAGATCTTAACTTCCACGTTGTATATCTGTGGGTGACACAGTAAATTGAGAATATTAATGAGAGTATACAGGTCAAGTGATGATACATGTAGAATTAGGCTATTACGATATGATGTTTTATAATTATTGATTGGAAATAGTGAAAGTGGTTAAGCATCATATACTAATCTCAATGGTAGAGAGCAATGCTCATCAAATATTCTTATTATAACATTAAAATAAACAGTAGTATACTCAATTGCTAGACGATACATCATAAACCGTTGTAACATGATATTAGAATCCCAAAGTTTGCTTCTTGTCTTGGATTCTAAGAAACAAGTACCTCTGTAATGTTGTTAATCTGGGACATGACCAGTGACAATCATACTAATATAAAGTTACTTTAATTTTCATTATACCTCTGTTTTAATCAATTCCTCTACTTTTTAGTTATCTAATTCAGACATAATCTTATCATTCATTGTAATTTTTTTGCAACCAACCCTATGCATTGCCTGATTATAAATACTACCCTGATATATATATAACAATAATAAGTTACCTATTCTATATATAAATGTGTTACTATTAACTCATAATATTTTATACATTTATAAATAACTGTTGCTTCATCTACCTGTGTGTGTGTACATATGAGATGGATGAATAAAGAATTATATCTTGAGATTATACCCACAATTTTCTTTGAAACATAAACACGACTTTGATGTTAATTGAATCTTTTTTTTTTTTTGCAACTTCAAAAATGAATTTGGCCTTTTAGTCTATACCCCAATAATAACTACCCACCACACATTTTATATATCATAATTATGCTACGTGTGTGTGTGTATTATTTTATCTGAATGTTATCAGATATAGCACTGGTTATTTGTTTTTTGAATTTTCTCTTCATTTAATATATTGTTCTTATTTGCATAGCCTTGATTATTAATGTCATGGCTAGTGTTTCTTTTTTTTTTTCTGTTGTTGTTAAATATTTATGTTCAATTTCATACGTATTTTAAATAAAAATCAAATGATCCAAATTTTTTTTCTAGTTTATTAGTTAACTAATAAACCAAAACCCCCCTTTGATTAATAATACAAATAGAAACTATATAATCCACCCTAATTGCTTTATATGATTGGCAAGTATAATTGTTTTTAGATCAAGGAATTCAGAACCAATTTTAAACACAAATGAACAAACAACAAAAAAATACATCTTCTACAAAATATACGACTTCACGTTTACAGAATACAGATCCTACTAGTAAGAGGAATTTCATATGGTTAATCATTAAAGCTATTTGTTACAGTTCAAGTTAATATCACCTTTTTTTTGCAGCTAGTATTTTATCTTTGAGAATGATGTATGGTATTTACAAATTAGAATGTGTTACAAAAATATACAATTTTTCAGAATATGTGTTAATACACGACCGACAATCCTGCACATGATGGATTTTTTTTTTTGCTGTTGTAAATGATCTTTTTTTTTGTCTCTGGGTGCTCACACACTATGGGAAAATTCTATGAGTTCATCAAAATTTTTTTTTCTCTTCATTTCATACTTGAAAAAAAAAAAACTTCTTCTCTTCTTTTTTCCCTTTTTCCCTTTCTTATTACTATTACTATAAATCAAATACAGTACAACATGGTATGTTATAAATCATTAAAATTAAAACATTTAGATATCATATGAACCCCTATAAGTATACTAACGTGATATTTATTTTAGGACGCTAAAACCCCAGTTACTTTAGCTAAAGTTATTAAAGTCTTAGGTAGAACCGGTTCAAGAGGTGGTGTTACTCAAGTTAGAGTTGAATTCTTGGAAGATGCTTCCAGAACCATTGTCAGAAACGTCAAAGGTCCAGTCAGAGAAAACGATATCTTGTGTTTGATGGAATCTGAAAGAGAAGCTAGAAGATTACGTTAAGAAATTTATCTATTACTTCACAGGATGATTAACTATATTATTATTTAATGAATGAATCAAGAGATAAATTTAAGAAAGGAGATGGATGAGAATGAATAAAAATTAAGTGAAAATCCACAATTCCCCCTTTTCACTCCAAATAAAAAAAATCAAGTGTAATTTTAGTTGCATAATGATGTGATATTTCAATAATTTAATTTTTTTTTATTTAATACATGTCATTTCTATAATAGATTTTTATGATTATGGGAAAATCAAGAATATCAATACAAATGGAAATGGTGATTAAATGAACCAATTAGAGTATCAATATTGGTTATATCCCCACATAATTACCAATGTTTTCTTGATATTGTAGATATTTCTTAAACTAACGTGTATATATCTCTCTCTATTTTCATTTTTATTTTTTTTTGAAAAAATAGTGCGTCGTGAAAATCACGTGCATTTAATATTTGTCTAGGGCTTCAGCCCTAATGAAAAAAGTCGTGAAATTTTCATGTCGCAAGGAATTTTGAAGCGACATTTAGGTGATTAAAATCTACGACATCAAGCGACATTTGTCGTTTTTTTGGTTTTGAAATGACATTTTGTTTTAGTTGAGTGAGAGAAATATCAACGAAACACGAAGAAAACCATTAAAAAAAATGTCTTCCATAATCCCAAGGGCAATTACAATAGGGCTACAATTATAGTAGAAAAACCTAAATCAATCAATCAAAAAAAAGGAGAGTTTTTAGTTATAACCATGTCTGATTTAGAAGATGATTTGTTAGCATTAGCAGGTGGTGAAGATAACACTTATGAATCTGAATCCGAAGAAGAAGAAATCCCATTATCTAAAAGAAAACAAACAACTACTGGATCTGAAGATGAAGATGATACTGTTTTATCAAAACGTCGTAAAGTAGACCAAGATGATTATGCAGGAGAACAAGAAGAACATGAAGTAGCAGAAGAAGAAGAAGAATTGATCAATCCATATCCATTAGAAGGGAAATATAAAGATGAAGATGATCGAATGGAATTAGAAGATATGGAAGAAGTTGAAAGAGAACAAATTTTATTTGAAAGAGAACAAGAAATGGATAAGTTTAGAGAAAAGAAGTATTTACAAGAAAGAATGAAAAAACAAAAACATGTGAATAAATATCGTTCAATTGAAGAACCAACAAGAGTTTCTGGAAGAGCTAAAACAGGAATTAAACCGGATAAGAAGAATAAATTGAATGAATTGAAGAAACAAAGAGAACAGCATTCAAGAAAAAAGAGTAGAAAGAATTTAGATTATGATGAATATTCTGAAGATGAAGATGAAGAAGAAGAAGAAGATGAGGAAGAAGATGATGAAGATATAGGAGAAATATCTGACGATGAATTTGATGATTATGAAGAAAATGTACAATGGGGTGGAGTATCTAAAGTTAAGAAACCAATACAAAAGAAATCTACTGAATTAGCCAAACTTGTAGATATAAATAAGATAACGTTTGGATGGAGAATTTTTCAACAATATTGTTTTAATCCCGGATTTGATGTTGCTATAGTAGATACATTTGGTAGAATTAATATTGGACCGGATAAAGTCACTAGAAGAGAATCTTATAGAATGGTTAAAATAATTGGAGTTAAATTTAAAAGAGATCGATCATATAGATTAGGAAGATCAAGATTTGATATTTATTTGACTGTAAGTCAGAATCGAACTCAAACTAAGGATTTCCCAATTAGTTTTTTTTCCAATTCACCAATAACTGAAGAAGAATTTGATAGATATATTAAAGAATTGAAAAAAACTAATGAAATTATTGATTTATTAGATGATGTGAATAATAAATTTGAAGAAATTGATGGATTTTTCAAAAAAGGATTAAGTGATAAAGATATTAATGCGATGATTGAAAGAAAAAAACAATTGAATGGAGAAAAAGGTAATATAGTTGGAGCTGATGCAGTTGCACAAAAGGCCAATTTAATGGATGAATTAAAGATTGCTAAACAACAAGGTAATTTCAATAAAGTTGGAAAAATTCTTGATGAATTGAAAAATATTGAAAGAATTTTGGAACGTGAAGCATCAATTAATTTACAAAATAATGATTCAAGTATAAGTAAAGTTAATGAACGTAATAGAAAATTAAACTCCACTAATATTAGAAAAGCAGAAATTAAAAATAAAGCATTATCAAATCAACAACAAAATGATGGAGGTGACCCATTTTCAAGATTAAAAACCACCACGAAAATGTTTTATCAAGATTTAATTAATCAAGAGAATGAAAAAGCACTTAAAGAAGTTAATATGCAAGAATTAATTGATGAAAAAAATAAACAAGAAGAAAAAATATCTAAATCTACTTATAGAGATTTAGGTGAAATGGAAAAATTAATTAGATCAATTGATTTTGACATTGAATTAAAATTGTGAAAAAATTATAATTGTATAGTTAATGTGTGTACAGTATATACAATAAGTAAAATACAGTACAGTAAATGTAAAGTAATGATGAGATTTACCAGGGGTTTACTTTTTAAGCTAATGACCGAAACGGTACGGTACAATTACCGTTTCAGGAAGGTGAAAATCGTATCTCCTGAGAACGGGTAAAGGACAAAACAGAATAAATTCCGGACATGTAAAGTACACATTGAGGGGGGGGGAGAAAAAATTTGTAAGCAACACAAAATAACAGAATACTAAAATCTCATTGGTTAAGATTTGGGGAAATCTTTAAAGAAAGAAAAATATATTTTCTTTTTTTTGAAGATGACAAATTTTCACCGCGGCTAAATTCAAAGAATTGTGCACCGGTACACTACCCACTAACCCAAGGCGAAAAAAAAACGAGAAAATTAAAGTCAATTAAATGATGTTTTGAATATGTTCAAAGGAATACAGTAGAACAATCTAGGGATTATACAAGGCTTTTTGATTAAATTGAAAGAAGTAGAATGATTAGAGATTAATTGCTATTCTGTTTAGTTTTTTATATATTGTGTAGATCTAGCAATTGATAGAAGTAATGGAAAATGGGAGAATTATTTTTTAGTTAGTAAAAATTGCTTTTTCTTTTTTTGACTCAGAATTTCTGACTTTTTCTCAAATGTGAGTAATAAATAAAACGTTGTCTTAATTTGGTTAATCAATCCCGCAACAGGAAAAATTTTTTTCTCCTTCTTTGTTAGTTTCAAGTTTTTCAATATATAAGAATCAACATAAATTTCTCATTCAATTTATATACGGGAAAGAAAATTTTTTTTTTTATTTTTATTTTTACTTTTACTTTTACTTTTTTTTTTTATTTTTTAGATTTGTTCATATCCATCATTTAACATTCACACATAATGAATTTTGATTATTTACAAAATTTGAATATTGATTTTGGCAATAATGTCAATGATTCAACCATTTCACCACAAATGGATCAACATGATTTAGATTTATTTACTCAAGCTGCCACTAATGATTTTTTTTCTTTAGATGTTTTTGGTAATGATCAAATACCAATCAAACCAAAAGAACAACTTCAACAACAAGATTCACCAATAGATGAAATGATTCAAATTAAACAAGAACCAATTGATAATTCTCAACAACAACAATCAGAACAACAATTTACTGATTTTCAATTCACAAATATCACTCCTCCACAACAAAGTCAATTTACTATTTCTTCACAAGCTACTACTAGTACTACTACTACAACTAAAAATATAGAACCAACTAATAAACCAGCAGTGGTTGCTGCTCAAGAAGATAAAAGAAAGAGAAACACAGCAGCAAGTGCAAGGTTTAGAATTAAGAAGAAGTTGAAGGAACAAGAACTAATACAACGTTCAAAAGAATTGGAAGAAAAAGTATCTATATTGGAAAAGAAATTAAAGAGTATAGAAATGGAAAATAAGATACTTAAATCTATTCTTTTAAAAGAACAAGAAAAGAAAAATGAGGATTTATTAGAAACCATTAAAAAGAGAAGTCTAGATGATTGGCATTGGAGTTCTTAAGCCTGGTAAACTTAAATAGATAAAAAAAAATCATGTATTAATGACTAGCACACATAATAATAATAATAATAGTTCAAAAAAACAACAAAATGAAGAATAATGGATTTATTTTTTTTTTTTAATTTTGGTTTGATATTTGGTTTTGATTTTTTAGATATATAAGTAAATATTTTGTAGTAATATCATTTGTACAATTTTCAATTCGTAGTTAAAGAAACAAAAAAATTTATTGTGCTTATTATTGTAAACTAAACTGAAGAAATGCTAGGATATAGTATAAGTGTGTACTGTAGGGTTGTAAATTAGTGATTTGATGTCCATGACAATTTATTACCACGGGTAAATGGAGAGAGGGAACGAGGTAAAAAAAAAAGAAAATCGACCAATTGTCATACTAAAAACACATGACTCCATCTGTCATTGTCTGTGTCAGTGTCTGTGTCTGTCTCCACCTTCGCCCATATTTTCCTCCCTTGGGCTGACGTATGCAATGAACGTACGGTTCCCCCAAAATCATCGACCTGATGCTTGATGCTTGAGGCGAGTGTCGTACAGATCATTGAGGTCAGACCGCAGGAGCAACATGAGGAAAAGAGAAAAATAGGAGATGTCAGGATAATAATATTGAATAGACAAGGCTTATTGTCAAATAATTGTATTAACCACCCTTATTCCACACAAAGTAATTTACACACATGAGTAATAACAATATTTGCCACTCTTTGTAATGTGTATTCTCCCTTCTCCCCTCGCCCCCCTTTTCATCAAATATAACCAAATAGTAGTAACTTACAATAATACAATACCCCCAATGTGTATTAAATTAACTTGGTAAATCACGTGACTCAATTATTTTTAAGGAAATTATGTGAGAGCAAAAAATAATTTACTCTCAAAGAGATAAAAAATACAATGGTGCGAGTTAAACAAAAGATGTGTACAATTTTTTTTAGCCATTCAACAACAAAAAATAAAAATAAAATACTACATAGACATTTCAATGATAAATTAAAATAATCATTAATAAACTCATCATTACTATCCATTGAAATTAACAAGGAAAAATTTTTATTTTTATTTTTATACACTATTTATTTTTTTTTTACTTCTTTAGTGGAGTCTAATTTATTTATTTGATTATTTATCTTATTCAATTCATTTGAATACAATAATCCCACTCCTTTTTTTTTAAATTGTTTTACTCCACATACTCATACTCAAACACACCACACTCCACTGCACTCATTTTTCTTTAGTAATAGAAAGATCATCATCATCATCAATGTCCAACATTCCTGAAATTCAAACTCCTGAAGAAGAAAATGATTCTTTATTTGATGATTCAATCTTTGGTAAACCCGAATTACATCATGCTTTATCTGATCGGTCAATATCTCCATGTCATACTGATAAATATGATGAACAACAAGAACAATCAATACTGTCATTAGAAGAACGATTAAGACAAAGACCAGGTCCTCTGGTTATACAACATATGCCTGTTAGTTCTTATATTAACAATCATTCTACTACATCTATTTTTGCTTCAAAAGATGCACCAGGTCTGCAAGATAGTGCTAGTATAAAATTAGCTTCATCAAATAATCCAACTATTGTTATGGAATTGGATTTAGATGGGAATGTTCGTTATTTAAGTAAGAATTGGGAATATGTTGTTGGTACTAATATTAAAAAAATACTAAATAGACATATTTCCAAAATCATTATTGCTAATAATAATGAAGATGTTCAAGTATTTAATTCTGCAATTGATGCCATGATTAAAGAAGATTGTAGTTATAAAGTTAAATTCATTACTGCTACTAATCGTATAAGAAGAGAAAAATCATTGAGTCGGTCCCATGATTATCAAGATGAACAACAACAACAACAACAACAGGAAGAAGAAGAAGAAGAAGATGGAAAAGTAAAATCAAGAAAAAAAGATGACGAAATACCCAGACCTAATTATCTTACTCCTCATAATTCTGTGGAAGATTTATCGTCCACTCAATTGGATGAATATACCAGCCCCTTACAATGGCAAGATGAAAATAGTAGGGAAGAAGAAGAAGAAGGGGAAACTTCAAGTACATTATCTTCAGAGATATCTAATGATGGAGAAGTTATTGAATTAGAAGCAGAGGGACTTCTAATACAAGATCCAAAAACCAAATTGCCTACTCATTCAATGTGGACTATTCGTCCATTTGTTCAAATTGATTTGGATTTAACATTACCACCAACACTTATAGACTTGTTAGGGTTTGGTGCTGAGATTTTTGAAGGATATTTAGTAAATCTTAAAAATGAAGGTATTATTGATGAAGATAGTGTACCACCTCCCAAGACAGTATTATGTCGTATTTGTGAAACATATTTCCCAGCTTGGTTTATTGAAAAGCATTCGGATATTTGTATATTGGAACATCGTGCTGGTGAAGATTTACAACAATTTCATGACGCCATTAGTGAACAACGTGATTTGGTCATTAGAGTATCTGAAAGTATTGCCATAGCTGGTCAATTACTGCCATCACCCCTGATACTGGGACTGAGTACTCCACCTCAATTGTTAACCAACCAATCGCATATTGCATTGTCGTCATCATCAGTATCATCATTGATATCGACAACCTCATCTAGTTCATCAGAGGAAAGCAGTGGTCTGTCATCTCATCTACTTTTGGATTACAAGGGAATACCGTTACCGGTTACACCAGATCTCCCATCTCCTAAATTAGCCAATAAAGTGTTGACAAAAAATTTCCAGGCTAAACATAAATCACTCATGTATTCTAAAAAATTTCCCTTTGGTATATTACAAAGAATTGTTGAATTATGTGATGAGGCATTATTGATTAATCCTCCTTCTAATAATGATGATGACATTTTGGAATTTTCTCCTGCATCAGAAAAGGCATTAAATTCAGTAATTAACCCCAAAATTCTTGAAACTTCCGACTTGGCTATTAAACAAATCATTGAAGATACTCAACAATTGATATCTGATAAATTAGACACTCTTTCTCGATTAGTATCTATTTTACAATATCTGGAAAAGATTAAACATGAAGTAGATATGTTGGTTTTGAAAACCGTCAAGGAAACCGTGGAAAGAATCAAAATTCAAACCATTTTAAATTCAAGAGAATGTACTCCATTGGAAAAGGACAAAGATTATGCATTAGATATGTCAGAATCCGAAGATCTGGTATTGGGTGAACCTATTACTGTTGCTCCTACATTACAAGCACCAAAACCACGAAGAAGTGATAAAAGTCCAAGTGAAACACCTAGTCTATTAGCATTTGAAAATGCTGTGACCCCTAAGGATCTTTTACTTAAAGATAATATTGGAAATAATAATACCACTACTACAATTAATAATAACAATAATAATGCCAACAGTAGCACAAGTTTTATAACATCGCATAGTTCGTCATTTTCATCGATTCCATTGAATAGATCAGGATCTAATTCTTCAACACCAAGAGCATCCTCCGGTGGCATTCCATTACCAACAACCACAAGTAATTCATCTCGAGATTTACTTGAATCTATGCAGACATTGGATTTATCTAAACGTTCATCGGAAAGCAATTCTCACTATTCATCACCAAGACGACATTTATCCCCAGCACCTTTGTATGTTGAAAAGACAAACTTGACAACTTTACAAAAGAATACCTTGGAGACACCCAGTTCATCTCCATTCATCTCCACCACTACTACTATTTCCAATAATGATGATAAGAAGATCACCCACTTGTCATTAAATACTCATTTATCACATCATTCTTCGGCTAGTTCAAGTCTGAAAAGTGCCACTATGAAACAGCAACCCCCAATGTCACCATTATTGGTTTCTGTTCAACCACCAGCCAAGAGCAGTGGAGGAATTAAGGATTATGAAGTTATTAAACCAATTAGTAAAGGTGCATTTGGATCGGTCTTTTTAGCCAAGAGGAAAATTACTGGAGATTTAGTTGCCATTAAAGTATTGAAGAAACGAGACATGGTTGCTAAAAATCAAGTTTTGAATGTTAAATCTGAACGTGCGGTTATGATGAGACAATCAGATTCACCATATGTTGCTCAATTATATAGTAGTTTCCAATCACGAGAATATTTATACATTGTTATGGAATATTTGAATGGTGGAGATTGTGCTACTTTAATTAAAAATCTAGGAACATTGGGAGTTGATTGGACAAGAAGATATATTTCGGAAATCATTGTTTGTGTTGATGACTTGCATAGTCGGGGGATTATTCATCGAGATTTGAAACCCGATAATATTTTAATTGATCAGAATGGACATTTGAAATTGACTGATTTTGGATTATCTAGATTGGGAGTTGTGGGAAGACAAAGAACCCAACAACATAGAAAGAGTAGTACTAATGAACAAGGTCTTGAATTGTTTAGAAGTATGATTGAAGATTCTCATCATAAGAGAACAAGTTCAATAACTCCATTTACTTTATCACCAAGTGTGGATTTTCCTAAAACACCAACTCAACAAACACCAACATCGACCACGACCACAAATACTGCATCAACTACAACATCTACCCAGTTACCTTTTGGTATTCCACCATCTCCACAATCTTGTAATTCACCAACATTAGCATATTTGGAATCATCATTCACTTCAACTCCACCACAAAAATCATTTGCTAAATTAAGAAGTCGATCTGGATCTAGTGGATTTGTTGACTCACCAATTCTTAAACCAATTATTCCACGAACTGCGTCAGAATCATCATTTGCTATACTTGATGATGATCAGATGTCTACAACAAATTATGCATTATATAATCCAGAAGTTACAGCAGAAGATGGAGGTCAAAAGAATGTGATTAAATTTGTGGGTACTCCAGATTATCTTGCTCCCGAAACTATTCAAGGTGAAGGACAAAGTCAAGCAAGTGATTGGTGGTCTGTTGGAGTAATTATGTATGAGATGATATATGGTATTACTCCATTTCATGGTGATTCACCTCATAAGATATTTGAGAATATTTTACAATGTTCAATTACTTGGCCAGATAATCAAGATGGTGAAGATTTAACTTTGGCCAATGATTTGATATCTAAATTATTGGTGTTAAATCCTGTAGAAAGATTAGGATATACAGGAGGTGCAGAAGAGATTAAAAATCATGAATTTTTCGATGGTGAAGTTGATTGGGATACATTATTTACTAGATCACCACCATTTAAACCCGAAAGTGGTGTAAATTATCATGATGATAGAGGTGCATTAAAGAATAAATTACCAATTGAAGATGATGATTTAGCCCTTGAAGAATTTACTCGACCTCGTATTGGTGAGATATCTGGAGGACATTTAAATGATGATTATAGTGGAAATGGAGCTGGGGGAGGAAGTGTTGGAGGTAGTGGTAAAAGAGAAAGAAGAGGTAGTAAATTGGTTGATCCAAGTGAATTTGGATCATTTCTGTATAGAAATTTATCAGTCTTGGAAAAAGAAAACAAGAAAGAAATTGAAAAATTGAAAAATATGTATAGTTCATAGGTTATTAGATTGGATAATAGGAGGGGTCTTAATTAATTAAGTAATCAATTATGGTAATAAATATACTTTTCAATCGGTGGTTAATTTTGCGAGGTTTTATTAGGTCGTGGCGCGAGACGAAGCGTGCAGTTTTTAGTCGTGTAACCCTTTTCCCTGGCATGGCCCTGTGGCAAAGGAATGTAATGTACCTGATTTAACTTTATAACTGGGGTACATTAGATTTTCCAATTTATTATATCAATAAGATTATTATGTCATTTATTATATCTTAGGCATTAAACTCAATGTTTTTAAAAAATTACAGTATCGTATAAAAAGAATTTTAATACCAATATCATTTTCCTTCCTTGGGATTAATTTAATTTTTTTTTTTTAAAATCTATGTACTCTGTAGTTCTTACCAATTATTGCACAAGTTTAGTAATATGTCAACATGCATTGAGAATGTTAAGAATGTTCGACATGTCAACTTTTTTTTTAATTAAAGTAAGAGTTATTCGTCTTTCTTGTAAAATTCTCTCCTGTCAAAAAAGTTAATCATTATTGTTGCATTAGATAAAAGCCATCTTTAATTATTATTCTTATTATCATTTCCAATGTCTGTTATTATAACTGGTGCTACTGGATATTTAGGTCAACATATCCTTGGGGAATTATTATCATTGAATTATAAAGTAATTGCTATTGTTAGATCTAAAGACTCACAAGATAAACTTGATAAATTATTCAATGGTAATGGTAATGGTAATGATGATGATAATTCAAATTTATTATCATTTGAAATAATTCCTGAACTTGATAAACCTCATACTTTAGATTCCATATTATCCAAACATCCTGAAGTTACAACATTTATAAATACTGCTCTGGTAGTTAAATTTACTGCTGATGATTATGCTAAAGAAATAATTGATCCTTCAATAAATATAATTAAATATACTTTAACTAGTATTAAAGATAATGCACCAAATATTAAACGAGTTATTTTAACATCATCACTGGCAAGTATGATTGGACCCGATAAAGCATTTGGATATTCTGGTGAATATAGTGATGATGATTGGTCACCTTTAAATTATGAATTAGGTAAAATTAATGGAACAATGGCTTATTTTACTGCAAAAAAATTAGCTGAACAAGAAGCTTGGAATTTTATTAAACAACAAAAACCAAATTTTGATTTTGTTGCAATTATGCCATCATTAATTATTGGTCCTGTTAAATTTGAATCTGAAATTACTAAAGATTATCAACCTTCAACTTCTGGTATGATTGGAGGATTATTAAAATTAAAACCAAATGATAAAATTCCTGAATTGGTAGCTGGTGCAGTTGATGTTAGAGATGTTGCCAAAATTCATGCTATTGCAATTAAAGATTCAAAATTTAGTAATCAAAGAATTCTATTAGAATCAAATAAAATAACTAATGATAATATAATTCAAATTATAATTGATAATTTCCCATCTTGGAAATCTAAATTACCTAAACCTAATCCAATTAATGAATCAAATTTTGTTAAACCAAATGATAAAAAATCTAAAAAATTGATTGGTTTTGAATTAAGAAATTTGGATGATTCTGTAATTGATTTAATTAAACAGATTGAAAATGTTGAACTTGTTGATCTGGTTGATACATTAAAAGTTTAAATTAGAGATAAAAAAATAGAATAGAAGAAGAGATGTTTTATATATGTATAAGTTTAAACAAGAAATGGTTTATACTTAAATGTAAACCAAAGTAATCACTAAAGGCATACTTTGGTATCTCTCTACCTTTAATTCCTTTGCTGTAACTTAAGGGGATCATATTCATGTATGGCTTGGAGTGTAGGGCTTTTGCGATATCTTCCCATTTCAACCGAAAATTGTATCTCCATATTTTTTTTTCTCTCTCCCTTATTAACAAGTTCTTTTAACCAATTATATATTGACAATTACATAGCAATCATCAATGTCATATCATCATATCAACGAAGACTTAGAAGAACAACAACTTGCAAGAGTAACACCAATTCCATTAGAATCACTAGATGATTTAGATCCCATACCTGAAAGTGATCAAATACATGATCGTCATCATGATCATGATCATGCAAATAATAATAATAATGGACAATCTAAACCATGGATTATACCAACTCTATATAAAATTCAAAAATATAGTGCTTATTCATTTATTTCATTTTTAGGAATTCATATGACTTCAGTTATTGTTGTACCTATATTACCTATTGATCAAGGCATTAAAGATGAAATTTTCTCCATGGGTAAAGCTATTTATCAATCTATTCCATTGTATGAATCAATTTGTATTTTTGGATCAGTTTCAATTCATTTCTTATCTGGAATTGGTATTAGATTATATAAAAAATTAATTTCTAAGAAGAACAACAACCACAAAGGTAATACTAAAAAAACCAATGAAAGAAGATTTGAATTAAAAAAACTTGCTGATGATGATGATGATATTGGATTTGGAGGATTATCTAATTTATTTGGTCTTGGATATAGAAAATCATTCACTGTTAAATATTTTGGTTTAACTCCATTACAATTCTCAGGATATTTATTAATACCATTTATATTATATCATGGATATAAATTTAGATATATTCCTTGGGAAATTGAAGGTGATAGTTCATTAATTAATTTAGAATATATCTCATACGTATTGAATTTAAAACATCCATTATGGAACACATTTGCATTAGGTTCATTGATTTGGATCATGACTTATCATGCAACTAATGGTTTGTTGAAATTACAAGGTAAATTTTCCCAAAATTGGAAGAAATTTGGTTTGGCTATTGTAAATGGAATGGGAATTTTGGGAATGATTGCTATTTATTTATACAAAACTAATAAAGATATCATTGATATTAATGGATTCTTGGGTAAATCATTTTCCAAATATCTTAATGCATTTTGGGTGTAAAAAAAGAAAACCACACGGAGACGTACAATGAAATAGGCTTTTGTATTTAATGTAAATAATAATACTAACTTGTTGCAACTGTAATTTCAATTTACCCGACGTATCCTGCACAGAGTAAGAGCACCACAACTTTTCTTTGTAGTCGTGTACGTCCTCAAATTGAAAAATTTTTTTTCTTTTCTATTTGTCTTCTCATTATAACCAATTGATATTTACAAAATTCCACCTTTATACTTCTTTTCGTTTTCTTTTTTTCTTCTTCACCATCATTAAATAACAACAAAGATGCCATTCCAAAAAGTCTTGAAATCCTCTGCTTATCACTCCCGTTTCCAAACTCCTTTCCGTAGAAGACAAGAAGGTAAAACCGACTACTACCAAAGAAAGAGATTAGTCACCCAACACAAGGCTAAATACAACACTCCAAAATACAGATTGGTTGTTAGATTCACCAACAAAGACATTATTGCTCAAATTGTCTCTGCTCAAATTACTGGTGATGTTGTCTTTACTGCTGCTTACGCCCATGAATTGCCAAGATACGGTATTAACCATGGTTTGACTAACTGGTCCGCTGCTTATGCCGTTGGTTTATTGGTTGCTAGAAGAGCTTTACAAAAATTAGGCTTGGATGAAACCTACACTGGTGTTGAAGAAGTTGAAGGTGAATTTGAATTGACTGAAGCTGTTGAAGATGGTCCAAGACCATTCAAGGTTTTCTTGGATATTGGTTTACAAAGAACCACCACTGGTGCCAGAGTTTTCGGTGTCTTGAAAGGTGCTTCTGATGGTGGTTTGTACGTTCCACACTCTCCAAACAGATTCCCAGGTTGGGATATTGAAGCTGAAGAATTGGATGCTGAATTATTGAGAAAATACATCTTTGGTGGTCACGTTGCTGAATACATGGAAGAATTATTGGATGATGATGAAGAAAAATTCAAATCTATCTTTAAAGGTTACTTGGATGATGAAATTGATTCTGAAGATGTTGAAGAAATTTACACCAATGCTCATGAAGCTATCAGAGCTGACCCAGCTTTCAAACCAACCGAAAAGAAATTCACTAAAGAACAATACAAGGCTGAATCTAAGAAATACAGACAAACTAAATTGACTAGAGAAGAAAGAAAAGCCAAGATTGATCAAAGAATTGCTGATTTCAAAGCTGCTCAAGAATAAATTAGTTAGGTTAAGAGTTAATTATTTAGTTTAATTTTTTAATTTTAATTATATCTTGTTGTTTTCTTTCATAATAATTTATTTTTTTCTTTTTTTGTTTTTGTAATGTGCTCTATTCTATTAGTTGTAATAACTATAAATCTCTATTCAGTCTAACTTTCTCTGCTTCATTTAATAATTTATCATAGACTTCATTAACAACTGGATCAACTGTTTTTGGATGTTCATGAGAATCAATAGAATCAGTATCAGAAACTTCAACTTCTTCAATGTTTGTTATTGCATGATCATGTTTCTTAACCTTGACTTGATCAATTTCTTTTTGTTGTCTATTTGATTGTTGATTATGATTTTCTCTAACCCCATCAATTTTAACACAATGATTATTAATTCTATCAATTAATTCATTAACATTATCAACACCTTTAGCTGTCATAATTGCATCTCGTAATTCTGGACCTGAAGGTAAAGTATTTAAAATTGGCATATCAGCATTTGGTTTTTCAGGATTTTGTTGTTGTAAATAAAATCCAAATTTATGGAATTCACCTTCTTCAATTTCTTGTTCTTTAGCATGAACTGATGTTGAACTCAAAGAATGCATTAAAACTGGACGTCCGGTTAAATTATCAATAGGAATACTCTTACCATTGGTGGATTCAATAACAACTTGATGAGGTGTTAAATGATTATCTTCTTGATCTTTTGGTACAGGTAAGAAATATGAACTTTGTTCTCCTTTTCTATTTACATGTGGAGATAAAATTGGACCAGCAGTAATTAATTCATTGGCATTCTTGTGAAGATTAATTGTTGGATCCATCATTTGTCCAAATGCACCAACATTGCCACCATTATTCACGTCGGTAGTATCGCTATCATTAGTAGTATTATTTGATTGCGATGGCGTCATTAGTGTCTTCGCATGTTCTTCATACATATGAAGTAATTTTTCTAAAGATGAATCCAATAAACAAAATCTAACCAAATTCTCTTTCCCTTCAAATGATAAAGTACCTTGATTTCTTTGTTCAAATAAAGTGTTAATAGTTTTATGAATATCTTTTCTAATTGCAATTGTTCTTTCAAAAATTGTCTCAGAAATAATCTTTTGCATCTTAAGTTCGTCTTTACCACCTTTATCGGTTTCACGTAATAACTTTTCAGCAGTCTGCATTAACAATGATCCATCAAACATCAAATCTTCTGGTTTATCAGTAGCATTTTCAAGATCATATTCTGGTTTTAATGATCGGTCCATATTTCTCATTAAAAAAAATGCAATACGTTGGGATAACTCATCTGAAATCAAATCATAATCCAAATCCAATGCAAACAAAGTATGTGACTGTTTGACAGCAGAATATAATGTAGCGGCAGATGAGTTGGTCAAGCTTCGATTTCCTAATAGTGAAACATGAACTAAATGAGGGATCTTAATTAACACCCCTGCAATCATACCAATTGCTTGTTCAGATAATTCATTGAGATCAAAATGAATTCTTTTTAAATTAGAATACAAAGGCAAGTATTTGGCTAAACTGCCAATAATTGCAGGAAATATTTTTGGAATAGAACTCAAATCTAAAAATCTCAAGGTTTTAACATTAACCATGGATTTAATCAACTCTGAAGTTTCTTCAATATTCAGTAAATTAGTAGAATTTAAACTGAAAAATACTAAATGAGACACACCTTTATTGAAGGCTTGGATAAATGGCTGTAATTGACCTTGACTTAAATCATTGAATGCAATATCAACACCAACACATTGGGAAATTGGATCAGTTAACCAATCAGCCACTGTGTTAGCTTTTTTAATATTTAATTCCACACCAGCAATACCTAATCTATAAGTTGATAATTTGACTGCCTTGTTTATTAATTTTTCAAAGATTTCATCAGATAATTTACATCCATTGATAACCAATTCCTCAATTCCTCCACGGAGGATTAATGATTGAATAAATAATTCCCAATTCATATTACCACGAATTGATGCTTCTGGAGTATCTTGTTTAATTCTTTGTTGTGAAATATCCAACTTTTTGATAGTTTTATTTTTGGCCAAAAATTTACACAAGTATTTCCAACCCAATTCATCAATGGCAACATTTCTTAAAGATAATTTCTCCAATTGCTTATTATAAATCAAGGACCCCAAGAAATTCTTCAACATTTCTGTTGTCATAGTGACATTATCAAATATAACAGTATTGATTGGAGTAATGGCAATAAAATCACTGAACGACAAAACATCAATCAATGTAGGTTTTGGATTCAACATTTTCAAAACTTCCAAAGGAGCGGTTTTATTTTTGAGTTGTCTAAGAGTAGCTGGGATAGGTAAGATTTCTCTTAAATGGCAACATCTAGTATAAATAGTTTCCAATGAAACAACCCCTTCTTCAGTGGAAACTTCATCGTCAAAATGTTGTTCATGAACGTGTAACGGACCATCAACTGAAACATCATTGGCCACATGTTGATCCACAGCAGTATCCTTTTCGTCTTCTTCTTCACCGGAACTATTTTCTTTAATAGACCCAATCTTATGATGTCTAAATGAATAAACTTCTTGGGCAATTTTTTTGGCTTGTTTATGAGCTTCTTGAGCATGTTTGTCAGCTTCAATAAGAGCCTTACGTTGTGCTTCTTCTGCCAATGCGATTTCCTTATCAGAATATTGTGTTTCCTTATGATGATGACCTTGTAGTCCGTCTTTATTTTCAACAGAAATACCAAGATTTAATCTTGGAACAGGGGCATTTATATCTTGAGGAATTAATACATTACCACGTTTTGGTTTTCTTGCTGGGATTTGTTGTTGTGGATCATGTTCAAGTTTATCAACAGCAAACACAACACGACGTAATCTAAGATCTTTTAAATCCTCAAGTGTGACCTTTTCCCGATTTAGATTCTTATTCAAGACAATACGTGGTGTTGTAGTATTGGAAGCCACAACTGATGATCCACGTCTTTTGAAAAATCGTAACCCACTTCCTTCAGATGGCGAACTACTTTCGTAACCATTTTGAGGGTTAGAATTATTGTTATGATGATGATGGAGAATGTGATGGTGATGATGATGATGATGTTGACCATTAGAATCGTTTGGATCATGATAAAATTCCTTGAGTAATGGACTGCTACTGGCAGATGATTTACCACCCAGAGATTTACGCTTGATAGGAATTCCAATTCCAGCAGGGGCAGATGTAGTCAGCGTAATCAAATCATCTTGCTCTTTTTGAGATTTAGTGGCAGACCCTACTAATGCTGGGTTTGAATGATGATTGTTTGTCAGTTGTGGTTGAGATCCGGAAGTTGTTGGGGTAGACTTTGAAGAAGATTGTGATCTGAATTTCGATGATAATGAACTGAATAAACTTTTTTTACTATTTGAACGTGATACACCAGGTGATGAAGTACCAGATGTAGATGATACAGTAGTGACAGTAGATTGCGACTTTAAAACAGATGCATCAGGTTCATCATATGCTAAATCACTAGCTAATGAAGGTGGTACAAAACCTATACTTTCTCTTCTTTTAGATGGAGTTTTGATGTCTGCATTGTTTGTAGTGGAGGAATTAGAATTATGAATTTGGGCCACTGAGGCAGATGCGGATCGTGAACGACCAATTCTTAATTTGCTAAATTTTGATACTATTTCTGGTTGTTTCTGGGAAGGATTGACATGATTCTGAGGTTGTTGTTGCGAAGTAGTAGGAGCTGCTTTTGGTGGTTCTTGAACGACATGTAGGTGAATCAATTGGTTGCCACCTGCAACTTCTGATGGAGTTACCTTAGGTGAGTTTGAATTAGAACTCACTTCAACTTTTGGTTTCTCAGCCTGTGGTTTGTCAATCTTTAGCTTATTTTCACTTACTGGTTCTGATGACTTGGCTTCTTGTTTAGTTGTAGATGACGATGAAGACGATTCCTTTTTAGGTTTATGGTCTAATTTCTCATCTTTTTGATTGGTGGCCATTTTTTTAACCAATTTTTTTGATTTTCCTCTAAATAACCAATCAACATCACCATTTGATACTCCAGTTATAATATCCTCTGATTCAGGAGGGATGACTTGATGCGGATTAGTTGGTTTATCTACCCCATTTGATGCCTTGGGAACATGATTTGGTGTACCATTTTGTTGATTAGACATAATATCCAAATTAAAAAATGGTAATGAAAGTTATGGCCAGGAGGGAAGGGGGAGGCGAGATAGATGAAGGCGTGGAATACAAGTAATCAAGAATAGTATCAATATCTATTGTAGGTGTTAAATTGTGTGTCTTTGAAGGATGGGAATAAATTGGAAGAATATTTAAAATCAAATCAATTAGTTAAACAAAAAAAAAGGTTGAGAGAGATAACCCGGTGGATATATGGATGTTAAAATATTATACTTGGGATTTTTGTTGTAATGTAGGACAACTTTGGTCAATATTTACGAAGTCGTGTTACCCAGTTAATTTTTTTTTTTGTTTTGTTTTTGGCTGGTACTAAATTATTTTTATTTTTTTTCTCTTGTTCCCCTGCCGTGGGAAAACCAAATGTAATACAAAAATGTTGAGAAAAAGGGGGGGAGGGTGAGGAAATGGATTGGAAAGACCAAAAAAAGCAAAATAGGAGGAAGGAAGTGAAAGAGTACAAACCAGGAAACTTTTTACAAATATCTTCTCCCGGCAATTTGAGTCCCAGGAAATGAAACATTTCGTAGAAATTAAATAGCTCAAATTTTCCATACATTTTGTGATTTAGAATTTTTTATTTTACAAATTTCCTCCCACTGAGAAAACAGAATGTACTGCATAAGTACAATATTACATATTCTAAAGCTCTAATTCGATTAGAACATTACGGTAAAGCAAAAAAAAAAGAGATTGTCGATGAAACTACACTGAAACAATAGCAATAGTAAACACGGAGTTTCCTTTTCTTTTCTTTTAATTAAGATTTTCACTTCTCCTCTAATCTCCTCATTTCATTAACTTATTCACGCCCTGTTTTATATAAGTTAGTTAATAAATAGATAAATATTGCCACTGATTTAACAGTAGGCAATAGCAAGTTTATTCCCTTCTATTAAGGTTTATCTGGTATTGTTTTTTTGCATATCTCCTCTTTCTCTCTGTGTCTCACTCCCTATTTTGTAGTACCCTCGTGGGGCTTCACGTGAATAATTCATTGCAATACAAAGTAATTCCCACACACAAATAAGTTGTCTATTTACATTGATAATGTCGTTATGATTGATCTCTGTACATAACCAATGTGTTCCCTACTCACCACAGTTCTTCATTTCTTTTTTTTTTTTTTTTGTATAATTAAATGTATAGTTAATGACGTAAATTTATACACTTTGGGTCATTTGTTATGGAGTTTTTTTTTAACGGCTCCGAATGATGGGAAATCCCACGACCATCTACACCCATACACCAATAGATTGGTATAATTCTTTTCTTGTTGCCTGTGTAGGTGTTGTTGATTTTTGAGATAATCACACATTTTTTAGATTCGCACTTAACGTTAAGTTAGTCGTGTACATGGAGCATTTGTTTTACGTACACACACGCACGCACGCACGCACGAACAATTTATATATATAGTTTTTCTATTTTCTATTATTTTTTTTTTCAAATCTTTTTATCAATTTACTCTTCTTTTATTTTTAATTATATAAATTTCACATATTTTTATTATTTTTTTTTAGAAATCAATAATTTTACAATAATGTTATCTAGATCAATTTTATCAACTGCCAGAAGATCATTAATACCTATAATAACTAGGCAAGCAATTCCATCCATTGCCATTACTTCAAGAGCCACCACATTTACAAGATTTTATCATGAAAATGTTATTGATCATTATGAAAACCCAAGAAATGTTGGAACTTTAAATAAAGATGATATTAGTGTTGGTACTGGTTTAGTTGGTGCTCCAGCATGTGGTGATGTTATGAGATTACAAATTCAAGTTGATCCAGAATCAGGTGTTATTACTAATGCTAGATTTAAAACTTTTGGTTGTGGTTCAGCCATTGCAAGCTCTTCTTATGCTACTGAATTAGTTAAAGGTAAAACACTTGATGAAGCTTTGGAAATTAAAAATACTTATATTGCTAAAGAATTGAATCTTCCTCCAGTTAAACTTCATTGTTCTATGTTGGCTGAAGATGCTATTAAATCTGCAATTAAAGATTACAAGAGTAAAAAATTAGCAAGAGCTTAAATAAATTAACAAAGGAATGCGTTAGAGTTATTGGAGAGTCATTGGGGGGGAAGAAGTATTGCAAGAGGGTGGTTTTAATATGTAGTTTTATCGTTGATGTTATATATATCCAACATGAAAGGAAATTTTATTTATTCATTTTTTTTTTTTATTTATTTTAATTTTTGATGTAAAAGCGAAGGAAAGAGAAAAAAAAAAGAAAGAAAATTTTCTCCGCTTTTGTATAATTTAGGGAAGAGTAATAAAAAGATAGGGGAGATTAGAGAAGGACATAGAAATTGATGTTACTTTAATGTTACAATTGTTGTAGTTTTATTGACACCCTTCAAGTGGATGTTTCAAACCTATGATGATGATTATTTAAAACTTTGAACTTTTTTTACCCATTAGTTTAAAAATTGTTTATAAATGATGCTGATGATTCATAATCATGTGCGTCAAATTTTTTTTCCATTTCATTGGTCTTATTAATTTTATTTCTGTAAAAATATTCCGTTCATTTCGCACCGAAATTGGAAAATTACCGAAAATTGACCCGAGAAGAAAACAAAAAAATTTTTTGATCCTATACCGGTCATCCCATCCCCTCGTCTTGACCCCTCCGTCCACGGCCGTGGCAGTCTTAATGGCCACGACTGTTGATACAACCAACCACAATAAAAACTCCGTGGAGATTTATTAAATTGATTTGAATTCCAACTCAATTGATAGAAAAGTTTTAACCAATAATCATGTTTTAAAAGATGTTTGCAACACTATTATAACTTTTATAACAACAATAAGATTTCATTACACGGAAATCAATGAGGTGCAAAATTACAATGCTAATTAAATAATTAAAAGTCATTATATTGCTATTCAATAACTATACGAACCACCATATCTATGTCAACTATCAAAGATGTAAAAAAGTACTACTTGGCTTTAGAAGAATGCTTCATTTCAAATTTCATTTTAAAATTATTTTTTTTTGACGTAATTCTCAACTAATTGTAGTAAATTATCTGACTCAATTTTTTTTTTTTTGCAACTTCTCTTTATCCAACGGTAACTAGTATAAAATTTATGTAGTTACCACTTTTAAAATGTTTATTCTGTATAGTTTTAATAAGCATCATCATTGATAACTAATCCCAAATAAGATGATTCAGCAGATTATAAAAGCTTATAAAATTACAGAATCATATGTCCCTTTTTCATAAGGTTTATTTTAATAAGTTTATAAATTTCAAAATAATTAATTGATAGATATACATATTGATAATTCAATGAATTGAATGTTTTAAATCTATTTCTTTATGTCTATATGTGTGTTTTTATGGATGAAATCATGGCCAGAGATTTAAATTACACCATCATTTTTTAATTATTCCTTTGGTTATTAACCCTTATGACTGGTAATTTTATCTAATTTTATCCGGAAATTAATACCAATTGCTTTATGGAATGTTCAAAAACATTGTAATTATCTTAAATGTTAATCTGATAAAAAATTTTGACCATATGTATTATAGTTATCAATTAAAAATGTACAGTATATTACTGCTACTTTTGTTTAAAGTAGCTAGAATATACGACATTATTGATCAATCAATTAGATAATGTTTCAATAGATTAACTCCACAATATTAAAAATTTTTTGCAATAAAATTCAAAATTTTTAAAAATTTCATTTACTTTTGAACTTAAAAAAACCCAAAAATCAAACCATATATTCCTAAAAAAAGTTAAAAAAAAAACACCTAAATTTAAATCCACAAATAATTCAATAATGTCTCAGTTTAAAAAATCTAAAAAAAATTAATAAAAGTTCGTATTTTTATTCCTCAATGTCATACAGCTAACTAATAAAAGACATTAACATAGCAGTTCAATTAATTAATAATGAAGGGGTACGATTTTCTCCAAGGTATACATACTTCAATATCCATAGTGCCTAATACTAAGTTCTAGTGAATAGTATCACTTAAGGTTTCCCTTAGGACATGTACCCACGTGCAAGGAAACCTTTTTAATAGTCTCTTCTTGTTGTCAATTGTATTCCCTATATTCAGCCTAAAGAATATATAATTCTATATAAAAGAATGTCACCCAATAATCGCCTTCAATGTAAGCGCGTAAGTGAGCCCCGATATTGGTTAGATGGTCGTGTGACTGTGCCAATCTCACTTATAGGTTACTTAATTTCAGTGAGGTGAAGATTCGGTGGTGTTAATCCGTGACACATGTCCCATATTGGACGGATACGTGTAGGTCAACACCGATGACACATTTACTTCGATTTGTCCAGTATTCCTGTTTCTCATTGCTGGATAAGTGTTGCGACACTCAAGGGTATTGCACAATACGAACTTTTTATTAAGACAGAGAAATAGTTAGAGTGGAAAGAAGAAGACAAAGAAATAATCAACGAGAGAAGAATAAAAACTTGGAATAAATAGATAATCTGATTATTATTTGAATAATAATTAAATATCATATCTAAAATATATCAAGATTATATCAATATGCATGGATGAAATAAATTTGAGACTCTACTGCAAATCTAAGCAATGATTATGGTGCTTGATGTTGCATAAAAGTCGTGCAGAGATGCCACAATGCTTAGTGGGGAAAAAAAATTGTTGCATTTATTTTTAGTAAATTAATTGATTTTTACTGACACAAATTGGGGGGGGAATAAAGCAAGAAGTGGATATGCTGTACAAGAAACCCACATTTACTATTTTGTTTTTGTTAGTTTATGCATATTATGGGAATACAATTATACCAAAATAAGTAGATAAAAAAAAAGGGATTAGCTGAACAACTAATCTAAACTAAAAGAAAAAAAAACAAACGCCCTCTGAATAGAAATCCATTTGTGGTAAAAAAAAAAAAAAAAAAGGAAGAATTTTGTATATAATATTAAACATTTTAACAGAAGAAGAATTTGTAGTTTGATATATTCTTTTGTTTTTGCCCCAAAAAAAAATTTATTATCTTCAGGGATTTAAAAAAATAATACAGATTATATAAAATCAAGTTAAATTTACCCAATTTTGAAATTTTTTTTCATTTCGTTTTAATTTTGTTTAAGTTGTAGATTTGTCCAACTAATGGATGTTTTTTTTATGAAGTATTACTAGTGTTCTTATGAGTTGTTCTAAATCAAATCCAATAATTTATGATGATATTAAACCAAATAAGCTGATTTATTCAATTGATTATTATTTATGTAACATTATCCATAATCCTTTACTTTCTTCAGGATTTATATTATTTTAATTAAGGTATTTTATTTTAACAACATCTGAATCAACAAGATCATTAATTCATGGAAATGTTATTGGTGATATAGTAGTCAATTTAATTAATCTAATTGCAATTTGTCGATTTGTAATTAATCTAAAATTTAATAATTTAAGTGGTGAAATTTTTTTATTTATTTTACAAATATTTACTAGTTATTTGATTCTTGATACTTCAAATTTCTCCAATATTTTAACTATTTGTATATATTGTCAAATTACTTTACCATTTATTATCATGTTGATAAATTATTATTATAATCATATTGAACTTTATGATTGATTTGAATCAGCTAATAATAATGTCCTTTTTTTTTTTAATTAAGTTATTCAATTTCATTAATAAATAATCAAGTACGGTTTAATTCATCAATTATTCAATCAATTCATTCAATATCTATATTATCACTTAAATTTTATTTAATTTATCAATATATTTTACATGAATATGTATCCATTAAATATGATGGTTTAGAATGCATTGAATATTCAATATTTTATCCTAATCAAAAGTCTATAAATTGAAGTATTATTAAAAATGATAATTTAATCAAGAATGATAAAACTGGATTAAAAGGGATTATAATTAAAAAAATAAGTTTATTATCCGCGACATTGATTTCAATTATATTTGATGTTTATTTGTATACATCATGATACAAACAAATAAAGAAATCTAGTTATGGATATCATTATTAATCCCAATGAAGGATGAATAAATCTCCCCTTCTATGTTTCATCAAAAACAAAAAAAAACGAATAGGTTAGATGGGATTTTAAAAGACAATAAATCATTAATTGTTTCATTAGATGTATAGGAATAAATGTATAAGTATTATTATTATTATTATAAGTATTAACTTTGAGATGTAATGTTGGATACCATAATAATTAGACCAAGAGTAACCTCCTATCAAATTTACTTCATATTTTCAAATTAAAATCAATATAGTGCCGAAGGCTTAGTTTCCACGGCTTTTCTGTCCATGAATTACTATTCCCAGCCCAACTTTCTCGTGCCCTGGCGCCCCAAAAAGAAAAAAATAAAATGCAACAAAAATAAACTAAATACATGTAAAACGTTTTTTTTTTGTTCATTCTCTTTTTTTAAAATAACTTTTTTGGTATTATCAAGATTAGTTAATAAGTTTATTGGTGGATCTAAAATAATCGAAATTTAGTTTTTTAAAAATTTATCTTACATAATATTTTAATTGTTTGCTTGTTTTCAGTTGTTGTAGTTATCAAATCATACAAACAACGGTCATTGAATACGTCTGTTTAATTGTTACTCATTAAAAAAAAAAACTCACTATGTTTATATAGTTCATATACTTCTGGAATTCTTCCAGATATTATTACTTGTGTTTTTTTTAAAACATTGGAGTTAAATTAAGAACTTTTGATTAAGGCATTGAAATGCAACAAGCTGAAAGAACCAGAGAAAGTGAGACACAAATAGTCAGTTTGGAATAAATGGGTAGCTAACCAATACTTGAATAACGAATTAATATAAATAAACCATATATGTAAATAAGTATTTCATATTAATTTTGAACATTCAAGAATGAAATAAAGTTTATCTTATTTAAAACACATAAAGTAAACAATTAATATAATTGATGGTGTTGAGGATGGTTGTATCAATATCATGTGGCAATTCCACAATATCATCCAATGAGGACAGTTTTTAGATCATTGATTGATTGGTGATGCAAAAGTACAGGGGGAAGGGGTATAGAATGTACACGGTTAATATTATTTCTAAGGAACTTTTCTTTGTAAAACAAAAGAATGATTTTTGCATAAAGAATATAAATATATGCAAGATAATAACTCGGATATTGAATATCTTCAGTTGAATCTGAATATACAGTATGTAATATGTATGTAACAATTCAAATTCAAGAGATAATGCATGTATATGATGATATAGTAATACACACATCCTCAGAAACAGAGATACACGAAAAGTATCTAGTGCATATCTCCTGTATAGTAATCAAAATCCAACATATGCCTTAGCCATTGTCGATAAAGCCACCGCCATACGCGCGTTCTGCATCACCACCAGCATTACGTTCAAGAAATAAATAAAAAAAATGAAACACGTAATATTAATAAAAGATTATTCCATTCTGTCATAAGAATATGCTCAACCGTTGGTATTATTATTATTATTATTATTATTATTATTATTATAATTATAATTGTATCCATCGTTTTAGAATATTAAAGATAATTTTTCTGGTTTTTAATTATTTTACAAAATGATTTACTAGGCGTATGTATTTGTTTGAGTTGCTTGTAATATAAAATGAAATTCAAAACCGTAGGAGGTTTCTGGGTATTCACACACTAAATTCTCATTTTTTGTTTTAATTTCACTAAAATTAGACATCGCATTTCTTGTTATTATTGTTGTTTGTTTGTTTGTTTCTATTCCAATTTCAAACAATCATCTCACACGATCATATCCAGTTGGTTATGATCATAATAAGCTACACAGGTTCATTGTTGGGTACTGGTATTATGAAAGAAAGAAAGAAAGAAAGGATGAAAGAAAAGAAGGGAAAAAAATTTATGTTTTTGGCGTTATTTTGTGTTGAGTTGTTGTTGGTATGAGCATTGGCCCTATCACGAAATTACAATTGAATCAAAATCAACAAACCCAATGATTTTTAACGATGACATCATGACCATTCAAAATCAGTAACTGTAATATTCATGTAACGTGAAGATATAGAGTAAAGTCTCGGTTTTATCTCGGCCATATACCCCCCCAAAAACCTGCCAAAAAAAAATGAGAGGAGATATTTAAACCACACGCCGTGGATTTAATTAACCGAGAAAATAAAAGGAGACTGAATTGATCCATATCAAAATGGTAAAAATTCAAATTGATGTAGGGTTTTTATTTTTAAATTCTAGAAATCTCATAATCCTATCAAAAAAAAAAAAAACAATTCTTTTTTTTTTGTTCCTGTTCAAGCCATTTTTTTTTTCTATTTTTAATACAACACATAGAATGTCTAATAAAAGATGATAATGATCCGGGTTATTTTTGGAAACTTGATGTATATGTGCCTCGTGTGGCTCTTGTTTCTTTAAAATACAGCCTTGATTTTTTTTAAATATGCATAAGCCACACAATAATAAAACAAAAACAAAAAAATAAACAGACTAATGTCACATGACCATTAGAAGTTTATTTTTTTTTGTTTTTGTTTTTTTCAACTAATTAACTAGTATGACTTATTATATACTACTCATATCATTGATTCTGAATAATAGATAAAAAGAAGTAGAATTTAATATCATGATTCATATGCCAAATCTAACGACACAACTGAGGAGATGTGAAGAAAACCAAATTTTGTAGTGAAACCTCACAATATAAGCCTCACTTGAGGTATTTTTCTTAAGAATCTATTTTTGGAGAGAATGGTTATAAATAAACATAAAAAAAATATATATATTTCCCTCAACCTATTTAACCAAATTAAACCAATTGGTTCATCTAATGATATTTACAAACTTTCCCTTTTCAAAAGATATAACTCTGATACTGACACTGCCACTATTGATATTCTCTTTTTTGTTTTTTACAGTTATTTCCTAATTGGTAAGAATACGAAGAACAGATATTTTTTTTTTTTTTTAAACAAAGTTGTGTGTGATTTACGAAAGGCCTTGAACAAATTACAAAGATGAGCAAAAAAAACTTTTTTTTCTTGGCAATTAAAAATTAAGGATTATTACACAAAATTAAACAAAAAAATTGCGTACCCACAACCCACAACTTGCCCACGAGGGTTCCCTTCTTTTTATAATTAGTTATTTATTGTAATTTATATAAATATCAAATTAAATTCACTTTAAAAATTTTCAATAAAAATTTATATTTATTTATTTTTATATTTATTTATATATATATATGGGTTTTCTTTTATTAGTAAATTATAGTAATCTTTGATTTAGTTTAACGTTGTTTTGATTGATAGATATATATATATACACACGTCATCATTAGAATTTAAATATGTCATTATCATTTGAAATTCCATTATTATTATTTAAATTATATATTCTTTATGAAATTATTTCTTATGAATTTTTCAGATCAAGAAAACTAAAAATCATTTCAAATTCCAAATATCAAATAAATAAAGAAGATGAAGAATCAAAAATAATATTATATTCAAATAATAGAGATTATTATGATGAAAAACTACATCTACAACAACAACAAGAACAAGAACAAGAACAAGAACAAGAACAAGAACAAGAACAACAAGAAGATGATGAAAGTATTGATTTAAGAGAATGTATATTTTTATTAATTTGTGTGGGTTTAATTATATTTGATTGGACTGTTTATTGTGTAAATAATCATTTTGCTTCTAAACTTCCTGATATTCCTACTATTACTTCCTATGTTGATATTATTGTTGGTGAATCAAGTTAGAAATTTATTTTTATCATAGTTGAAATGATTGGTTTTTTTTTTTGTTTGATTTTAATGAAATGATGATGGAACTTGTCTCCACCAAATGAAAGTAAAAAAAAAAAGAGGGGGGACGGTGGAAGATAGAGAGAATTAGAAGGTATATATATAAATACTATCGGTTATAGAATAATTGCTATTCTTAAAGATTAGATTATGTAATTAAATGGAATACAGGAGTTGATGTTTATTATTACATTTGTTATTTTGTTTATAATTACAATAACATACATAAATATATATATATATATATATATTTATACGCATATCTACAAAGCTGTATTTGTTGGTCTACTGGTTTTTGGTGGTGGTATTTTAATAACTAGTAAATGTATAATCAAATCTAGATATTTTATGTCTCATTGCTTTTTTAGAAAATTCATAACCATGTTTAGTTTTTGGTATTGGAATTATTGATTCATAATCATCATCTTCTTCTTCTTGTTCTTCTTCTTGTTCTTCTTCTTCTTGTACGGCTTCTTCTTGTTGTGCATTTGGTGTTGATTCTTTAGATATTTGTTTAATTTCATCATCTATAATTTCATTCTCACTCTCACTCTCACTCTCACTGTCACTCTCATTCTCACTCTCATTCTCACTCTCATTCTCATTCTCATTCTCATTCTCACTCTCATAATTAGCCTTCTGATTCTTCTTATTTCGACGTTTCCATTGATAATATTGTTGTTGTTGTTTTAGTTTTTCTTCTTTCTTAATGTCAAGTTTTTCTTGTTCAATTTCATTAATCCAAATATCAGCTAATTGTTGATCTTTTTCATTTATTTCAATTTCATTTCTTAATTTATCTGACATTAACATCATAATTAATCCTCTTTCATACATTTTTGAATTTTCTAAATCTTGAATTTCTAATTTTTGAGTTTCTTGATAATTTAAATATTCTTCCATTAATATTGAATCATTATCATTATTATCATCATTATTCTTTAATTCTTGATCATTTTGATTTATCTTTTGATTCTTCATTAATGATTCAATTGTATTTAACTGTCTATGATGATGATCATGTTTATGATGATTATTTGGTTCTAAATCTTGATTATTTATATCATCATTAGTTATAAATGGTGATAAATTAATTAATTTTTCAGGTACTTTTGCATAACTTGCTTTAACATGAAAGAAATCATCAGGATAAGTATAATTTAAACCTTGAATAGCAACTCTTATATCCTTTGGAGTGATTTCTCTACTTTCATTATATTTAGTAAATAATAATATATTATTTAAAATTTGTTTAACTATTAAATGAGAAATTTTTTCAAATAAAATTAATGATTCATATGATAATTTACATTTAAAAAATTTTTGTAAAGTAATTAAATCAATAATACTTTCATTTTCAAGATCAAGATCAAGTTTTTTAATAAGATCATTTTTATCAATATTAAATTTATAATTATCTCTAATTGAAATTAAATCAGATTGAATCAGTTCAAATTTAATTAAAAATGGTGAAATTTCATAACTTATTGGTAATTCAGAATATTTAATTAATCGTTTATATCGTCTTTGACTTTTTTTATATTTTTTTAATCCTTTTGATAAAATTTTATAATATGTTATAATTTCAAATATTGATTTATTAGGTAGATTAATTTTCCAAATTTCTTGATTATTTAAAATTAAAAAAATTGTAGAATATTTATTTAATAAATTAAAAAAAATTTCCTTTTCTAAACTTGTCCATTTACATCCACTTTCATTTCCTTGTATTTCATCAAGTGGTATATTCATAGGATAAATTTTACCTGATTCTGTTATAAATGTACTGGTAAATTCTGATATTGATGCTGATGTAGCAGCACCATGAGCAAGTGATTCTTTAACAAATCGATTATAAAATTCTAAATATTTCTCATTTCCTAGGAATACCCTTGTTGGTTTAGTTATATGTTTAATCGTTCGTGTTGTCGTCATTACTTCGAGCAAGGGGAAGAAGGGGAGGGAAAGGAAGTGGTTTTAATATCCTGCCATTGGGTTTTTGGCGTATTGCTTTGATGATGATGGAACAGTACAGATTTTTTTTTTTTTTTTTTTTTGCAGTGAGATTTTTTTTTTTATTTCATTAACTTGAGAGGGTTATTAACAGATATGTAATACATACAATTTACATTGAATCATTAAAACAAAACTAATATGAAGAAATACAAATAACCTATAAAATATCATTTATTCTCTGGTATTATATCTTAATATTCTTTAATTTCTTATTAATCTCCTTATCGTCATTATCATGATCATGGGCATCATTATCATCAGTATCCGTATCAACCCATTCACTATCATCTTCCTCTTTTACTTGTTGCTCTTGTTCATCATCACCAAATATTTCCAGCATAAATCTCTTAGGAACATCCTCTTCGTCATCATGATTTTCTTCTTCAATTTCTCGAATAATTTCAACATATTCTTCAGGTACTAAACCATTTTCACCATTTTCTGGATCTTCAGCAACTAACCAACCTTGACCATGTCTATAACTAATCCAAATAATTTGTCCTTCAATTAATGATATTTCATTATCATTTTCAGCATTAAAATCAAATATTGCTCGAGCTTTACAATTTATTTCATCAGGATTCATTTGAATATCTATTAGATCATCATCATTATCATCATCACCTTGTTGTTGTTGCTCAACATCTTTATCATGTCCATTATGATTTATATATTTTGAATTGTCATGATGATGATAATCATCATCATTATTATAATAATTATAGGAATTGTTATGACGTTTATATAGAGAATCATCATCATCAGACGATGAAGATGAAGATGTTGATGGTGATAGTAGTGGATAATTCCCTAAATGAAAAGGATGTGATTCAGGATATCCAAAATCTTTTATTTTAGTATTTGGTGGAAATAAATTTATCATTGTTATAATTGTCGTTATGGTAATTAAACTAAAAAAAAACTGCTAGAATCTGTGGTCGAGATATTGGTGATATGTGTTGTAATTGTGGTTATTAAATAAATAAGTAAAAAAAAAAATGGTTTGGTGTTTGGTGGTTTTTTTTTTCTTTCTCGTTTATTTTTTTAATATTTATTTTTGTTTGAATCATCATAAAATTTGTTTCAGAATTTTGACCGTGGTGGGTATGGGTTACATAAGTATATACTGTATCAATAACAACAACTAGTTTCATTGATTAATAACTACTAAAATTATGTTAATTTTCCTATTTATAACTATAGACACCAGAGTATAATTATTTTGTATTTACTTTTTCCTTCTAGATTAAGTTGATCTTAACTCATAAACAAAAAAACAAACGGATTATGTAAGACACAGCCGAATTACATGACAAGGACACGACTTTGCTTGTTTTTCTTGTTTGGAGCTGTGAAATACCCCCCCTCCCCTACTAAGAAGTAATAAATAAAATATATTAAGGACTGAACTGGTTAGTTTATGAGAGGTTAATAGACAACGATTACCTCTATTACGTATCATTAAATGTTCTACCCAAGTTCCCTTTTTTGGTACAAGAAGATGCACGTGACAACACTATAATTTCCTGCATATACTTAACGGAGAAGGGAAAAAAAAAATTTTTTTTTTTTGGTGAAATATCAGAAGTTTTTTATTTCAAGTAGCAAATTGAACGTTAGATCATCGACATCATTAACACCCACGATGGATCCAGTTGAAGAACAATTACAAGAGATTGAGGTTTTACAATCTATATATCCTGATGAATTAACATTAATAAATAATATTAATTTTAGTGTTCGAATAAATTTAGACGTTTCATCAAATAGAAAACATGCATTAAATTTAATTGTTAAATATCCTGAATTATATCCTGAAGTTATACCTAATTTACAAATTGAAATAGCTGAAGAACAAGAATATGATGATGATAATGATGAAGAAAATGATGGATATAGTGATTATGAGGATAGTGGTGATGGTGATGAAGATGAAGATGAAGAAACTAAACAGATTAAATTAGCATTAAATATGGCAGAAACTATTGAATTTGAAAAACCTGATTTAAATGAATTATTAATTAAATTAAATGAAGAAAGTGAATTAAATTTAGGAATTCCAATGATTTTTAGTTTAATTACATTACTTAAAGAAGAATCAGAATTATTATTTGAAAATAAATTAAATTTTAAAAATCAAGAATTTGAAAAAAAAAGAAGATTACAAGAATTAAAAGAACAAGAAAAATTTCATGGTACTAAAGTAACTAAAGAATCATGGAATAAATGGAGAAATGATTTTAGAAAAGAAATGAAAATTGAAGAAATTGATAAAAATAGATTTAAAAAAATGCATAATGGGAAATTAACTGGTAAACAAATATTTGAACAAGGTTTAGCAAATGATGGTAATGAAGAAGTTGAAGCTGAAATTGATCCTGATGAAGAAGAGGTAATAACCGAAGGTATTAAAAAGATATAACACATCCACCTTCAATACCACAAGATATTTAGTATTCTTCAAGTACAGTGGTTAATTAACATTCCACGGTTATATAATTTACAGTAAGAATAATAATAATAATACACATTGGAATAGTAAATCTGGGGTAAAGAAAAAAAAAATAGACATACTCAATTTTAATCCGAATTAAGGAACCGTGATTAAAAAAAGAAATACATTAACCACATATTCTTTTCTTCAATTATTGTGTACAGTATATATAAGTTTAACGGTAAAAAACCTTTAATTTATCAGATTAAACAAAAAGAAAAATCTCTCATACGACAATATGCATCAATAAGCATATGCCACATGAGACACAATGCAAAGTCTAGGATACTATAACTCCTGCTACTGGGGATGGCACCAATTACAAGTCCCAGGTTGTGGGTCATCGAATGCCCGTTGCGGGTTCCGTGTTGCGGGGCCGCGGGTTGTTAACGGTTTTTAAACCGCGAGATTACTTTTGCGGTAATTAAGTCTTGTTTATGTTTCATTATATCCGAAGGATATAACCGGACTTAAAAAAAAGGAGAAAAAATTTAAAATCTTCCCGGTTAATGTTAATGTACCTTTATGGAACTTGAAGCCCCTATTACATTTCTATTTTATTCAAAAGGTCAAGAAGAATAAATGACAAGGTTATGGTAGATTCAATTAAGCCTTTTGTTCCATTCATATGGTTTTCTTTCTTTCTTTTTTTTTGGTCATTAATTGAATTAAAATCCCTCGAAGGGAGTTTATTTGATAATTAAAGGGGTTATTGCTTGTAAATATTGAAAGCTATCTGAAGTCTAGAATCATTATGGAACATAATACTGTATATCTTAAATTTAATATTCTTATATGGTATAGTTTAATTCATTTTATTTTATTTTGACACATTTTCCTAGAATAGTATAAGCATAAAAATCATATGAGATAGTTACTTTATTGATTGTTTTATATTATTTTTAGTTTAACTCAATGGTATGATTTCTACATTCGGTTAAGCCATGTTTTCTTTTTCCCTATTATTACAATAATTCTTTTCAAACCATTTGATACAAAAAAAGCTGCAAAATTTAAAAAAGAACAAAATTAAACTATTAGAGAACAATGTAACGGTAGAATTTAAAATAAGTTGATTTCATGATGTCACTTTTTGATAAAACCATAAATAAGGTTGGTTGTTGATTCATGGTAAGCCATTCCTTTTGCTCCATACATCATCATTGCTTTTTTTCTACAACTCCTCTTGATATCGATTTTGGGTTGTTCTGATTAATTTCATCAAATTTATTTTTCTTACAATTTAGATGTAGTTGTATTATCATAATGTAAAAATATGTATAAGTTAAAAAAATTCTATTAAATGTAAATCTATAAAAAATAAAAAAGAACTGAAATCTGTAAAAAAGGAACGTGTAAATTCATAATATCATTAACTATAGTCATCATCATCATCATCATCATCATAATCATCATCTTTTGTAAATATCTTTCGTAATCAAAATATATGTTTAGAAAACATGTTCTAATGAAATATTTTCATTTTTAAATAAACTAATTGGTTGTGATTCTTCTTCTTGTTGTAATTCTTCTTCTTGTTGTGTACTTGATAATGTGAATTCAAATCCAGTCGTGAGTTTCTTGGAATTATGAACCTTTGTTGTTGTACCTTTAGCAAGATTGATTCTATTTAAATCAAGAACCAACAATTCTTCTTCTTCTTCTTCAGTAATGGTATCTAATGATAAATCAATGGTTGGTAAAGTATGATATGAAGTGATTGGTAAACTTCTTGGTAAAGATTCTTCTTTAATTATATCTTCATCAGAATAAATATAATAATCATCTTCAGAATCATCATCTGAATAAAATGAAGAACCTTCAGAATCTTCTTCTTCAGAATCATCATTTTCTTCGTAGTAAACACCACTGAATTCACCTTCTGGTTGTTTGTTTAATAATTCATCATCATCATCAACATCATCGGATTCTTCTTCTTCTTCTTCTTCAACCATATATTCATCATCAGAAAATTCTTCATCATCAGAATCTTCATCAATTTCATATTCAGTAATTGAAGTTTTATAATTTGATCTTAATGGAGATGGAGCAAATTCAACAGATTTTTGTTTTCTAATTGTTTCATATTCTTGGGTTCTTCTGGTAGTTTCTTCACTAATATAATCCATAATGTTATCCAACATATTAGCTTGAACAACTAAATTTCTTAAAGATGATTTTGGAGATTGAGCTTCTTTAGTTAGTTTAGTTCTAACTTTACTAGCTAAAATATAAGTTTGAGCAAATGATAATTGTGAGTTAGACATTGTCAAAGTGGATTAAATATAATTGTTAATGAGATTATTGCGAACGTTGTTAATTATTGATTATTGGTTATTGAATTAAAAAGATTTTTTAGAAAAAAAAAAAATTGAATGAATTTTAGGAAAATTTGAGGTTTATTTATAATTATAAAAAAATTCTTACTAAAGAAATAAGACCCGAGTGAATTAAGTTTCCATTTTCCGTACGGATCTAGAATTTATAATATTTATGCATAATGGATTAAATAAACTTTTGTGTAATTTTGGTTTTCTCTCGGAAATTACTCATCAGTTCGGAACACGGAATTAATTCATCCATCGGTCGGAGATTACTTTTTATAACCATCACCATCATAATCATTACCAGAACTACTACCACCACCCACCCATCAATCTCCATCACTACTGGTACTACAGCCACATACGGCAGCACATGATATATTATTCATAATCTCCCGGGGTATATTTATGTTTTGTTTACTTATCCTTTTAATCTGTATAACCATGTTCAGTAATAACATTCACCTAGAAAATAACATAGCAAAGTATTTTGACATGTGAATTACTAATGACTCAAAAATCATATATACAGTACACTAAATGATTTGTATTTACTCTAAAGAGAGAAAAAAAGGGGACTAGCTGTATTACACACATTGAATTCAATAATTTTGTACTTTATACATTATACATTTTGTTTGCTTTTGCTTTGTAATTATTTCGTTTTTTTTTTTTCTATTTGACTCATCATAAAATTTACCGAAATTCCGAATTTTTTATTTCATTCATAACCGAAAAATTATAACCAGAACCATAAAAAATCATATTCTTGCGTTCTCCAATTAATAATCTTTTGTATAATTGCTTTTCTGATACGCTTCAACAATTACATCACCATTTAGTATCAAAGCCTTTTCTAAATCTATTTAAAGCAACCAACGCAAATGAGGTCTCTTCAGATAAGAAGTATTTGATGATTCTAGACGGTCCAACTAAGTTTCTTCCATTAACATAAAATTGCTAAATTCTGTGTTCTTCTTTTTTTTCTTCCTTCTCCTATTATTACAAAAAGATATCTTTCTATAATGAAAAATAATAATAACCGCAAAGGTTTTGATATTAACAAATATGTCATTTCTTTATTCCCGTTGGTTATTCAATAACATGTGTAGGAAGAGAGACAAAGAATTGTACCATCGTCGGTTAACACCCACACGAATAGCAATTTCTTAGTTTTACTTTTTTAAATAAAAACTCTATATAGGCTATACGGGGCACTGATCAACTACCGCTTCTTCTTTCACCATCATCTCAGCCGATTACTACAACCACACTAGGAGGGAGGGGTGGGGGTTACTAAATTATTTTGCATGATGACACGGAAAACTATATTTCCTTTTGTTGTTGTATTTTTTTTTTTGTTCTCTCTTTTAGTTCTGGGGTATCGGATAGTAAAAAAATAATATCATAATCCCTTAATTTCTATCTATCCGTGTACATACTTTATATTCTTTTAATTCTTGGGTTCCTTCTTCTTCTTAAGCACTGTCTAAGCCTCCACTACTGCCCCCTTTTCTCCACCAAAGTGGAGCAAAGGTGTATTGCATAAACGTCATGCCATAACTTTATTCTTCTTGTTGTTGTTATTGTTCATGTGGTAATGATGCCAACGGTAACGTATGATTTTAATCTATTCTGTTGCATCATAATGTATGATGAAAATCTTGATTAAGCTTTGTTTTCTTGTCAAGTTGTATGATTTATTTTGCAGGAATTTATCCAATTCTGTTCAAAGATTAATATGAAACTCCGGGTCCTTTTTTCTTTGATATTCATATTACTAATTTGGTTATCCCTGCGATGGTTTGTTGATAACTATCAAATCTTGGGTTTCCTGTATATGTTTATGTACAATGTCAAAAAGTCAAAACAAATTTCATTACTAAAAAAAAGAAAGAATTTCCGACTTTGTGATTGCATATTAGCAAATTAGACCAAACGAGTAGGATTATGTACAGTATGTACAGTATACAGTATACTCTCCAACAAACATATAGATGTATTTCCATGTAATCCATAACGGAAATAATGATTAAAAAAATTGCATACTCTTTGATCTAGCCGTACTCTTTCGATGTTTCTCCATCTCACAGATTTAATCGTATTTCCTGATTTCATATGTAACTATCAATCAATTGCATGCATTTCTTGGTAAAATATGAATAATTTCTTCCTGTAAATATTCGAACGTAATTGAAGGGGTTAACTTCTAATAATAGTTAATAATTTTAACGCCATCGTCAATAACAGAAGTTTTGCATCTGTTGAAGCTAAAAATTTACCTAATTATTAAATAATTTTGCATCAAATCTTTACGAAATTTTTCTTTATCTCCTTTTTAGCAGCTCTTTTTCTAATGATTTATCATAATTTTTTCTTAATAATAATTGTTTCTGTTTATTTATCGGTATACCGGATAGCTTTTCGGAATGAACAAAAAACAGAAAGAAAGAGATAAGATCCAATATAATATTCCTAATTCTAGGTTATGAATAAGAACCCATGTTTCTTTCTTTTGAGTATTCACGATGGTTTATACACATATCAAAGTGAATCTTAATTCCTTGAGTTCCATAAAAAGGGGATCATTATTATTGCTTCCGCCCCTTCATTTATCATGTAAATCCCCAAAACATAGAAAGCGCATCTTTAATTCATTTTTATTAAAATTCCCATATGTTTGTTCTCTACAGTACTTATTTTTGTACTATTATCTATGAACCCATGTGTAATAATGCACGTGTCGGTATTAGTGGTAAGTTGCGAAATTACAGAATTATTAGTAAAAATTCATCTCCTCTTCTCTTACTAATTGACAAAAGCGCAAAATTTCATAGTTATAAGCCTCTTGTTAATCTTTATTACCTGCCTTGATCTATATGATTGTAGATCCTTGACATCATCATTGACATCATCATTGACATCATCATTGACATCATCATTGACATCATCATTTCCCCCTCAATGATATCCTACACACTATTCAACTTTTTTTTGCTTAGCCCATTAGATAACGTATTATGAAAAAAAATTTATCTAATCTTACTAAAAATGAATTCAATCATTAATATTCTTGAAGTGGGGAGAAGAATGGTCTTGGCAAGGATAAATTATATAATCAATTGATGTAGAGGTGTAAAAATAACCCAAGTTTTGACACCTTGGTCTTGATCTAATTATACTTATTATTCTTCAAGGAATATTATATAGTTCATCGAAAATAAATTAACAATTACAATAAAAGAAAATAGGACCCAGTGCCTTTTTTTACCATTATTTAGTACTTAATAATATTTGGTTATACTTTATATACAGTACATACACATAGATATACATCTACCAATAATATAAGGAATTTTCAACCGAGATATTCATATTTGTTCATAACCAGATATATTTTTTGTAATTGTGTCAATCAAAACAATTTAGGAAATCAAATATTCTAGTAAATACTATAAATAGAATTTTAAATGATTATGAACTTAGAAAAAAGTCAAGAATATCAAAATATAATAATCAGGTTCTGGAATTTATCATAATCACTATGTAAATGTACAGTAATTACCCTTTGAATGAATTTTTAGATATTACAAATGTATATATAACTGCAACATTAAAACATTGGTCTAGAACAAAGCTAATAAGTTAGCCCTCTCGAATTTCATAATTTTTTTAGTTTTGTGATAATGTCTAAAAACCCTTTTAAGTAATAAACTTTTTACTACTTATTGACTAATCCTGCCGTTTATTCTTCGTATCGGAATCAATGAAAATTTACTTTAAATATTTACCATTCACGTTCCCGAAATTACATTGAACCTATATTGTGACATTTGATTATGTTTTCATAGTCTCGGTATAAGTCTACCGTTTCCCCGGCTTCCACTTCATATCAACAAGTATTGTGTTCACCTCCGGCTCTAAAACGTAAACATTACTAATAACTCTAAGGATATAAATTTGCCATAAAACAACACTATCCCATCATCTGGTTTATTTCCAATGATTGATACTTAAACTCAAGACCACTAGACTCCTAATTTTGACTCTTTATAAAAATTTCAGTTACATTTATTTTTTTTATCGTATATTTTATGGTATTCTATTTCTACTAGTATTCAATGGTTTAAACAATGTTAATATCATGCATGCATTTTTCTTAACTTAAATTACAATATAATTCTCTAACCGGAATTCATCATTATACTATCATATGAAATAAAAGAAAAAAAAAGAGGATCTCTATTTGATATATTCGGATTTTTCTGGTTTGTAATTCCTTACATAATTGGTAAATCACAGATGAACCATTTTTAATGATATTTTTTTGTGTAATTAATACATTTCCGAATTCGTTCCCCTTAATTTTAAATTTTATTTTTTTGTTTTTTTTTGGGTATTCCCGATCTCAATTAATCCGGATACAATTAACATTCTCTCCCCGGAAATTTCTAATGTTTCTGGAAATGGATCATTTTCGTATGTTACACGAATAGCGAATTATATGCAATGATATAATACGTTAAAAAGTTTATTTTGTTAATATCTGGGGACCATATTTATCACTTTAGATACAATTATTTTTGAATTAATGATGTAATTAGAATTATGTATAACGAAAAGTTAATTAATCGGAGATCAGATTTTTCAAAGAATTGAATTATTATAAGTTTTTATTTTGACTAACACATTGTGAATCTATTATCGTACATGTGTTATAAACTATAAGTCGAGCGCTTCTAAACTATAATAACTTGATTAATATAGCATGAAATATTCCTGTAAAAATAATAATCAGCGCAACATAGTTTGTATTGTTAATGATCATTACAAGGATTTAAGAAACTCCTTGTGCAATAATTACGTATAATCTTGGATTATATTATAGGATACGGCGCAAAAGTTCTCTTGCTCTATGTGTTTCGTTGTGTTATTTTATAGCAGTAATTTGTTGTCTTGTTAACCGCTATGTTTATTCTGTTATTAAAATCTATAAAACTAACTAAATGATTTGCTCTTCAAGTGATGAAAGCATGTTGAGATTGTTTCTGTGGATATCATTCTTTTAATTGTGCACTATTTGATTGATCTGGATCCTGTATTCAGCTATTACATAGTTGGTGTTGTGTTTGCATTTGTGATCTTTCAAAACGGTCGTGTAACATGACAAAAATAAAATACATACTTTGCAGCCTAAAAAAATTCCCACAAATAGACAACTATACATAGTCAATTGTTTTTATATCAACAAAATATTTTTTAAAGAACTTTTTTTTTCCTTTCTTCTTTTTTGTTCACTTATTATCAAGAATAAGTTTCTACCATTTTATGGATGAATCCATCAAATAACTATGGCAGTAAGTACCAATAATACTAATAACATCAAGTTCTTGCTCATTTACTAACTTCAAGTAATTTAAATGATAATTATTGGCTGTCTCAAGAATAATTTGCTCCAATTGATTTCAAAGATTACAAAAATATATAACTGAATCAGTAACTTATTTAAATTGTCCGATCATTCTAAATGATTAATGCCCCATATTATTCTTGACAACCCTTAGGACCAAATAATAGAGGTGTATTACAAATATGCCACATATAACTACAGGGGATACCAATCATTGATGTTGTTGTTAATACATAAGCATTGAAGAAGAACCTTCCAAAGAAGATAGTGATTTGGGCAGATCATTATCTTGAACCTTTTAAGGGGTCCACACAAAAATAACAAAGGACAATGTGGATTAGTGAAGGTTCTTCAGTGGAGGTAACAATTGGTCACAGTTACCTTCTATACTATCGGGACGCAATAAAGCTCTCTCAATAGTAAAACTGTAGACTAGAGGACCGGGTATGGAGGGCTTGTGACCTGCCTTCTTATAATACCCGGTTCCTCCTCCCTTGGGCCTGGGGGTTACGCCCTCTCCCAAAGATGGGGGGACCTGCGTTGTAGGGCTGGGCCGGCCCCCCAAAATTGGGGCCCAGCCGCTCCCCGCCCGATAGGGGTGGGTGTGGGAGCAGGTCCCTCTAGTGGGACCAACAGACTTGAACCTTGGTTAGTAGTTTACAAAGAGCTGTATATACTGTAATGTTGGATTGAAACTGAAGAGTAGAAGTTCACATAAACTGTGTAGTGTTTCGTTGATTAATTATTGTTGTTTATTCAATTTGTATAAAACTTAAAGAGCAATCTGTTTTTATTTGTACACTTCATAATTAGCATAACTTATTTATTAAATTTAGTTTACCATTCCTTATAATTGGTATACTTTCGTTACAATACTTCAGCAATGATAATTAATAGTACAAATTATAAGCCCATTCACTAAAGTATAGTACATTTTCCTTATTAATAGGATGATTCTTCTAGAATATCTTGAATTGATGTAGTGGATATATCAACTGACTAAAATGGTTTAGCTCAGCCTCACCGCAGGCCACAAGAAAAAAAAGAGGGGGGACCAGATGCAACAAGTACGGCGCTTTGTTATCTAACCAAATAAGGCAAGATTAATCGACCTTGTTTAAATTACAAAAGAATAGAAAATAAAAGTATAACGATTCAGTATATATATATATAAAATACTATAACATAAGGGGAAACCAAATCTACCTTAAGTTGAAACAAACTTATAATCATTTACTCTCAACTAACTCTTTGTGTGTGCAGGTGGAGGATCCGCTGGTCTAGAATAATCATCATAAGTTCCTGTTTCTTGTTGTGGTTGTTGAGAATTATAACCACCTCCATATGAAGGTTGATCATTAGTATTGTAGCCATTATATGAAGGTTGAGAAGTTTCTGGATATGCTGGAGGAACATATCCTGGGGTTGGTTGAGGAGGCAAATCATTATTTCCATAATATCCACCTTGATATTGATTATTTCCTTGATTATAATACATTCCATTCGGTGGGGGTTGTTGTTGTTGTTGTTGATCATATACTGTATTATAAACTACTTTGCTTCTCTTTCTTCTTCTAAAGAAAAACATGAAAAGAATAAGTAAAAATGGGATAATGATTAATAACCATAAGAACCAACGCCATCTCCACCAATTACTACGATTAAAGTTGTTATAAAAAACAACCCTCTTGACTACTGAAATTGGCTCTTGATCTGTTGTGATAATCATTGCAGTTAATTGTAGCAAGAAAGAAAGAAAAAAAATACAATAAAGTGTTAAAATTTCTTTAACTCAAATTAAAAATGACTTAAATTTCAATTAATTATAATTTGACTTTGAATTTCATGTATTCTTTTTTTTTTTTTTTCTCGATTTTTAACACACTTTTTTTATTGGCCCTGTTTCATTTCAACTTGTATTCCTCCATTAACAGCAAGAAATTAAAGAACAGTGTTGCTAAATTCCACATCAAATATACAATATTGTGGAATTGGCATATTATGGAGAATCAAAGCTCATAATCACTAAGTGAATTCTTACAAGTTGTTATTAATACCTGATCTAAATTGTACTTCCATAATGGGGGTAGGAGGAGGGGGCGCAAAGTAGGCACAGCCAAGAGAAAGTGGTCTGAAAACTGGCTTTGGTCATATATCACGTGATACATTCAATTCCAAATTTTTTTTTTTAAATGGCAACAATAATATATGAATAATTAAAACGGCTGCAACATGTTAAAATACACGCAACCTGTTAATTAATTAATTAATTGGATTTACATACAGATGTTTCAAGTTCAATATCTTATGAATATTACAATAAAACAAGTCATAGTATCTATAACATCTTTATCAAACATTCCTGTCCCTCTCAAAATTAAGCATCGAAATTACCTCAAGGTTTACAAAAATTGCAATTTTGACTGACATGCTGTACATGTACCAATGAAATGTCTTGATGTTAACAAATAATAACTTAAGACACACCCTTTGTATACATAATCATTGTAACATTGACTAGAAGTAGTTGTTGATAGTTTTAATTAATTGTCAATTTTTTGTCTTTTTTTCTTGTTGGTTAATTGAACACGATAATTTATATTCTATTAATACAACAAGCGCACACTTAGTTTTTATTTTTCTCTTTCACTCTTTTTCTTCCATTCTCGTTTCTGATATTAAGGTCAACATTTATCTTGGTACTTAATTACTTTGTCCTTTTTTTTTCCTACTTCGTTTCGTTACTTTCAAGAACCCTGTCCCTTTACTCACCCAAATTGAGGTGTTTATTATAATAGATTGGTAATTTGGTTTATTTTTTAATTTATTTTAATCATCTTTCCATAATTCTATAATAGCATTGACATTGAAATGAACTCCGATCATCCATGCGAAGATTCTGATTCAACTGTAACCCCAACTCCACTGGGGCAAACTTCACCAAAACAACAAAAATCACATACCTCTGGTGCAACAAGTGGTGCTGGTGAATTAAGACCTCTTAGGTTAACAAAACAAAGAGCTAGAGCTTCAATGGCCTCAATCTCATCAAATAGTTCTGGAGGAATGACACCAACTGTTTCGTCAATCCCTTCTCCAAGTAGAAAATCAAGTCTTGTAAATGAAGAATTTCATTGTCGTCCAATACGATTAGGAAGACATACAAGTTCAACTGAAGAAACGAAAGAACCTGAAACCCCGACATCACAAACACTAGAGAAACATCATGAAGCAAAGAAATCAATTGAAAGTGCGTTGTCCTACCCATCAAATGAAGGAAATAGAAAACTGATTGATTCTGAACAATCAACTGTATCGAGTTCCTCCAAGAAAAAATCTATTTTGATTCGTAATCTTCCCATAACATCCAAAACCGCTTCTAGACGAAGTGAAACCAAGTTTGATGATATGATTTTTGCAATTTGTTTAGTTGATTTTCATCACCAACGAGGTCCCGAAATTCAATGGTGGAAGTCAAATTACCATATACATTATGAACCAAACTTATTTAAGAATATCCCCTTCCAGGCACTTCCAGATGGATCCCATTTATTTGAAGAAACATTTTCAAATTTCAATTTGGTGTATGATTTTGATCAAAAAAAATCCGTTGATGATTTCAAAGATGTGAATGATTTTAAAGGTGATCCACGACATTTGAAAACATTATTTGGATGTTCCTGTGTAAGACAGGTTAAGACAAGTGAATTGTCAGCAGACGAAAGAGAAAGAAATAAAGATATCACCAGATCAATTGTTCAGAAAGCAATTGTTGTGATTGTGAGAAAACAACCCATTTTTACAAAAATTAAAGATAAATTATCCATCATTGCTAAAAGTTATTTCCAACAAGAAACTTTTTCAAATTTCGAAGTGTTGGAAAATTTATTTGACAATTTGAATGGACAATTCAAATTAATTGATAATGTAATGCATACCGAGTTGGAACAAGAAGAAGAAAACTATGTCAACTTGAATTTGAAATCCACAGTATCCAAATTTAAGCAGAAATTTTTGATTATATTCAAAAGTTTGCTATTGGAAAAGAAGATTTTAATTTATTCAAATAACAATCTTGAAGCACTTACGCAGTTTCAAAACAATTTGATTTCCCTAATGCCTAATCTTATCAATAGTCTTGATGATTCTGGATGTCCATTAATCGATTATGCTGAAACCAATGGTCCACTATCCAAACCACAATCATTAAATACCACCAGCCGTGCGTCAATGTTGAGATTTTTCGGATTACCATTACAAATATTTAATACCAAGAATTCATTTTGGAACCCATATTTACCTTTGCAACAACTTGATGAATTGGCAGTACAAAGTTTTATGGTAGGATGTTCTAATCTTTTGTTTGTAAATCAAGCAAGTACGTTTGGTGTTGATTTATTAATTAATTTAGATACCCATGAAGTCACATATCCTAAAGATGTATACACTCCTGAAGATTTAAACTTGAGTAATATGGATAAAAAATTCATCTATCATTTAATTAATGCTGATAGTATAAACCCCAAACATGACGATTTCACCGGAAGTGATGATTATATACGATACCAGTTTGAAGATTATTTGAACTCATTGATAGCAACGATGCGTTATCATCAATATTCCGAAAGATTTGGTCAACCACCTCCGGGGTTTAATGAGGCTAGTCATATCAATGATTTTAATCACAAGTTTATTGAGTCATGGAGGAAATCCCAAAATTTCAAGATTTGGAACACAATAGCAGATGAATTTATTTTTAATTTCATAGAACCTAAACATGTTGCTGCTGATCTTAAAAACGAACCATATTCAATTAACAAGAATATTTCTAATTTTTTCAATAGTTTCAAAGCAAGAAACACCCATGCAGCATCAGAAAATAATGATATTACTATCAAAGCACATAAATTCATTGAAGAAGAGTCACCTAATAAGAATATTGATGAAAATGACGATAATAATAATACTCATGAAGAAGAAGCAGGTGGAGATGAGTTAGTTGCAGGATTTGAAAAAGTTGGTCCAACTGAAGATAAACTGGCTAATAATGGTAATAAAAGAATATCCAGTTGGACCTCGGGATGGGTATTTGGAGCAAAGAAGTAGAGTCAAATTTACATTTAGATACATATATATATATATAATTATAATAAATACCACAGAACTAATTAACCAAAAGAACCATTGGTATGAATGCTGGATTGAAAACCCTTGGTATGAATGTTGGATTGAGTTTCAAGGTAATACTCGGAAAATCTTGTACGGAAGGAAGAAAAAAAAAAGTTGTTTGTTAGTCAGAAAATTTTCAAGATTCACGATGAGCAGTTACTACTACCGTTTCATCTTCCTGGTGTTGTTCAAATTCACACATAATGAAACATCCTTATCAATTATTAACATCGGACAAAGAAGGTAAATATCTCTTTGCTGTTGTAAAGAATTATTTACAAGTTTTCAATATTTCAACTGGTGAAAAAGTTGGAGAATGGCAAGATACAACAGAAACCAATTATCAAAATATTCAAATTGAAAAACGTACTGGAAGACAAATTATAACTCAAGAAATTTTCAATCATATTAAATATTTATTATTAAGTCATGATGAAACTCATATTATTGCATCTACTGATTCCGATAAATCAATTTTAATTTTCAAACTTAATTATTCTGAATCAAATTGTTTAACTTTAAGTAAACGACAACCAGTTCCAAAAAGACCATATTCATTAGCTGAAGATAATGAAGGAAATGTTGTTGTTGGAGATAAATTTGGTGATGTTTATATTGTTTCTATTGATGATAAAGAACCTGTTCCTGAAAAAAGTTTACAACCTATATTAGGTCATGTTTCAATGTTGACAGATGTTATAATTGGGAAAATTAATAATAAAGAATTTATAATTACAACTGATCGTGATGAACATATTAGAATTTCAAATTATCCAAAAAGTTATGTAATTAAGAATTTTTTATTTGGACATGATGAATTTATTTCTCAATTATATATACCTGAATATAATCCAAATATTTTAATTTCTGGAGGTGGTGATAATTTTTTAAATGTTTGGAAATGGTATGAAGGTGAATTAATTGGAACCATTCAATTAGAAGATTTATTACAAGAATATTTGATTAAAGAACTGCATTTACCACCAGTTAGATTTAGACATGATGATTCACCAAAAGAAATTTCAATTTCACGAATTGTTACTTTAAAAAATGAAAGTGATCATTTATTATTGGTTTTAGCAGAAAATACACCTTGTATTTTGGTATTTTCAATTAATGATGGTGATTTTGCAAAAATTGATTACAAACAAACCATTTTAACAAATGCTTCAATTGTTGATATAACCCTTGCTGATAAAACTATTGTGGCATCTCTTGAGTCTGAAGATTCACTCAAATTTTTCAATTTACAAGATGGTAACTTCAAAGAAGTTGAAGCATCCAAAATTTCTGATTCTATTCCATTTGAAATTAAAGATGAACTGGAATGTCAACATTTGTATAAATATTACCAATTACGTAAAAGAAGTGATTGTGCTGAAGCACCAACAAAATAATCAATTAATATACATAAAGTTTCTATTTTTTTTTTTTTTGAATTTTCTATATGATACCTGTATAAATTTATGAAAATAATGTAACAAAGACTTTTTTTTATGATTTGATTAGTTATACGAATCATTGTGATTCTTAATTAGTGTCTTCGACACTATCTTCTTCTTCTTCTTCATCAATGAATCCACCTTGTTTACATAATGCATAAAACAAAGAATGCTTATTCTTTAACAAGTTTGAAGGAGTATCAAATTCAGCAACTTGACCCTTTTCCAAAACCAAAATTCTATCAGAATCCAAAATAGTGTTCAATCTATGAGCAATAGTTATAATTGTCTTATCTTTGAATTCAGTACGAATGGTTTCTTGCAATATTTTATCAGTTTCAACATCTACTGCAGCAGTTGCTTCATCCAAAACCAATATATTAGAATGGTTCAACTTTAACAACACTCTTCCCAAACACATCAATTGTCTTTGACCAATAGATAAATTAGATCCACCTTCACTAACAGGAGCTAATAAAGGATTAGTAATATCTTCCTTGTCTTTTCTTTCCTCACTCATCTTTATGACATGGTCTTTCAAATGTGCCAATTCTAAAGCCCTCCAAATTTGATCATCACTAAATTCATCAACTGGATCTAAATTGGATCTAATTGTACCTTGGAAGACTTGAGAGTCTTGTGGAATAATGGATAATCTATGTCTAAGATCGTATAAGCCAATTTCACTGGTATTCACTCCATCGATACACATATGACCATCAAACGCTTCAATTATTCTAAATAAAGCCAATGTGATGGATGATTTACCCGCACCAGTTCTACCAACAATACCAACTTTTTCTTGTGGTTTAATATCCAAGTTTATATTTCTCAAAACCAAATCCAATTCTGGTCTGTATTTTGTAGAATAATTTTGGAATATAATTTCCCCTTGATCAGGCCAGTTTGGTGGTGGTCTGTGATCTGGGATGATATCAGGAGCTTCAGGTGTCAAAGTAGAGTATTCAAGACATCTTTCAACACTTACAATATTAGTCTCAACTTCAACACTCATACGAATAATCCAGTTCAATGACTGGGTAATTTGTAAGGCATATGATACAGACAATCCCACAATACCAGCAGTTATACGTCCAGATTTCAATGTCAAAATTGACAATCCAGCAGCTCCCAAAATAATAATTGATCCCAAGAACTCCAATCTAACAGCTAACCATCTATTAGAATTGATTGTAGGATTATAAGCACGCATATTCTTATCAACTCTGGATTCGTTTAAATGTTTGAAACGATCTTCTTTACCATAAGCCCTAATAGTAGCAACCCCAATTAAAGATTCCTGGAAATTGGCAAAAATTGGGGATCTGGAAACCGAATCTAATCTCTTCAACTCTCTTGAGGTTCTTAAGTAGTATTGTTGATAATAAAAATAAAGGATTGCCAATGGGAAGATAAAGAACACAAATTGCCAAGTGGAGAAACTGATAACAGCAAGGGTGAGAAAAACTTTGATCGAATTACTGAAAAACATATTAAACACACGTCCAATAATTTCATCCACTTTATAAATATCATTAGAAAATCTGTTCAAGATTCTGCCGATTGGAGTAGTCTCAAAGAAAGTCATTGGAGCTCTCATAACACTATCAGCCATATTCTGATGGATTTCTTTAGATCCATGAATAGAACAAAATATCCACAAGTATACGTTTTGAATCAATGACGACAATGAATAACCAATACCCAACAAAAAGTAAATACCGAGATACTTTGCAACATTTGGATTGTATCCATATTTACTATTGATTTCAGACCAGTGTTCCAACCAGAAAGTAGAAGCAACATTAATCAAGTATGAACCAATAGCAAAACCCAAGAAGATAATAACATTAACAGGACCACATGCTTTGGCATATTCCAAGTAAATCTCCCATTTAACCTTACCTTGTTCCAAGTGTTCCTTTCTGGTCTTGGCATCAGCATCTTCCTCTTCATCTTGATTTTGACCAGCCCTTTCTTCTTCATCAAATGACACTTCAGAGGCCCTACGAAGACTGACGACTTCTTCTAAATCACATTCTGAATCCAAATCTTCCAAGTTAACAACATCTTTGACTTCACTTTCATTATCACTGTCGCTTGATTCAATTTGTTTTGATGCCGATGGAGAGTTCTCTCTCTTCTTACCAAATGACTCAATCAATTGACGAATCTTGCAATTTTCTTGTTTCATGATATCTTCGTAAGTACCTTGTTCAACCAATCTTCCGTCACTCACCAAATTCAAATGATCGGCAATGCTCAACACTTTAATGTTGTTAGTAGCTAAAATTCTACACTTTGATTTAAGTAAACCGTGTGGTCCAAGAACATGATCGGTCAAGTGTCTGGAAACATGTTCATCAACAGCGGATAATGGATCGTCCAAAAGATAAACATCAGCTCTTGCATATACAGCTCTAGCCAATGACAACCTAGCCTTTTGCCCACCAGAAAGAGAAATACCCTTTTCACCAACTTCAGTCTTATCACCTTTTGGTAAGATGCTTAAATCAACAGTTAAAGCACAAGCTTTCAAAACAATATCATAAAATTGAGCATCGTACTTGTGGCCAAACAAAATATTATCCTTGACAGTACCATTTATAATCCATGGGACTTGAGAAACATAAGCAACTTTACCATGTAAAGTCACTTCCCCATCTAATTTGTATAAATCACCCAACATAGCCTGAATGATGGAAGATTTACCAGAACCAACTTTACCAATAATACAATCTAAATCTCCTTTCTTGGACGACAAGTTAATATTTGAAAGTGCTACTTTATAGTTTTGTTCGCCTTTTGCTTTAGACCACAAAAATGTACCATTTTTAATAGAAGCAGCAACATCTCCAACTTTTTGTGCTCTTGGCGCTTTGATAACAGCATCAGTCTGTAATTCTGAACTAGTTAAAAATCTTGTCAATCTACCAATAGCAACTTGTGCCTCAACAATGTTTGTGATAACCATTGGAACAACTGCCAATGGGAATGACAAAAGATTGAATAAAGATAATGCTGGAAACACTAAATCTGTTGATAAACTCTTCTTTGAAGTCCAAACAAAGACTGCAAAAGTAGAGCAACTAACCAAAAATGGAGCCAAATTCCATGTGAAATTAGTAAATGCAACAAATACACCCATTTTTTTCAAGTTCTTTAATTCCTTATCGTTTCTAACATGATTCAATTGTTTCAAAAATGGTTTTTCCCATCCATATAACTTCAACGATTTGATGTTGTTTAAAATTTCGTTTATCAATCTTGATCTTTCATCCTTATATTTCATTTGTGTCTTTTGCAATCTTCTTTGAGTCTTGGCAATAACAGCATTCAAGGGAATCATAATAACCATAATGGCCACACCAGCCCACATGGCATTACCAAGTAATGCATGTAATGAATACAAACACAAAATAATTTGGAAAGGTCCAGACCAAATGATTTGTAAATTTTGGACCAAGTCTTGTAATCTTTGAACATCCACTGACATCAAATTGACAATATCCCCTGTGGATGATTCCTGTCTAGCTTCATTTGATAACACCAAGGATTTATTATAAACCACTGAGGTCAAGGATGATTTGATTTTCATGCCTAAATCAAATACTCTCTGGAAATATTGATGTAAAAATGCTGTCTGTACTACAGAAACGATAAACATTGCCACGGCAATCAACATCCCACGAGTTAATGGAATTGGTTCACCTTTCTTGACCGACTTGGTATAATCATTAACAAATTTAATTAATAAACGTAATAATTGAGGTTGTACAAACGCTAAAGCATCTTGCACACCTTTAAATAAACCACCCATTAAGAATTGCAAACCAAAAGCACGACCAATAGCCCAGGGAATTGATTTTTTTTGTGCTGGTTGACTATGCCAATAATGATCAAATTCTTTTGTGGTCTTTCCGGCTTTTAAATCTTTTGGTAATGGTGGTAAGTCATTTTCAGTTAAAAACTTGTCATATCCCGTTTTCATCAATCCACCCATCCAATCAAAAGTTATTCTGGAGAAAACATTGGCACGATCATAAGGAGACTCATTGACAATTCTTTGATAATAATCAATTGATTTCATTGGTATAGCAATTTCAATAACCAAAATAATAAATGCATTTACTGTGGATAAAACAATCAAAGTGCAAAAAGTAGAATCACCTTGGCTTCTTAAATATAAATTTGCAATTCTTCCCAAATTCATCAAAATTTGAAACAACCAATAAAATAATAAGACACCATTGGGAATTGATGACTTAAATTGTTCCAAGTAATGAACACCGAAAGCAACGAACGTTGCTGCTACATTTAAAATCAAAGATGAACGAATAATTCCAGCACTATGGTTGTAATTAAAAACCAAGCCAATTTGGAAAATGAATTGAACAAAAACCAATAATAATTTGATATAAAAAGAATAATTTATTCTATTAGCAATAGATATTTTTTTGTTTCTCAAGTAATATATCTGATATGATCCACATGTAATCATCAATATGGCGGATACGCCAAATAATATTCCTTGTAAGAAACAAGGGGTCAAATCATTATAGATCGATGATAATGGACCCCAACCTTCGTGTTTCGTATGACATCCTAACCAATGTGATACTAACGTATTGCTTGTTGTATTACTTGCAGCAGCAACAAATACGTTATCATCTTCAATTTTTGTTATCAGGGATGATAAAGATAGTACAGGAATTTGACTTAACAAATTCCAACCACCCGAAAAATAAGAAGATGATAATGATGATGATACCTCAACTTGTTCCATCTTTAGTAGTATACCTTCAAACTAACTATAAGGAATATTGGAATGAAGACCAAAAAAAATAAAAATCAGGTAGGGGATATAACAATTAAAGTCAATTTTTCAGAAGAAAAAAAAAAAAAAAATTCAGATTGGCAAGCAAAGATAGCGAAGAAGAAGATGAACGAGACAATGATGATAATCGGGTAAGACAAAAGAGTCAAAATCCACAACTACAATATTGAAGGCAAACTAAACCGTGCGCATCCGTCTAATACTCGGTAATTCCAAATCAGTGCCTTATTTCCGTACCGATGCTGACAAATCATACTCGAGATTGGTTATCACACGCACACACTGTAGGTACAAGCCACAAAGTCTAGATTAAATTACGAAACTTTTATATATATGAACTTTAATCATGCATTTCATTATACTACACATAAACTAACTTTTGAAAAATCTTTTAAGTTTACTCTTCTTCTTTTCTTTTGATTCAGGAGAAGGAGTAGAATCCACACTGTTTCCACCATACAAATGACTCAGTCTCTTTTGATAATGTGATGGTACATTTCCACCACCACCATTCAGATTACCATTGTTTTGATGTGAATTTTGATACATTTGTTGCTGCTGTTGAATTTGTTGATTGAATTGACTTTGTGGTTGATTGAGCCCAGAAGATCCTGGACCTTGGCCAGCTCTAACACTTGGTTTTGGCATGCCATCTTCAAATACATGTTGTGGTGGATCATTTGATTTTTCTAATTCCTTGGTAATATTCAAATTTAAGTTTGCAGGATTTTTGCTCTTGTCTATGCTTTGTAAACCTATCAAAAAGTCTCTTGGTTTCAAGATACATTCAGATCCAATATAAAACTCTTTATTCATAGTCGACGTCAACTCGTAGATTGATCTCATTTCACTGTATGTCATCCCACCTGCTACATAACAAAAAATACGCTGTTTGGCTTTAGCAACAGAGCCTAATGTCATGGTGTTTCTTGCTGATGCTGAAGCCCAAGATGCTTTAATTCTAGCATTTCGCAACGATCCACTCGACTGTAAATCCCTTATATCTCCTGTTGATGTCATACGAGCATTGTTTGTAGGCAAATCTTCATCCAAAGGTTGGTCACGGAAGTAAGGAAACCAATCTCTATCCAAAGAATATTTAGCTGCATTCTGCATGATCCTTTTAACACCGGGAGTGTATCTCGATGTGTTATAGGTACCTTCATTGTTAATCACATGATACATTTCTTTATGGAATGGCTTATCTTTAACTTGTTGTTTGAACACCTGGAATCCTAATTTCTCAACATTATTAAAACACTTTTCCACTAATCCAGTAATGTATTTGTCATTAACTCCAATAAATCGAATTAATTTTTCGAAATCCGGGCGAATCAATCCACCACGGTAGAATGCATATATCAACACAAGTCTCATTTTGTCATTAATGTGTAAATCATCTCGTGCTAACAAAATGATCAAATCATCGTGCAAATGTTTGTTTCGTTCTCCTTCAAAACTAACCCCTTCGGCACAGCATGTTTGTTCAAAATCAGCTGCAAATTCTGCCAATTTACGAGATGCATTTATATCCAAACATTCATCAATCAATGTCTTATGAAGTTTCAATTGAGTTCTTTCTTCATCAAATCCTTTCAAGTGAGCAACAATATGCATTAAATCAGATGACGTTGTGGCTTTTGATCTATCAACCATCAATGGGTTATTCTTGATTAAATCACTAATCTTGTTGAAAATCAATTCCGAACTCTCAATAATATGTAAATGTCTCAAATTCACCCAATCTTCATCATTTTCATTTTCTAAGCTTGCTTCAATATCAGTAATCTCACCTTTTTCATTCTCAGACTTGTATTTGTATTTACCTGTTCTTTCCAAACTTTCGACAATATCATATGCCATGGCTTGATATGAGAATTCATGTAATAAAGGAGCATATAAATCCATTGTTCTGTCGGTAATTAATAATATTGCTCTTGGTTTATTGGCCACTGATGGAGGAGGATAATTTTGGTTTAATCGACAATAATCATCTAGCTTTGTCTGGAACGCATCAGCAATCAATTCTGGTAATCTTTTAGCGTCGTATTTACCTTCCTGTGGGTGATAGAAACGAATCAAGGGATATTCTTCCATAGATACAACAAGATTTAATAATGCATTGGCCACAAGCTGTATTTGAGGTGTAATATACTCGATACAGTTAGGGTTATAATAAATTGGCATGGAATTCGAAGTATTGTTATCAACCATAAACACCCTTGTTTCCAATGGAAAATAATTTGTATTGAAGAATTCAATTTTGTCGTTAAAATACTTCAAGACATGTTGTTGGTTCCAAAATTTGTTTATCCAGAAATTTTCTGTCTTATGATCCTTTTGATAACTTGGAAATAAAGCAATACCACTTTTATATTTCTTTGTTGTCACATCCCCAAGAATACATTTTAAATTATAGATATCCACTTCAAGTAAATAAATTGCCGTCATAAAAGTACTTTGCCTTCTCTTTGCATCAATCTTCTCAATGGATGCCACAATACGTAATAATTGTTCTTTGGATATGACATTATATAGCACACTCTCTATTTTGTCATCAATAATCAAGTTGTATAATTGTCCTGGTTGTTGGACCAGTTTGATTTTGTTCATTATATAATCATGCTGAATATTTAACAAAGAACCAGGATCCTTGTTTTTTTCCAACATGATTGCTTAGTAGGATCTAATATAAACTAAAATGAATAAAAAAAAGAAGAAGATAATAAATTTATTAAATATAAAAAAAATAAATGAATAAATGATTAGAAATACACTTGTACAATATGAAACTTCAGAATAATTTTTCTATTTTGCTGTTTATTCTTTTTTTCCCCTTTCTGTTTCATTGATCGATTCACTTTTTTTTTTTTCCTTTGCTTTGCTCATTTTCAATTCCTGTGAATAAAAATGTTAATTATTATATCTTATACGACACAAAATTATAACTATGTCAAAAAACCGGAATGATAGGAGAGTTTTAATTAATGATTTGTTTAAACATATGTAATAATTGGTTATAGAATATGTGTATACTTTTGTATTCATCAAGAATTGCAATGAAACAAGACAAGGTTCTAATTTGTTTTTCGATGTTGCATAGATAAACTTCTAGATTATGTGTAATTGACTGGATTAATGCAATTGTATATAATTAACAAGACATAATACTAAATGTCAAACTATAAATGATTGATCTGCTTGGTAATGGTATCAAGTATACTCTGGAGATAGTGTACGTATGGAATTGATAAGATTGTTCGTTTTGCAAATAAGAATAAAGTATAAATATTACGAGATGAATTCTTAATTTTTGTTGATGAAATTTTGCAAAATATTATAGAAAGAAATTAAAAGAAAAGTTGTCAGTTAAGTTATATTGAATTGTTTATTTTCCATATCAGAACCATATCTCAATAGTAAATCGATGTCATCATGGTTTGTTATAGTTGTTGTGGTAAATATCCAAGTATAACACTTGCGAATCCTGAAACGCAGGGCATAGCCAAGATTTCTAACATTTGATTCTTTTTTTTTTTCTTTTTTTGCCTTTTCGCAATCAACAGATGTTTTCCTAATCAGGAAACTAATAACCGCTATGGTCTTCTGATACAAACCTCATCAAATACCAAAGATTCAAACATGATTAAAGTATACATAGATGATTGATTATAATGAATAGTTTATAAACATCTGGAAAGTACGAGACTAGACTGTACATCCACTTCCCCACCGCAGATCCTCGTGTTTCACTTCAGAAAATAAATAATATATTTTTGATTACTATACTTTACTACAACTTAGATAAGAGAGATTCAATTCCAGATACATGGACACCACTTTCAGTTTCAGCTGCCAAATAAGAAACATTTCTGGTTTTAGAATCAACAATAGCAGTATATCTCTTGTTTCTCAAAACACCACCTCTATCAGCAGCTAAATCATTCTTAGCACTGAATCCACCATCACTAACAAAGTAAATTTCTGGAATATTCTTAGAATTCTTAACATATTCTTTAATCAAAACTTTACCCCAAGCATTAACAACAAATGCATCATTAAAAGCAAGGAATATAATAGCTCCAACATTCTTATCTTGTAATTTGTCCAAGTTTTGTAATACCCCTGGAACGTGAACTTCAGAACAAGTTGGTGTGAATGCTCCTGGAACAGAAACAAAGACAAGTTTTGAAGCTTCTTGTTGGGACAATTTGCTCAAGATATCATCAACCTTAACTGTGGTAGTAGATTGACATTTCGTAGGATCAATTAATGCCAAATCCTCTAATTGAATTGGAATATAAGTGAATTCAACACCTTCTGGAAACTTAGAACCTTCTTTAAATGACATTATGAATGTTTATTGGGTTATGATTTTTTTTTTATATGATAATTTTCGGAGGAATGTTGAGATTAAATAAGTCTTCGATTTCTGTGGGTTCAGAATTCATTGGACGAAATAGGTGAATAAGAAAAAAATTTAATTGTGTAGGAGATTTTTTCACTGTGGCTCTCGGGTTCAACCGATCGTATTATGGAGAAACAAGCAAAAAAAACAAACGAACAAACGAGCAAACTGAAATATTTTTTTGAATTAATTGAAGACATAAAGATAGTCTTAAAGTTCTAAATCAGAAGAAACAATTGATAGTTACCAGACCATTGGGACGATTACTTTCGTTTGGGAGATTATGCTTTTCCAACCCTGGTAGTGCCCCATCACAATGTTAATTTGCAGATCCTTAAACAAATAATAATAATCAAGTAAATATTTCTTGTCCCCCTTAAGCGGTGGTTTACAGTATCTCCCTCCCCCTTTAATTAATGAACAGCACATAACTTGTACTGTACTGTATATACCTACAAAAACTCTCTTAAGGGGGTAAAGGGTATTTGAAAAGTGGAGGTGAATCACAAAAATGGCACCACTGTGCACACGTGATCAAAATTAGTAACAAAAAAAATGCTTCTATAATGTTCTATTAAGATTGTGGACACGACCCAGTTTCAATTGCATTATGCAGGCAATAAACAATAGTTGATTAATTGTACAGTAACAATTACCCCCTCTCATGCCCGTTGCGTGCATCATTACGTCCAACAAAATAAAAAAATTTCAAAATCGGAAGAAAAAAAAAAAAAATTTCAACGAATTGTTTTTATATATTGCCCCTTCTTTTTCTTCTTTTTCTTCTTCTTTTCCTTTTTCTTTTTTTCTTCTTCTTTTTGATTTTTGTTGATTCAAGTTCAATTGCAAGTTCAATAGATACTCCAATTCAATTGATTAATAAAAAAAGGAATAAGAAATGTCTAACGTTTACTTTGATGTCTCCGCCGATGGCCAAAAATTAGGTAGAATTACCTTCAAATTATACAACGATGTTGTTCCAAAGACCGCTGAAAATTTCAGAGCTTTAGCTACTGGTGAAAAAGGTTTTGGTTACAGTGGTTCTATTTTCCACAGAGTTATTCCACAATTCATGTTGCAAGGTGGTGATTTCACCAACTTCAACGGTACTGGTGGTAAGAGTATCTATGGTACCAAATTTGCTGATGAAAACTTCTCCAAGAGACATGACAAACCAGGTTTATTGTCCATGGCTAACGCTGGTCCAAACACCAACGGTTCCCAATTCTTCATTACCACTGTTCCATGTCCATGGTTAGATGGTAAACATGTTGTTTTCGGTGAAGTCACTGATGGTTTTGATGTTGTCAAGAAGATTGAATCTTTTGGTTCTGGTTCTGGTGCTACTTCTAAGAAAATCACCATTGATCAATCTGGTCAATTGTAAAATTTCTGAGTCTTCCAGTAAAACTCTCTTTAGCTTGATTTTTTTCAATTTATTATTTTGTCAAACAAAATTTTATAAATATCGAAAATGATTTAAAATATACAATAAAATAAAAACAAGGTTTATTTTGATTTTGAATCTGATTTTCATTACTGTAGATGTAAGAATCAAAAACATGATCTAGTGATACATCAATCAATGTGACTAGTCTTACATTTGTTGAACAATTGCTTGGAATGTATATTTTTTCATCATTTGCAACCAACCACGTTTCCTAAAAGATATTTTTTTTCGTCCTTTCGCTACTACAGTACTACAGCCCCCCATCACAATAAGTTTGAGCCTTTTTTTTTTCGTTTCGATTCTAAAAATTTGCGCCAATTTCAGGTCGACGAAATGTGTAACTCATCATTGGTGGTGGTGGAGTTGCTCTGTCGCACAATAACAACAAAATATTTTCTCTAAGTATACGATGATGTACAAACCAATAAACAATAATAACTAACATAAGCAACCATGTATTGTCTTGTACAAATGTGTTCCTATTAAGATTTGCAGCAAGGTTTAGACTCTGTTCTTTTTTCATTTCTACAAAAATACCTATTATATAGTAACTATTTACCGCTTTAAGGTTACGAACAGATGTATCAAAAAAATGACTTATTTGAAAAGAAACAGTCTTTTGCAATCTAATTCTTATAGGAAGACAACAGAGGATATTTATCTTGAAGATCAGATAAGGTGTGAAATTATCTAGTAGGTAACAATCGGGAAATAAAGATTATCTTGTAGATGGACTGATCTAGACGTCGTGCATCATCCAAAGGACACAGATTGTGCCATTACAACGATATATGTGTGTAATGTGATCACATTTACAGTACAGAATCCACTTACAGTACACGATTCATAAATAATCAAACGATAAAGTACATGGATTTGCATTTAAACTATCCCTATTTTATTGGGTTATTGCAATATATATATAATCATGTAAATACTGTAGTTTTTTCGAGCAAAAGCAAAACTGAATACTAACTATCAATAATACCAAGAAATAATTAATCATGCTGTATAAACATCGGACTTCAGTATTTGTATCTGGTGCATCTGGATATATTGGTCAACACATTGTTAAACAATTAATTGAAAAGGGGTATAATGTTGTAGGATCAGTTGTATCAGTAGAAAAAGGTGAAATTTTGACACAAATTATTGGTCCATTACATTTTACTTATGAAATTGTTCCTGATGGATCGGCTAAAGCAGCCTTTGCAGAAGAATTACAAAGACATCGTGAAGTTAGATATTTTATTCATAGTGCAACTCCATATACATTTAACTCAAATACTGGAAATAATGAAGAAATATTACAAAAATCAGTAGATGCTATATATAATACATTACAATCTATTCAATATCATGGTACTCAGGTCCGTAAGGTTGTGGCTACTTCATCCATAGTGGCAGTTACTGAATGTGGTCCTTGGTATCATTCCAATAAAGTTTATAATGAAAATGATTGGAATCCAATAACTTGGGATGATAGTTTGAATCCTGCAAATGTTTCTTATGGAATTAAAAAATTTGCTGAATTGGCTGCTTGGAATTATAAGAAGAAAAATTATACTTTTTATAAACTTACAGTAATTAATCCTGTATATGTATTTGGTCCTCAAGCATATGATTTTACTGACACGGAAAATATGGCCACCACAGCTCAAAAAATCAATTCAATTGCAAATTTAACAAAGAATGATTCAATTCCTGAATTTTGGGGAGAATATATTGATGTTAGAGATGTTGCTCAAGCACATGTTATTACCCTTGAAAATGATGAAACTTCAAATAGAAGGTTACTTTTAGTTGGAGGAGCATTTTCAAATGATAAGATTGCTCATACAATTAATGAAAAATTCCCCAATTATAAAGTTCCTGATGGTGATTTATCAAGACATGAAAAAAATATGAATCTGATACATAAGATCGATGATACTAGTTCAAAAGAAGTTCTAAAGATCGATTATATTCCACTTGAACAATCAATCACCGATTCGGTCAAACAAATATATATTGGGATGTGAAAAAAAAAAACTGAAAAATTTACGTGATTATAGCGAGAATTTTTGTGTGCTAGAATTATTATAATAATTATGATACAAATCGTAAGAACAATTTTGTGCATTTTTTTATTACTCTATATATATTGCATTTCAATTGTATTTACAAACATTGGCTCAAACTCAGATGGCTTACATTTAAACAAAAATGTATTAATATTAAAACTTTGTATGAGCTGGTGGCGGACCCTCAGGTTTAACATAATCATATGTTCCTGTTTGTTCTGTCTGATAACCATAGCCACCATAATTGCCCTGGGGCTGTGGCTGACTAGTTTGTGGAGCACTAGGAGGAATATAAGTTTGTTGATAGTATACACCATTTGGAAGTGGTTGTTGGGTAGTATTAGTATAATTAACTTGTCTTGATCTTTTCTTTCTTCTCCAAAGCATTAAAAGAAGGAGGAAAAATATTGGAATTAAAATTAATAACCATAATAACCATCTCCATCTCCACCAAGAATCACGATATTGATCTCCATAGTAATAATATCTTTTAATAATTAAATCAATTGAATCAGTATTGGGTATTATCATTTTTAATTAGAGTTAGATGATTTTAATTTTCTAAATCATAAAGAAAAGTTGAAGGAAGAATAAGGTCATTATGTAGTAATGAAAGGTAGGAGAAAACAAAAAACTCATGGTACTAAAAAGTTAGATTTACATTTCACATTTAAATTTGAATCCTTCTATTTTTTTTTTCTTACCTCTTTATTTTTGAGTGGCATATGTTTATATAAATACTTGGCATTTTATATACACTGTATTGTCCTACATGTACAAAGAATCCTTCATTATTATACATTTCACATTACACATTGCATAACAACATAGCCCCCCAAAAAAAACTTGGATTTTGATGAATTTTTTCTTGATTATAAAATTGAAGAATTTCTTAATTTAATTTCTTGTCCTTTCCCTTTTTTCTCTTTTCGCGGCCTTCTTCCCTCTTTTCTCTCCCCCAAGTAAAAATTTCCCTTTATTACCCCGATTCCTATTTAGGTAATGATCTTAATGCCGCTATTCGTCTCTCACTTGATTTATCTATCTATCATATTGGATCATATATTATTGATGATCTTTTCCAGATAAGTATTAAAATACATATAATCATGACAACCATCTCCAAACAAATTATAAATCCAAGTTAAGGCTATTATTATTATTGTAAATATCAAAACAAACTTTGCACATTATTAAACGATAGAGATTAAAACGGTCAAATCACTGTTATCTCAGGTACACAAACTTTGTGTATACTAAATCCCCACTCTATCTCTTCCTTCCAACTACAGAAACAAATTAAAAAAAAAAATCCACAATTTAAAAATTACAAACTTCGGATCGACAACCTTAGATTAGGAGATAGATATAACTGATATAATTTAAGGTTGGTTCATTCATAAATGACACATATAACTGATCTACCTGATGAAATTTTATATGAGATTTATAAATACCTTGAAGTATCAACTATCAAGTCTTTACAATTATTCCCCGTCTTTACGCAAAGCACCAGGCACTATCTATACAAACATAGTCTATATATCTTGAAAGTCACTGACGAAGACAAACCATCAAAGAGATCTGAACTCCCTGGCTTGGAGATATCCCAAATCAATACACCTATGATATTACATATTCGAAAGTTTAAGAATTATCAAGTAGGCTTGTCATTAGCATCACTTGAAAAATTAATCGCAAAGTTAAATGCGATAACTAGTCAATTAAATGAATTATTTATTAGGGATAGTGAAGAAATCGTAACCATTAAATTATCCATTCAAATAAATTATACATCAAGCACGTTTGATGAGGTTAGAAGTTGTTTAGATAGTGTTAATAAGCTATCACATTACTTTACCAATAATGGAAAGAATATAGTTACGATTGATTTAGAATTCAAAAATCACAATTAATAGATTTATAATACCTCAAATATACAAATATAAAATTCATTACATGTACATTAATAAGCTTCAATCCTAAAAATAGAAACCTTATTATGCTTGTTAACCACAAATTTATTTGTGGGGACGAGGAGGGAGAGTGAGGGATTCTCAAGACATAAACAGACAAGGCTTAGATATACACCAAGAATGGATACTCAACAAATAGGATCCTTCAAATTATACAGAATTAACCTTTAAAGTAATATTAATGATAATGGTTTCTAACATAAATTGGAATTAAATAGGATCATAGTGATGTCATCATCAAAATAAGCTTTGTCAACTAATACAAAGTTGATCGTGTCAAAAAATCAATTTGTAAAACCTTGCACGACCACGGGCCATACTTGCAAAATCTTTGAAATTTCTTTTTTTTATTGCCTCCGTTGCTTTGTCGATGCATGGCGTAGAAGTGGTCTGGCGATTTATATATCGGTTAAGTCGAAAATAAAATAAAATAAAATAAAAAAAAATAAAAAATAAAAAGACAAATAAATTTGCATAGTATTTGGATCAACATAAATAATTTTTTTTAAAAAAAAATATAAATATCATACAGTCGTTACTAATTAATAACAAACTCCCCCCAGTTATCCCCATCCTTGTCAAATATCAAATGAAATATACAAAGTTATGGCTACTATTACTAGCATTATTGTCAAATCCTATACTAGCTGCTGACGATGAGACCATCGTATCAGCTGGTATACAAAATACAGCACAACAAGATGATTCATCACCAACCAGTGATGGCAGTATAATTTCTGCTACTGCAATAGCAGTAGCGCCAAATACCGTTACAACAACACAAAGAGATACAACACAAGCAACTACTACAACTGATGATCTTGTTCAAGTTACATTACAAAGACAAACCACAACTTCAAAGCAGCAACAATCCCAATCAAGTGGAACAACTCGAATTCTGGGAGCCATTATGACTTCTCAAGCTGCTTCCAAAACGACGGAAAATGATGATGATAAATCGTTATTCAAGCTTTTGTTTACAGTTCCATCTGATGATATCTTTTATAATGCAAACTTCAAATTCGGGAAAGATCAAGAAATTGAATTACGATTGGATTTAATTCAACCAGAGATGTGGGTAATGAATAATGAAAATTTCTTAGACTGTAATAGTGTTGATCAGTGGATTAATTCAGAACTTTCAGATATGTCATATACAGCCACAACTGGTGAATTACCTTCAAAGATAACTAATGCACCCGAGTACACATCTGATTGTGGGTATCATGGATTATACAGGTCATCAAAAAGTAATATGCCAGCAGCTACTAATGCTATATCAGCTTCTAATCTGGAATATTATAGAATTCCTTATATGAATGCACTTAGTGCACAGGGTGAATTTGTCACTGACGATATTGAGTTCAATTTGACCAATGGTGCTTACTTTGTTTTATCAAATGTAACATTTTTAGACGCATATGATTCTAATGCGATGGTTGGTGGTATCGGACTAGCAGGAACACCAAAAGGAAGTGGATTTTTATATGCTTTAACTAACCTTGATATCATTTCTTCACCTGGGTATTCCTTATGGTTTAATAATGGCAGTGATTCCGATAACTCGTTTGCTCAATTAATACCTGGAGCAGTGGATACTAAGTATTTTGTTGGTGACTTGTACCAGTATGATATGGTGTCACATCGAGGCTACAAATTTAATGCATCCTTACAAAGCTCGAATCAAGATTTAATAGAATTAACCTTACCAGTGATTGAAGTTGATGATCTTTTGGTGGTTAATTTGAATTCAGGTGAAAGTTTATCGATAAGATCTACTGGTTCTGCTTTGCCTGTATTGATAGATTCGAGGTCGTCTTATTTCTATTTACCATTGGATATAATTGTTAACCTTGCTATTCAAACAAATGCCTATTATTCCAGTCAGTTGGGACGATGGTTAGTTAAATGTCAACCATTGATTGATGCCAGGGCAACACTTGAGTTTGTGATTGGAAATTTGAGCATTAATATCCCAATAACAGAATTAATAACTGATGCAGTTTATCAAGGAACAACATTGAATTTTGAAACTGGAGATAAGGCTTGTTTATTACAAGTTCTTCCAAACTCAGTTTCAGGTTATAATAGTCTTGGATTGCCGTTTTTAAAGTATGTTTATTTGGTTGTCGACAATGAAGGAGGTACTATTGGTTTAGCAAATCTGAATAAATTCTTGCAGGTTGACAACGAAGACCTTGAACAATACAATTCAGTATTGTATAACCATACTTTGAGTTCTTCTACCAGAAGAAGATCGAATAGTAGTTCGACCACGACTAATGATTCTATTGGTTATATTACTCTGGGATCAATTCCTTTTGCAACTACATATACTGGTTCTACGGGTGATTGGAATGATGTCACATTGAGTTATTCTGCTGCCAGTCTGGGCGATGGTGAAAGTGTGGTCTTGCATATTCCTGCTCGATTTAGTGGTGCCATTGTTAGTGGTGGATCGGTTTATATTACTGGTGATGGAGTTAGTCTGGCCGCTACAAGTGCCGTGAATGCCAGTGCTGCTCGTACTTCAACTAGCGGACATGCGGGAAGATATCAAGATGAAATTGTTGTGGACATTAAAGGATTTCAAATACAAACTAAATTAATTCCAATGTTAATGACTATAGGGGTAATTGTGGTAGCAATTCTTTAGAATAAATGTTTTTATGTCATTGTATTTGTTTAGATTGATAACAATTGATTAATAATAATAATACTATGTATATGTATATATATATATATTTGTAATAACGATAACAATTAAATGAAAACGATAACAATTAAATGAAAACAAAAAATAAAAAATAAAAATATAAAAAATCTATTTTGGTATGTGAATTTATCGTTCCAAGTCGTCTTTACCTTGAGTTTTCGTGTCTTTGTTTTCATAATATCTATAATAATTATACCATAAAATATCAACAAATGTTAATAATAATCCCAAAAAGTTAATAAAACTCAATTTATCACCAAATATAATAGAACTTAAAATAATAGTCAATAATTCTTTGAAAATACCAGCTACAGATAATGTTATAACTTGTGCAACAGTTAATAATTTAAATTCACATAATGTCATCATAAAGGCCAATATACCAGGAATAACTAATAATAAAATTGTTGTAAATAAACCTTTAGTGATCCAAATCTCACTATTGGCAAAATTTCCCCATCCTTCAATAATTAAACCCAAAAAGAATAATATAAGACACATTCCTGGAGATACATAAAATATGGTACTAATTGAATTAGGAGTATATGAATTTTTTTTAAGTAAAATTTGTGTAAATGACCATCTTAAACCACTCAACATAGAAGCTAATAATACCATAAATATTCCAATTGAAGAATTATCCTCTGAATTCATTTCTTGATTTGGTTTATCAGTCATCATAATTACTGAAATGGTCATAATTATAACAATAAAAATAAGTCTCCAATTGAATTTTTCCAACTTGAATAATAATCCAAAAATCAATACAAACATTAAAGATGAAGTTTTCAACATTGTATATAAAGATAAAGTAATTAAAGATATTGATACATTACTTAATCCGATATCTCCAGCACTTGCAATTGAACAAGGAAAAATTTGTTTAAAATAAATTGTAGAATCCATCAGTAGACTAGTAAAAAAACTCTTTAAACTTCTAACCAGTACTGATGTGGTATGTGATGGTCTTAAATTTGGATTGAAATATAACAACAGACTACTTAAAATAAATAAACATAATTGATGAAAAGAAGTAATAATAATAGGAAATTTAAAATCTAATCCTGATCCAAACATCCATTTATTATAGATTGAAATTGATAATGAAAAAAAATACCAACCAGATATATAAATCATAGATTCTATAGTTTTGGATTGATAATTTTTATAATTATTATTACCTCCCCCTGATTGAAATGCCATACTGGCTTGTTGTTGATCTTGTTGTGGTTCTTCAATTTCAAATGATTCTCTGGTTGAAGTACCAGATGATTCTTCGGAATTTATTCGACTCATAAAGTATCGTATATAAGTGTGAATGTTTTTTTCAATGTTAAACCCGTTGTGGTGGTGTTTTTGATATGGGGAAATATAAGGAAGAAAAATGTTAGTGGTTAAAAAAATGTCTCTAACAGTTCATCAGTCTAAGGAAAAATAAATGAATGAATTGATGATGAATCGTCGTGTTTGTTATTCTTGAATATGTGTATATGTGTAGATATATATGAATAAGGGTAATTAGATGTTACTAATAGTATAATCCAGACTTATTGTATAAGTGTAATTAAGTATATAACCTGGTGAAAAAAGTATTATTGAAAAAAAATAGTTTACCTGTACAATATTAAAATCCTTAACATAAGAAAAATAACACATCAAGGAAAAACAAAACAGAAAAAAAAAAAATTTCAATGGTCTCTCTCTCCTTGTCCCTCTCTCCGTAATGAACAACAACACAGAGTAAAATTTGATGCGGCAGAGTTTCCTATTTGGGACCAGAAAAATTATTCACACAGTAGCGCAGAAATTGTACATCACTGTAATTCCTTATTGTACTTTATTTCATGGTCATCAAATCACTGGTATTCAATATGACTTCGGTTGAACTAAGATTCAAAATAAATCAACTTGTATATAAATATCTTAAAACTACATAAGATCTAATAACACTCAATAATAGTTCACATATGTAGATCAAATTGTAACTGGAGCAATACATCATTTAATGAGCAAATCTAAAATCTTTTCTTCTGGTTCCTTCATCTTTGGTATTGTTTCTATAATCTTCCTTTTCTTCTTCAGTCATATCATTCCAAATTTCGTCTCTTTTTTTATTCTTGTAAATGTAATAACCCTTGGCAAATAAAATAACTGGGATAGTAGCCAACTCCAAAATAAACAACTGAGTATTACCTCTACGATATAACGGCAAATCATCTTGTCTGTAAATATTTTGAGAAATAATACCACCCAATTGAACAGCCATATTATATAATGCAGAACTTATTGATCTTGTTCTAACACCATTGGAATTTCTAGAAACCCATGCCACACAAATGGCATGAATATATGGTTGACCTGAATATAAAGTATTCAAAATATAAGTTGGCCAAACTTCTTTTCCAGTACCTGGCCACCATCTAATAACACCCATGACAATTGCCGCGTAAAATGGAGCAATTAAACAAACATAACTTTTTTCACCAACATATTCTGAGAACCAAGTTATTACCAATAAGAAGACAATATGCAATACTTGTGGTGGAATCATTAAAAGATTAGTATCAAAAGTTGAAAACCCGATTTGACGGGTTAACAATACAAAATATGAACCAAATGTACCAGTACCAATATAAGCAATAAGTCCAATTGCCATAATTGGAAAAATATCAACATCATGGAAACTTTTGATAATTTGTTTAACAGTCAATCCTTGTCTATTATTCATTGAACCCTTTGTAGGATCATCTCTTAAAACTCTATTCACAACAATTTTTTCTTCTCTTTCAGTGAACCAACCTTTTGGATGCATCCAGTTTTTGGTTTGTACTGCTGATGGTACCATAAGATAAAATCCAGCAATACCAATAATCAAAGTAAATATTCCTTCGAGTAAAAATAACCATCTCCAACCTTCCATTCCAGCAATACCTCTCATACGTAAAATACCAAATGCCAATAATGATGTACCAATTTGAACCAACGACAAAGTAGTCCAAAACCAAGATAATCTAACTGGTAATTCAGAACTTGTAAAGAAATAACTCAACCATAAAACCAAATCAGCAATAAATCCACCTTCTATGGCACCAATTAATACACGACAAATCAAGAATGAAGTTTTACCAGATAAAGCACATTGACACATAGCAACAATACTCCAAGCACAAATTTGAATAGGAATAAAAATATCAGGACCTAATGCTTTGGAAATCAATTGGGATGGAATTTCTGCTAATAAAAAGGAAACCCTAAAGATAGTATTACCAAGATTATAATCATTTGTTGTTAAACCCAAATCTTTCAATAAGTTATCCAGGACAGCATGACTAAGATTTCCTCTTGGAACTTGTAAACTAACAAACAAAATACATGCAGTTAAAGCAACCCTAAAGTTAATTTTTCTAACTACTTTTTTTTCTTCTTCTTTATCCCATTCAAAATGTGGATCAAAGGCAGAATAACTCTCATAATTAGTGGATCGATACAAGTTATCATAATATTCAGCAACTTTTGGATCTAAGAATGGATTCTTGGCCAATTGATCACTTTCAAGTGATGATAAATCATTCTCAGATTCAACATTGACATCAAAGTTGTTTTTGGAATCGATAGATTTCCTGGTGTCTAATTGTTCTGATGGTTCGATGATTCTTATATCTTCTTCAGATTCAAACTTTTTGGAACTCATTTTGGGGATTGTTTAAGTGTAATGATTTCTTTTAATTAGTTCAGTTAAGTTTTGTTTATTGGATATTCCTTGTCCCTTTTATATCTGACAAGGCTATGACGAAGTGACTCTCAACATTAGCAACTCTATTACTTGTTATTTTTATTGAAACCACATATTCAGTTGGGGAATATTTTTTTCTTGGTAATACCACATTTCTAATTGAATAACTTGTATCAATTAATGCCAATACAATTTAATCTATATTACTATACATCACCAATTAATGGCAAATTTACCACCACGATTGTGAGTGCCCTCCAGTGATATCTTTTTTTTCTTGGAAACTTTATAAATTTCATTTATACCAGACGAGTTTAGTAATAGGGCGTTTGAAATAAGTTATAAATCATATTCATACTTTTTTTTTTGTTTGTAGTTGATATTTTCTTTGCTAATTAGTCTTGAAACAATAGTAGTTGCAAAATAAGGGGAAAAAATAAATTGCAAAAAATTTGGCACTGTGGTGGCTTGAATTGCGCAATGTCTTCTCATATTGATACAAGAAAAAGATAAGAAAAAATAACAATCAGTTATACTTTATAACGAAAACATGTATAATAAATAATAAATAAACAATCACCAATGTATGGATAATTTAAAAATCTAGAACTAAAGAGAAATAGTTATCAAGACTATTCTTTCATTTCACAACAATCGCAAACATATTCTAATGAGCAAATCTAAAATCTAATCTTCTTGAACCTTCATCTTTGGTAGTGTGACGATATTCATGTTTTTCTTCCTCAGTCAAAGCATTCCAAATATTATCTCTTCTTTTGTTTTGCCAGACATAGTACCACTTAGTTAAAAGTAAAATTGGAATTAAAATCACAGTAATGGCAAACAATTGCATATTACCACGATGGTACAATGGCAAATCATCCTTTCTATAAATATTCAGCCCAATAATAGAACCCAATTGAACAAACATATTATATACTGCAGATGAAACAGATCTGGTTCTGACGTGGTTCGAATTTCTTGATACCCATGCCACACAGATAGCATGAATGTAAGGTTGACCCAAATACAACATATTCAAAACATAAGTTGGCCACTTTTCTATACCAGCACCAGGCCACCATCTAATCAAAGCAAGTAATGGAGTAGCATAAAGTGGTACAATCAATGACACCAATGATCTTTCATTAATTTTTTCTGAAAACCAAGTTATTATTAACAAGAAAATAATATGAAGCACATTTGGAGGGATACTCAACAAGTTAGTGTTAAAGGTAGAAAATCCTAACTGTTTGTTAAGCAAAGTGAAATATGCGGTAAATGTACTTGTACCAATATATGCAACAACCCCAATTATATAAATCGGCCAAAGATTATAATCAATCAAACTTTTCCAAAGTGCAACTGGTGTAATACCTTGACGATTGTGCATGGTACCCTTACTTGGATCATCTCTTAAAACTCTATTCACAACAATTTTTTCTTCTCTTTCAGTGAACCAACCTTTTGGATGCATCCAGTTTTTGGTTTGTACTGCTGATGGTACCATAAGATAAAATCCAGCAATACCAATAAAGAAAGTAACAATTCCTTCGAGTAAAAATAACCATCTCCAACCTTCCATTCCACCAACTCCTCTCATACGTAAAATACCAAATGCCAATAATGATGTACCAATTTGAACCAACGACAAAGTAGTCCAAAACCAAGATAATCTAACTGGCAACTCTTTACTTGTAAAGAAATAACTCAACCATAAAACCAAATCAGCAATAAATCCACCTTCTAATAATCCAATCAATGCTCTAGTAACATAAAAAGATGCTTTACCACTCAATGCAGCTTGGCACATTGCAACAATACTCCAACAAACCATTTGGGTAGGAACAAAAATATCAGGACCCAATGCTTTGGAAATCAATTGGGATGGAATTTCAGCAACCAAGAAACAAACATAAAATATCGTATTCCCAGTATTATAATCATTGGTGGTCATACCTAAATCTTTCAATAAATTATCAGAAACAGCTTGTGCCATATTACCACGATCAACTTGTAAACCAACAAATAAAAGGCAAGCAGCAAATGCAACTCGGAAATTAAGTTTGCGAACAACTTTCTTTTCTTCTTCTTGTGTCCATTCAAATTGAGGATCAAATGCCAGGTAACTTTCATATTTGGAATCTTCATACAATTTACGGTAGAATTCTTCAACTTGAGGATCAATGAATGGGTTCTTTGAAACCTGATCGGATTCCAATGAAGAATTGGATTCAATATACGTTATATTGGTAGTATCATAAGTCTTGGTCAAAGGGGTATGACTGTTTTGACCTTCTGATTCCACAGAATTTCTCTTTGAATTGGTAGCATCGTTGCCATCTGGTTTTTCAACAACCGTCATTTTTCTATTTTTCCTTGGTAAATGAATATAGTCTTGTTCTTTGTTAGAAAAACTTTCTTGGTAAAGTCAAGAAAAAAATATCAATAGGTTATAATTCTGGGCATATACTTACTTTTATAAACATCTTAAACTTATTCATCTATGTGCATTTTACCACAACTTTTAATGTGGAGGTTAAATTCTTTATCTTTATTTGATTTCAGTTAGATAACGACAATAAATCACATAATTTTCAATTAAAATTGCTGCTTTCATTAAGACGCCGATGAACAATGCCGTTCCTTAATTACAGGTTAAAGAGTGAATATGCAAATAAAAAGAATATTCTATTAAAACTGTGGTGGCGGCTAGTGTGCACCGATGATGTGATTTGAAAGATTAAAAAAAGAAAAATATTACAGTGTAAGTGTGCGCAAAGTTTGTGCCATTGAAACATTTGAGAAATTACTAATGGTCAGCACACGACTGAGATTGATTAAAATTGAAGCTGTTTGTTAAAAATTTTCATTCTATTAATAAGAATTTGCAATCTTTGTGGTATAATTCTAAGATCCGCCACATTGATATTAACCAGATTAAAATTTTATTTGCATATTGGGATGGCTCACTATAATGAACCGAAAATTAAGAGAAAATGGAAGTTTCGGAATATCCTCTTTAAAGGGTAGTTGTTTCCGCAAAACTTAGCAAATTTTTGCTACTGAATGGTTTTGAATATTCAAATTCATGAAATGTAATTAATGAATTAGATTCTAGATCAAGGATAATTAATTGTCCTACTAACATTCTGATATTTTTAGAATCGTTTACTTAACAAATGTACTGTAGATCAATTTTGTTTTTTTTTATAATTAGGGTACATACTGTACATACACACTGTCCTTTACAATGGCATATAGCCTCAAATAACAGGAACAAGAATAATAATCAAGCACGCCATGCTGTGGTGTATACTCAAAATAAATAAAAAAAAAATATTCTTATTAATCTATTCTGGTAACTACATATTGCCACGGTTATTGCACTTTCATCTTATCAACAAAAAAGAAATCCAATTTCTCTTAGGTGTGGAATGAGATTTGCAATAAGGTATTGCAATTCATCTGAAAATGGTCATCCCTTAAATCTCAATTAATCTGTTTAGATGCATATCATGTTCATAACTAAAGTTTTCTTCTTTTTATTGCATTTTCTACGAGGTACAAAAACAAACCGTATACATTTAATATTCTACAATGAAGCCCCGATGAAATCACGCACAATTCCTGCAACACCAAGTGCATTAGACCAAACTGAAAAAAAAGCAGTTGGCCCTTGAACTCTAACATCACCGTTACGACCAAACCAAACCCTACCGCCATATTTACTTTGAGAACTTGCAACCACCTTGTCCTTCTTGTTACAATACGGAGGGTATCTCGACTTGACTACCCAATCATTCCACAAGTGTTGTTCAAGAACAGTTCTCTCATGAGTAAAAGCCCTAAAGGAAAATTCACCATGGTATGCACCGTAACCTGATTTCCCAACACCTCCAAACGGAGCATTATGTAATGCAATGTGCATCAACACATCGTTTATGACCAATCCACCAGACCTGATCATTGTAGATATAGTATTAATTTGGGAATTGTATTTCCCAGAAGTGGATCCACTAGTAAAAATATACTGTGCTAATGGGGTGTCATGGTGTTTCAAGATGTTACGACATGCCTCATTAAGATCTGTATATGAAATTATTGGCAAGATTGGACCAAATATTTCTTCCTTCATGGATGAATCATTCCAGCTAACATTATCAATAACTGTTGGAGCAACATAATTAGAAGTGACATCTAATTCACCACCAATTATAATCTCACCTGAAGTCGAATCAAGAATTTTCTTCATTTTGTTGAATGCCCTTTCATGAATCATATGGGTGAAATTAGTATTCTCATCAATATTTGGGAAGAACTCTTTTTCAATAACATCCTTTAAAGCTCTGATAAATTTGTCATGTTTAGACTTGGCAACCAAGACATAGTCAACACCAATACAAGTTTGTCCAGCATTGGCGTATCTGCCCCAGGCAATTCTACGAGCAACTATTGGCAAATCCTTGTCTGCAACATCATCTAAAACAAAAGCTGGAGATTTTCCTCCAAGTTCTAAAATTACTGGAGTTAACGTTTCCGCTGCTTTCTTGGCGATAATTTTCCCAACCACATCACTTCCAGTATAAATAATCTTATCAAATTTCTGGTTCAATAATTCTGAAGTTTCAGGAATTGCACCGTTAACTGCATAAAAGACTTCTGGATCCAATGATTTGGTCAACAACTCGGTGAATAACTTGGAAAAGTGTGGAGTTAATTCGGATGGTTTGAAGACAACTGTATTACCGGCAGCGATAGCCCCGGCAATAGGAGAAATTGAAACAAAAAATGGATAGTTAAAAGCAGATATAACCAACACGGTACCTACTGGAATTCTTTCAATGTAAACAGGGTTAGCCATTAAGTTAATTGGCAACTCATCAACAGGTAACGGTTTGCTCCATTTGTGAAGTTGAGACATGGTGTACAATAACTCGTTAATACTGGTGACCAATTCATAGTTTCTGGTTTCAGATGGAACACGGTGAAAATCTTTAGTCAATGCTTCACAAATAGCTTCTTGGTTGTCCTTCACAGCAAAGTACAAGTTTCTTAACTGCTTCAATCTGAATTCCAATGGATGAGTCTTACCACTATGAAAACCATCAACCACTCTCTTAACTCCTCCTGGGATTTCAGTCAATGGAGTGTACTCTAAAACAGAATGATCAATTGTCGGGGCTACTGATTTGGAATCAACTTCGGTTTCTCTCTTGACATCAACATACGACTCAGCTGTTTCTAACTTGGAATGGTCTTCTTCATTCTCATTGTTAGTAAGAATAGATTCCTTCAGTCTTGACTCGGGTTTAGTACGAGTCGTTGGTTCAGTTGAAGTTTGCAATACAGTGGATGGAGAAGCTGGAGTTCTAATACTGGTATTTGAAGAAGGGTTACTGTTTCTACGAACTGAAACTTTGGTTGTGGGAACTTCACCATCTGAAGAGGGATCCACAGGTTCCAATTCAGGTGCAGTAATTCTTGCTGAAGTTGGTGGCGATTTAAGTGGTTGTTCGTCTGATTGGGCTGATTTTGGGCTGCCTTTTGATTTAGCCGAGGACTTGGTACTGACTATGGGAGAAATCTTAGTTGGTTTGGGTAACTTATATGATTTGGCCATGGTTAAAATCTTGATATACAAAAATAAGATTAAAGAAGAAAGAAACTATCAAAAAAATATTTAAGAGAAAATCAATCAAGCAAAAATACCAGCTTTTCACTTGTGATTACATTTAACATTTGTTGGATTATCATTTGCAAAATGAATGTGAAAAGAAGCGGAAAAAAAAAAGGTAAGTTGGAGTCAAATTTTGCAGAAAATAGTGGGGCAACTCGCGGAGACGACTATGATTTTTTTTTGGTTGGAGGTATGAATAATCTAAATTTAGTCGAACAGCTCTTGCTGTCTGTAATTCGTTGTTTATACTGAAGTGTATCTGTATAGAGTTGTTGTTTAATGACTATTATTATACTTGGTCTATTCCTTTTTTTATCATTATTTTTTTTTAGTTTTTGTAATTTTTGGTTCCAAAATTGGAGTAAAAAAAGTATGAGGTAGGAATAATGCTCCCACCAAGATTTACAGAACGGTATTAGCAAGAGAGAAAAAAAAAAAAAAAAAAAAAAGATGCTGCACAACGCGATTTAAATTAAAAAATTTATTATCCTACTAATACCATGTCAAGTCCAAATAGACCCCGTTTAACCGATGAACAAAAGAAGAGAATAGAGGCGAATAGAAAGAGGGCATTAGAAAGATTACAGCAAAAGAGCGGCAAAAGACCCACCGAAACTCAATCAGCAGAAGTACCACCATTAAAGAAGAATAAATTTCAGCCACCACCCATTCGTAAGCAAGATTATATCGAGTATGATTTTGCAACGATGAAGGATACAAAAGGTGGTTTTATAAACTCTGAGTCTGACAAGAGTGAGTATGAAAAGACATTAAACGAGTGGAAGAAGGAACAACGGAGTAAAGAATTACCACCACCCATGGATTTAAGTTCAATGCCGCGTTGCTTTGAGTGTGAGTCAGTTGATATAGACAAAAACTTATATGCCAATTTCGATGTCAGAGCGTGTCGGAAATGCGTAAAGGCAAAGCCAGAGAAGTACTCCCTATTAACTAAGACAGAAGCGAAGGAGGATTACTTGTTGACTGAACCAGAGATTGCAGATAAGGATTTACTAAAAAGGATCGAGAAACCCAACCCACATGGTTACAGTAATATGCAGTTATTTGTCAGATTCCAAGTGGAAGAATTTGCTTGGAAGAAATGGGGTGGTCCAGAACAACTAGATCAAGAGTGGGATAGACGGGAGATGAACAAAGCAAAACGTAAGGAAAAGAAATATCAGGATCAACTCCGAGAGATGAGAAAACGTACTAGAGCTGAAGAATACACTAGAAAACTACGAGATGGGAAATCATTAGGTGAAAAACATGAACACGACTGGTCATCACCGGTGGCAATCGATAATAACACAATCAAAAGACGATGCATCGATTGTGGTATTGAAACTGAAGAAGTGGTTATCTAGATTTAATAGGTTCCTGTATATAATAGACATACAGCAAAATAACAATTTTTTTTTCATTTGTACTGCTGTACACGTCCATCACTAGAACATTCCAAATTGTTCTATGGTGTTCCATCACAAAAATTTTCCACCAACGCGAGAATACCTTGGTTGCCAATATAAATTTGTCAACGATTGCCCTTCCCAAAAAAAAAAGATTTCAACATTTTTACACTTTTCTCCCTTTTTTTTTTTATTATTTCGTCGATCTATTAGTTCATTTATCCTTTAAGCAAAATGTCTGATTCAAAAGTTGAAACCCACGAATTCACTGCTGAGATTTCTCAGTTGATGTCTTTGATAATTAACACTGTCTATTCCAATAAAGAAATTTTCTTGAGAGAATTGATTTCCAATGCTTCTGATGCTTTGGACAAAATTAGATACCAAGCTTTATCTGATCCATCCCAATTGGAATCCGAACCAGAATTATTTATTAGAATTATTCCTCACAAAGACCAAAAAGTTTTGGAAATCAGAGATTCTGGTATTGGTATGACCAAGGCTGATTTGGTCAACAACTTGGGTACTATTGCCAAGTCCGGTACTAAATCCTTTATGGAAGCCTTAAGTGCTGGTGCTGATGTTTCTATGATTGGTCAATTTGGTGTTGGTTTCTACTCTTTGTTCTTGGTTGCTGACCATGTTCAAGTTGTCTCCAAACACAACGACGACGAACAATACATTTGGGAATCCAATGCTGGTGGTAAATTCACTGTTACCTTGGATGAAACCAACGAAAGATTGGGCCGTGGTACTTTGTTGAGATTGTTCTTGAAAGAAGATCAATTGGAATACTTAGAAGAAAAGAGAATCAAGGAAGTTGTTAAGAAACACTCCGAATTCGTTGCCTACCCAATCCAATTGGTTGTTACCAAAGAAGTTGAAAAAGAAATTCCAGAAGAAGAATCCTTAGCTGAAGACGAAGATAAAGCCACTGGTGAAGATGATAAGAAACCAAAATTGGAAGAAGTCAAAGATGAAGAAGAAGAAACCAAGGAAAAGAAGACCAAGAAGATCAAGGAAGAAGTTACTGAAACTGAAGAATTGAACAAGACGAAACCATTGTGGACCAGAAATCCATCTGATATTACTCAAGAAGAATACAATGCTTTCTACAAATCCATTTCTAACGATTGGGAAGATCCATTGGCTGTCAAACACTTTTCTGTTGAAGGTCAATTGGAATTCAGAGCTATTTTGTTTGTTCCAAAAAGAGCTCCATTCGATGCTTTTGAATCCAAGAAGAAGAAGAACAACATTAAATTATATGTCCGTAGAGTTTTCATTACCGATGATGCTGAAGAATTGATTCCAGAATGGTTGAGTTTTGTTAAGGGGGTTGTTGATTCTGAAGATTTGCCATTGAACTTGTCTAGAGAAATGTTGCAACAAAACAAGATCTTGAAGGTTATTAGAAAGAACATTGTCAAGAAGTTGATTGAAACCTTCAATGAAATCTCCGAAGACCAAGAACAATTCAACCAATTCTACACTGCTTTCTCCAAGAATATCAAATTAGGTATTCACGAAGATGCTCAAAACAGACAATCTTTGGCTAAATTGTTGAGATACTATTCCACCAAATCTAGTGAAGAAATGACCTCCTTGTCTGATTACGTCACCAGAATGCCAGAACACCAAAAGAACATCTACTACATCACTGGTGAATCTACTAAGGCTGTTGAAAAGTCCCCATTCTTGGATGCTTTGAAGGCCAAGAACTTTGAAGTTTTGTTCATGGTTGACCCAATTGATGAATATGCCATGACCCAATTGAAGGAATTTGAAGACAAGAAATTGGTTGATATCACCAAGGACTTTGAATTGGAAGAAACTGATGAAGAAAAATCTGCCAGAGAACAAGAAATCAAGGACTTCGAACCATTGACTAAAGCTTTGAAAGATATTCTTGGTGACCAAGTTGAAAAGGTTGTTGTTTCTTCCAAATTGGTTGATGCTCCAGCTGCTATCAGAACTGGTCAATTTGGTTGGTCTGCTAATATGGAAAGAATCATGAAGGCACAAGCTTTGAGAGACACTACCATGTCCTCTTACATGTCATCCAAGAAGACTTTTGAAATTTCACCAAAATCCCCAATCATCAAGGAATTGAAGAAAAAAGTTGAAGAAGATGGTGCCGAAGATAAGACCGTTAAGGATTTGACTACTTTGTTGTTTGACACTGCATTGTTGACTTCTGGTTTCACTTTAGATGAACCATCAAACTTTGCCCACAGAATCAATAGATTGATTGCTTTAGGTTTGAACATTGATGATGATTCCGAAGAAACTGCTATTGAACCAGAATCCACCACCACTGCTACTACCGATGAACCAGCTGTTGAATCTGCTATGGAAGAAGTTGATTAAACGAAGTTATGCTTTAATGGAAAATAAATAAAAGAAAAATGATAAAAAATCAAATTGGTCTAAACCCCGTGTATTTAGAGGAATATATATATACAAATATATACATGTATGTATATATTTATTTAATTAATAATTTGTGAAATTTAATTTTCTTGGGTGTGTACAATACTTTTCTGCCATTTGAAATGACTTACAACAACACCTTATTTGAAGCATATACTGTAAAGCACGCTGACAATTTTGGTGATACCCACTGTCCATCCAACATGTGGAAAAATACGAACAAGGTATTCTTTCTTTTTTAGTACGGAAACAAATTTAATTTTCTGATTAAATGAGATACATTGAACTCAAAATTATACACAGTGTCTACTTAATATTATAAAAATTGACACATTGCAAATCACAATAAGTTAAAACCATACTCATCACATCAATCATAATAAATTTTAATAACCGTTTCTTAATGAATTCAATGAGTTTGAATAATTTATTATTGATGTTGTGGCTATTGATTAGAACTCGCAATATTTTTTCACTGCTCTTATAAAGTCTCAATATTTGAATGTAATATTCATATTTGTCTTTCAGATTCTCTAGTCTTTGTTCTACTGTTTCGTCATGTATAGTGGATGCGGATGACAATAATGACGGTGATGCACCTACATTGCTACTGGAAACAGTGTAATTGCTCCGTCTTTTTGAACCAACAGTTGTCGTGGTTGCATTTGTACTGACACTGTTTCTATTACTACCAAGACTCTGCAGGGAAATATTTGAGCTGATTGATGCTTGTGACTCACGATGTTTCTTGATTCTTCCATATATTTTGCTTTTGCTTAATATACTATTGAAAGTGCCTTCCTGCGGTAATGTTGGCGACGACGGGGATGATACCGACGACATGTGTGGTTGAGATGCTCGCCGCAGTTGCAGTTGCAGTTGCAGTTGCAGACGAGTGACCAGTTGATTAGCTTGTGGTGGTGGTAAGGATGGATACTGTGATTGAGGTGGAGGACTATTTGAGATATTTGAATGTGGAATTAATGGTGCGTGACTAGAGCTATCTGAGGAAGATGTACTCCCTCCTAAAAATGACAGGAATCTTTTCTTTGATAAATTGCTACCCGTACTTGAACGTCTATCTTTAGATTTGGAGGAACCGCTTGATTGGTTTGATGAAGTACGATACACTGGCTTTTCTAAAAACCCAAATTCGAAATCGGGACTTCTATTGGAATCTTCTTCTTCCTCTTCCAATACTCGATTATGAGACCAATGTGAAGATGGTTGTGTGATTCTGATTGGAATATCAAAAAATTTATAGGCTACCAAAAGTTTAGCATAGTAATTAAGTGTGATTTCTTCAAACGTAGATTGGTCATTAACGTTCTTCAATTCTGTTTCCATCATTTCATTTACTTCATTCAACATAGTAGTTTTAATCTTTATATCCTTTATTTTAATTTCGTCACGTATCCATATGTCTGGAGGGAACACCAAATTTTTCAAAATTTCAACTGGTTGTCGTCCTGGTTCAGCTTCTTGCTGACACTGCTGATTAAACTTCATAATGTCCTTATCCTTTTCCAAAATTATTGTAGGATCTTTTAAGTTTAAAATATGATTAAAAAATAAACAAATAAAATTGAATTTCTTTGTATCTGGTGGTGGAATACTTAATGATAACTTATGAAATGAATTTGAAATTTCTTTAGTAGGGTTGTGGTGTTCCGGTGGGGGCTGCTGTGAAGGCGTTGTTGTTTTGAAACTTGTTGGAAAGTAATTTGAATGATGATGAGTTGGCAGCAGCAGCAGTTGTTGCTGTGAAGGGTGTTCTAGTGTGGTATACATCGAAGGAGGAACAGGCAGATAGGTCTCACTAGTTTATAAGTTTGACTCAATCACGAAATTTAAATATATGATAAAGCAGTTTCTTGGATGGGGAAGGGCGTTGGTGTATTGGCAATCAGATGGGTTAACAAGAAGGACCAATTTATCACTTTAACTGCGTGGATGGATAGATAAAAAGATTTGTAACAATAAATTATGACAAGGAAAAAGGTGTAAGATAACAGTTCGTTCTCTTTATTTTGTTTGTTTTTTTACATAAATTTTTCTTTTCCCTGCTTTTCTTTTGTGTAGTGAGAGTGCACTGCGTCTGGAAATTTTATTTTTCTATCTCTTTCAACACCAAGGAATATACAAAAAAAAAATTAAATAAATATAACAAATATTGTAAAAAAAAATTTTATATGAACAAAGATGGGTAGGTGCACCTTAATATTTTTTACCAGCTATATTACTTTACCAAAAGTGTATACTTTAAAGCTCACTAGAGGGATAGCCAATGTTTGCCCAAATGTCAAATTTTGTTAAAAGCATTAAATCTACATGTATAAAGGAACTCTATTACGAAGAAAAAAAAAGGGAGAATTCATTTTTGAAACGACGAATCTGAAACAACCCTCCTCAATTTTGCAACTCATTTTGTAATAGTAATTCATGGGATAAGATTCGTTTGAGTCTTCATAGTTTACTCAAGATTAACTGACTTCCATGTCTCCACAAGACGCCAATAAGTAGATTGAAACCTTTATCCACAAGCATGTGTGATTTATACAGTATACTTTTGAAGTTGTTTTCAAACGAAGTTTCACAGCGTACCCCTCTAAACCACCAAGAAAAAAGATTTGCGACTAAAGCCTCTTTGGGGTGATAATTTTGGATACAGTATACTGTACTGTATATCCACACCAACGAATCTCCGTTGTTAGTACTGTACTGTATACCTTGAACGGTTTCCGCCTTAATCGAAGTCAGACGGTCTATTTGAATTTGAATCGATTTACGTTCGCGGCCTTGACGCCTCATTGATTAAGGTCACTTTGTGCATGTACAATTGTGTTTTATTATTTTAGTCTTACATATACATTCTGCTTCTTCTTTTTATTCTGTTTAATCTCCCACTTCTAACTTTGAGGTCGTGAAAATTAACTACAGTAAATGCTAATTATCATTCAATCATCTAGACGACGCGGTTAATATTTTTTCTCGTTTTAGGTATTTTTCAGTAATTACGCGTGCTGTCTTTGGTTCTCGTCTAATCCACTGACGAAGAATTAAACAATCACGCGAATGTACAGAAAACCTAGAACAACAAGAAAATAGGGTACATGTACATACACAGTAGACAAATCTAAACGAAAGGGGGTCAACTTTAACAACTGTTAAACCAAATTAGGTGTTATATGACTTTTCCCTGTGTAAGCATAATTAATTAAAATTCATTAGCTTTCTTTTATTTACAATTTCAATAGATAAAATCGATGATAGTTAACACTCTCAAAAAAGATGAGATTTTCAAACTTTCTTGTGAAGAATTTCTTTAAACAATAGAATTGTACCAATTACTAATGTTAACTTAAAAAATCTACATTACTCAAAGCTACATACAGTAATTTTCATACAGTGTACATTTATGTCAGAATATGTACTGTATGCATGAATTTTCTTGGTCGCAAAATATGGCCCGTAACTGTATTTCTTTTCCTGAATTCCCCAGTTTTGATACTACGTCAATTCTACATCACGTGCACATACTGGAAGTTCCGGAGTAACTGTGGAAGAAAAAAAAAATGCTCAAGAAATTTCTTCTTGATTACAGACGAAGCAAACAAATGATAATAAGCCCCCTTCTCCCTTCCAAAAAAAAATAACTACTTACAGTAATCGAACTTTTTTCACTCTAGTTATCTGAAAATAATACTTAATCCACCTACTTGTAATACATACAATGCGTTCTTCATCATCGCGTCCAAAGTTTGCATTTAATTTAGTGATAAATGACTTAACCAATGTTCCAGAAATCAATGGTTCTTGTTTTATAGAATTGCTGATTAAAGATGGTGGGAAAAATGAATATAATAACAAGGCCTCGAAATCTATAGCTACTGCCATAGCTGTTCCTTCAGCAACAAGTAGGTCATTTTTAAATAAATTTGACGACTTCACCACGTCGCTCTCATCAAACCAAAATTCTAGTTCTGGTTCAAAAGAAGGTACAACTTTATCCCTGTCTGGTAATGTTTCGGCAACAACGTCCCGTAAGAAGCTCCATAATTTCAAATGTAACTTTAACTACAGATTAAGTTGTAATTTAAAGTTCAAAATCAGAAGAAAGGGAAACTTGGTTGCTAACAAGTATTTGTTGCTCAAAATATTCTATGTCAATGATTCCGGTGCCCAGAGCATTGTTGGAGGACTGTCACAGATTACAGAATTGGGGAGATTGGACATTAATTTATCAGAATATTTGAACTTTGATGAGCTCATTACTACCAAATATTTATTGAATGATTCCAAAGTAAACTCAATTTTAAGCCTTTCCATCGGATTGAACGAGTTACCTCCGAATTTTGATTTTCATACCCAATTGCAAATCCAAGATAACCAAAGCAGTGTCAACTCGAGAACAGACACGTCTAATTTGGTAGCCAGATCTACTTCAGCTCGGAAAAATAATTACAATGTACCACAATTTGAGAAGAAAAATGTTTTCAATGGAATTGGTAATGTATTTGGTGATAGTGGGACTTTCAACGGCACCCCACCAACGTCTCCATCAACTCCAGTCGAAAACGGAAATACCACACAAGCTTATGCGGATGGATCAAAGACGGAATCCAATATATCTGTAGTTAATAGAGGCAATGGTCAGCAAGAACTGCAACCCAATATGCTGCAACAAATTCTAATGGATCCTATTGTTCGTCAATTATATTGCAAAATTTTGGAGAGTCGTTGGGATCCCGAATTGCATACATTATTAACTTATTCACCTGAGCAGTGTATTGATGACATTTTTAACAACCCAAAAAACAAGTATGGTTATAACATGAAATTAAAAGAGTATTACGAATCAAAAAAGCAAAATGATGAAGATGAATTGAACAAATTAGATGAGTCGTACCGAGAATTGAATGGTTTAATAAGTGAAGTGAAATATCGTCCTGATTTGAAGAGCTGGAACATCCCAGAAGATGATTTACCTAGATGAATAATATATATTCTCATTGTTACTACTATTGTTACTACTATTGTTACTACTACTGTTGCTATTGTTGTTATTATTATTATTATTATTATTTGTGTTCCTAGTTAGCATCGGCGGTGCAGAACATGATCGTTTTTTGAACGTTAGTTTTTTTTGGTTTTTGATATCCATTAATCTTTGTTTGATTTGTAATTTCCCCAGTTCAAAATGGTCCCAAAAGTCATTGAACTTACTGCTCAAGTCACCACTACTGCTTCCTCCAGTATTTGGTCCTCTTGTTGTCGGTGCACTATTGGGAATGATTAGCTTGTTACTAGTATTTCGTTTCGCCATGACATTACTTCGAGTTGTGGGGATATAATCAATCTTGACACACCGATATTGGTTATGATTATTCTGAGGCTGGGAATTGTCTGACATAAAACTAGCACTAGTGGTATCTTGGTACCTCAAAGGCAGTGGAACATAAGGAACATGTGCACAGTATTTACATAATTGATACTCGTTGAAGTTCAAGTTACATTGTGCACTATAGCATTGGAATCTGCGAATATCATTGTATCCACGGAACTGGCCCCTAGGTATTGTTTTTGTTGGTAAAAGTTTACATTTTGTTATAGTGATTGAATTTGTATAATATGGACTCATTGGAAGGTGAGACGGAGTACTCGTGGGATAATGATTCATTATTGGTTCAATTAATAAATTCAAGTCGTACAATGTTTTTCTTCCTTGAAGAATACATATGCACTTTGTATAAACTTTTTTTTTATATATTTATGACCAGTGGCTGGGAGTCATATTTCTTTCCTTGCATACCAAAATGACATTACTTCAGATCTATAGTGTATTAATGAAAATAGTACAAAAAAAAAATAATCAACCTATGAATATACACACATTACAAAAACCTGATATACACATTTACTCATTAATAAACCAAAGACACTCCGGAACTAATACTTACAACAACCTAAGCAATGAATTCTAATTGAAAAGGGAAAAAAACCAAAAAAAAAAAAATGAAAACTCAAAAAAAAACTATCGATACCAAAAGATAATTTCATTAAATGACTAAATACCAGACTTTATCTGCGCCAATAACCACCACTTTGGCCTTGATTATTTTGATGTTGCCTATTACCATATCTTCTATGTTGTTGATCATTACCACCACCAGTTCTTCTTTTTTGGTATCTATTTCTATTTTCCATATTTATCATACTCTGCTCTTTTGCATAAGACATAATATCATCAGGAATACGCAAGTATTTAATGTGCATTCCACGAATATAAACTTCGGGTATTTTAATAAATTCATCACCATTGGCATTTGTTTGAATCACGTTGTGTAATGTTAGATTCATCCAAGAATCACAATTAGTTAAATCTCCATTATATGTTTCTCCTGTTTTTAATTCAATTAAAATTGGCTTATTCTTAGCAGCCGTCAATAAGTATAATGGAAGCTAACGCGTATTTGTTAGTATTATGATCAATCGAATACAATACTATAGTTATTCAGCGAGTTTATTACATACCATGGTTAATGAATTCTTTGGCAATTCAGATGTCGAGTATAGATAGAAAAATATTTTTTTTCTTTTTTCTTTTGGGCACTTGAGAACGACGTTCATAAAAGATCAATTCCTAGAACAGACTGCACGACCTACCTACTTTTGAAAATCAGAGGAATACCGCACCCCTAGCAGCAACATTCCAAGTGAGTGCACGGTTGTTATAAAACGTCATAGAAGCTTACGGGTAGAGAATCATACCGAAAACAATGAGTAACATCAAAATGATTTAATAAATAATCAATAGTATGATGCTATTTCTCCAGTACAGTATCTGGTTTACAAATACATCAATCAGATTTCAATAACCAATCAACCTAGAATCAACGTTACTTAATGAACAAAAAAAAGTGTATCTTATCTGCTCTTGGTCCAGTTTATGATATTACAATGATTGGGAAAGCGATTGGTAACAATTCCTACTACGATTATAATTTCCATTTCTCCGTATTTTGGTTTGTTTGTCCCACGTGATACTGATCTGATAAAAGAAAATTTCTTTCTAATTCTTTAGTATTCGTGCACCCAACAAATTTCACATCATTTCTGTCAAGATTTTCTTTTGTTTTTCTTTTTTTTTTTTTATAAATGCATTAGTATTTCTTGTACTTTTTTTTTTTTTGAACTAGTATTTGGAACAATTGCTATCCATATCCCTCAACATTATCAGGCAAACATGGGTATCTTCATTCCAACGAACAAGTTACATAACTTGAAGCTATATAAATATTCATCTGAAGATCATTCAATTATATCAAAGTACATCTTGAAGAAATGGTGGAACTGGTTTGTTCAAATCTTTCCGTTATGGATGGCTCCTAATGTGGTCACATTAATGGGATTATTTTTCATCATAGGTAATTTGTTATGTGTCTTCTATTACGATCCTTACTTGAATGAAACACAACCAACATGGTGTTACTTTTTTTATGCATTTGGTTTATTTATGTATCAAACATTTGACGGTTGTGATGGTGCACATGCTAGAAGAACCAAACAAAGTGGACCATTAGGTGAATTGTTTGATCATTCAATAGATGCTATCAATACAACTTTTGGTTCAATTGTGTTTGCAAGTGTTTTGAAAATGGGATATGGTGGCTTATTCTTATTGAGTCAATTTGGTTCAGTTTGCAACTTCTATTGTTCCACTTGGGAAGAATATCATACCCACACATTATTCTTGAGTAAGTTCAGTGGACCAGTTGAAGGTATTCTTATGATTTGTATTGTCTATATAGTCACTGGTATTCTTGGTCCAGACATTTGGTCAATTGAATTATTTGAATTAAACTTGACAAGTTTGGGTTATGATTATGTCACAATTGATAGTTCCATTATATACGTTGTTATTGGGTTGGCTTCATTATATTTCAATATTTCTTCAGCCATGTCAAATGTTGCCAAGTACTACAAGCGCAAAGAACATGCTAATGACAAAGTTGCTAACAAAGAAACCTTTGAAGCCTATCATGGATTGTATCCATTTTTCATTTACTACGGGTTCATTGTTTTATATATTTGGATATACCCACAAGTTCTTACTGATTATGGATTCCCATTGATCATCTCTATTGGTTGTACTATCGCTTTTTCAGTTGGTAGAATAATTTTGGCCCATTTGACTTTACAAGAATTTCCATATATTCAATATCCTATGGTAATCCCAATAATTCAATTGATCATAAGTAAAATTTTGATTGGAATTTATGGATACGGTACTGCTAAAGTATTACACGCTGTTACATGGTTAGGTTGTGGTGTTACATTAGGTATTCACACCATCTTTGTTGCTGATATCATTTTTGAAATTACCACTTATTTGGACATATATGCCTTGTCAATCAAACACAAGAAAGTCCACTAAATATTTTTTTAACTAGACTTTTGTTTAACTTTTATTTCACATAGATAATATAAATATGTATTAGAATCAAAGCTATATATCCTATATTCTATTGCTTGTTGATGCTCATAGAAAGACAAACACCTTTGTTCTTTAATTTTTATTTTTAACTATTATTATTCTTTCTATATATATACAAGTTCATTGCAAATTCTTATTCAACAATTATTGTTTATGTTCACCAGCAAAAGCAGCTTCAGATCCAGGAGCTAATACATCTTGAGCAGATTTTTCTAAAGCCATACCTCTTTCCATTTCTTGTAATTGAGTTTCTGACAAGATAGCTAAAGCCAAAGGAACACCCAATAATAAAGTACTTGAAGTTAAACCCCACAATAATTTTCCACCATTGTTGAATCCAGATTGAACTAAACTGGATATGTTAGATGATAAACTTGACAAAGCTTCTCTTTGTTCTGGTGGAACAATATCTTTTAATGCAACAAGTCTGTCTAACAAAGTTTCACTTTCGAAATCAAAATCATCATCATCAACATCAGAATCGGATTCTTCTTCTGATTCTTCAATAATGTGTTCTTTGGCAACTTGTTGATCTTCAAATTGTTGATGAGTTTCGTCGTCTATTTGAGTTAATTTAACCATTATGATAGTTCTGTTTGTTGATTATAAAGGATTGCTAATGAAAAAAAAAAATGATTGACACTACTAAATTTCTTTCTTTCGTTCAAGCAAGCAGGAAAAAGAAACCTGAAATAAAAAAAAAATTTTCGTTGAAAATCAAAGAGCAGTCCTCCTCAAGAAATAAATTGGTAATTACACGAAAAATATTGTCTTAAGGTTTAGAATACATCATCATGTAAATTTAATTGTAATAAACATTATATTACATTACCTATATAAACTCTGCATCACACATGGATTCATTAATTACATTTAAATCCAACTGTGGAATATTCATGATATCATCTTTGATTTCATATCCCATCATTTCCATTTGCTTTGGGTATTTTCTTACATTATAAAACTGCAACAATCCACGCAAAGCAATCTCTTGATCATACGAATTATTAAAATCACTCTCCAAGTCCTTACCACTTAACCAGTTATCTTTCATTGACAATTTCAAGCTCAAATAGATCTGACTAATAAGATCCATATTTGCCGCTTTCCATTTACGTCCTTGATAGGGGATTAACTTTTTCAAGGTTCGTAATATTGGTCCATTAAAAGGTTCACAGTCATAATTCAATAGTATCATCTTGTACAATTCAGTCGGCTTCAAATCATTAAGCGTAAAAATTCTTTGTGATTGGTTCTTGATCAATATTTTGTTGGTTATTTTCAAAATATTAGACAAAATATACGCAAAGTTTTCATTGAACTCCGAAATATAAACATGCTTGACATTGTTGTTATCAATTTCTTCATTCATATCTTGTATAAACAATTTGTTAATTAATTTGTATCGACAGTTTTCTAAATCAGCTTGTAAACAATTGTTAAAAAAATCACATTTGGGCAATACTATCTTAGGGTTCATTAATTTGTTCTGATTGATCAATACCTCATATTCTGTCAATTCATCCTTTTTTGCTGTTGATGAGCTTTGTAGATTGACGTTGTTGAAACATCTGCTGAGATAATCCAAAGAAATGGTGAAAAATTGTTGATCAAATAATAGTGAAGAAAAGTAATATGATTTCAACACATGACTTATTTTAAACCATTTGAGAAGTAACAAGATGATGCTTGTGCTTGCTTTGAGTGTCAATTCTTTAACATTCTGAACCTCCAATTGCAGTAGCAAGACCAACTCTACTTTTCTTTTGGTGTCATCGTCTCGACAAGAATTTTTATTTTGAACAATGGATGTTTCAGGATTCAATTCTAATTCAGTGAAATTCAAATTATAATCTAACCTGTTAACCTTAATTGTTTCCATTAACACCTCCACTATTGTGTGTAGACGACACAAGTTACGTGAGTATAGTAATTCCACACGTTCCATAGATTCGATTTCCAGTGCCCGCTCTGGGTACTTTTGTTTCAAGTCTTCATAATCATATTCATTATCATCATTTTGTACCTTTGCCACATCACAGACATCAGAAAACCCCCTTTCTTGTTTCATAAAAATTTCACGTTCTTTCCATAATCGCTTGGTTGAGTAACTTTCGTAAACAGCCCGTTTCAAAATCTCATCTGCTTCCTTCATAGCAAACGGAACATTTGAGTTATTTGCATCATCGTTGGGGTAAATCATCGGCATGGCTTGATTTACTTGGTACGATCTCCGTATTTTTTCTCCACCTGACATATAATCTGACGCCATCAACTTAGGGGAAGGAACTGGTGTGGCAATATGGATGGTTTGTGCTGGTAATTGACTCAAAACTGAATGTGACTTGGTTGTCCTTGGTAGCTCAATCAAATTTGATAAGGAATTGGAACATGCATGCACCGCCATGAAATACTTGTATTTACCTTCAATTGTGCTAGAATGACTGTGAATACTACTTGTATCCGAATCACACTCATCCTCGTCCGCTAAGGCACTTTTAATGCTACTAAAATCATAAGGTTCTAGCTCTTTTTCGTCGTATAATGGATACTTGTCCAACAAGTCCTCACGAAAAGCAAAATAATCCAACGGGGAACATGTCAAGGTGTTATCCAGCTTTGTTTTGGATTTCTTATTCTGAACATTATGTAGCTGAACAAGGAATTCATCACATTTGTTTATTTGGCTTGAGTCACCCAACTCTAAGAATAAAAGTTTGTTCATCAATAATATCAAATACCGGATACGATATGCGTTATTGGGATACCACTTCCAATGTTCAATAAATTGTAGTAGATGCGTTAGAAGATCTGATTCTAATAAAAACTTCTTGAACTGCATCGAATCACTTGGATGCTCTAAAGCAGTACGACTAATTAAAAACAATAACGTAAGAAGTCGGAAGTACTCTGATTCGACTTTGCTGAGTAATTCATGATTGACTTCGTCTTTCAGTTTATCACAATTGATTCTTTCAGCCATAAATTTTTGTAGCAAATTGATCAAAGGAACGTATAATTTCTTCTCTAATAATATGATATTATTTCGTTGTATCTGGTTCAATTGATTTGCTTTTGATGATTGAGATCCATATTCACCAAAACCAAAATACAATAATGCTTTAACTGAGTTTGAAGAAAGATCTTGAATACAGTTGACTGATTGTATATGATGTATAATTCCATCAATGTCACCATTTATTGAATCATAACAATGAATTAAATTGCTCAATCCACCGACAACTTTCAAATCAAATAAGGTAAACCATTCACTAATATCCTGATCGAAAGGATTATAATCTTGATACTCATAATTTAAATGTGATTTTGTTATTAAAAATTGATAATTAACCGAGGATGAATCTTGGTTGGACTCTTTGGTTTGGTTTCTTGATTCATTACTATTGGACCTGATTTGAGAGGCTCTCGCATTTAATTTCTTTTGAAACGTTTCATCAAGGGATTCATTCAACTCCTCTTTGGTCGATGCATCAGGATGATCAATGATCTGATCCTCTAGCTGGTCAATCAGGATCAATTCTTCCAGTTGCATATGTGGTCGTACAATGATATTCTTGTCTCTATACTAAATATTTCAGTTTGGCCTTCTCTTTGATTTTGTTGATTTAACTGGCCATACAGTATTGGTGGCACCAATTTTTTAAAATTTCTTGGGCCACTTCCAAACGGAGACTTAGAGAGAAAAAAAATAAAAAAAAATAATAATCAGAGAAATTAGAAAAATTTTCCAACATGATTCGAGTCACTAATAACCTAATCCTGCATTCTTTCCCTACAAAATCACATCAAACCATTGCATTGTTATAGACGTGTTAACATTCTTCATCAGTAATTCTATTACATATATTTTAACCAACTATAATATTTCTTCTTTGTTTTTATTCCCCCATATTATAGTCAGCATTTATCATAATTATCAAACGTTTAGCACACTTCCCACATGTCATTTCAAAACTTCGACCAAATCATTAACTTAAAAGTTAGAATCACCAATTTATTAGATCAAATTATAGTTGGTCAGATCTATACGTACTCATCTTCAAACGAAATAATAATTCTAAAGACAATAGACAACAAAGACGGACCATCAACTTACCGAATTATGAATACATCATTTATCAAAAGCATTCAAGTGTTACCACCATTTGGTAAAAAGAACACATCTATCCAAAAAGATGATTTGATTGTTCCAAGCATCAATTTCAACGATTTGAAAAGAAATTTGGAATACCAGATCAATAATTATAATCCTGAACCTATTCCTGGCCAAGATGTTGCAAAACACGCAACTTCTCAACAGACCCAAACATATACCAAATCTAACACCCCAACTCTTTTATTTAACAAGTTAGTAAAACTATATGGTGATAGGAATGTGAAATTTGGCTCTAATGGAAAACAAAATGAAATAATTGTCTATGATGAAGTGAAAATCACCAAGCCTTTCACCAACACCAAATCTAATGTACAAGTAATAAGAGACTCAAGAAATAAAAAGCATCTAGATTCGGTACAACGAGCATTAAAACAATTTTGGTTAGAAATTGATAATGAAAAACGTGGTGGTTAATGTATATATATATACAGTATATATAGGTACAAATATAGTGAATCTATCTAATTCTGTATATTTTTGAAATTTTCTAACCAATGTATTTGAATTTCACTGAAAACTTGTGATCCCTTTTGGTTCATCCCCTTGAATCCATCAAATTGCTGCCATGCAAAACTAGCTGTTTGGTACTCAGAGTTTATGTCGTTACTCTCGAAAAACACATTGAACCATAGATAACACCAAGATTTTATCCCAATCATTATATCCTCCGAGGACACCAAGAGTGGATCATTCAATTTGTATACTACCCAGTTTGAATTCTCCTTTGAAGCTTGGCTATTATTCTCATGTAGTTTAATCAATTGCTTGCCAACTGTATTTGAACCTTCTTTAGTATATTCCAGAATCGTTATATCTAAATTATGAGCATTATTTACATTTACATCTTTTATCCATATTGAATGAACCATGATATACCGATGATGCCAATTGAGATACATCTGTTGCATCTCTTCATTATGTACACAATCATACCAGTAACTTAAATATCTCTTTTGCGACAAGATAGATATTCCGTCGCCAGCAAATACACTCATCCTCTGCTGGGTGTACATTTGTAAAATATACTCTAGGGTCAACTCCTTTAGGTGGTAAATCAAGTATGCACAGCATAGGGTTCCTGATCTACTCTTTCCAGCTTTACAATGAAGAACTGCCACATTTCTACTATCTGCTTGCAAGAATTCATCTATTTCGGCCACACAAGCAATTATTATTTCCATAGTCGGAGGGTAGTGATCAGGGAAAGGATAATGGCTAACTTTACCACTTACTTCATCATATGAATATCCCGGACCTTCGCCTCTGAAATTAAATAAATGCCAGTTATTTCCGTGTTTTGAAGTAAGAAACACTAAAAGATCATCTAACGGGTATCTGTACCATGATTCCAAATATGATGAAACTGGTGCAGACGATACGATTAGCCGAGGAGTGATGTACGATAAATCTAAATGTACATTAGTTGTTGGATCATAGTATTGTTGTTTCGGTAATGCTACCAATGATCTAATTAATGATTTAATGACTCTCATAGATTCATGATACAGTAGAACGTTACTGGCTGCAAGATTGTAACCGGGGGAAGTTGGGTCACAAGAATAAATGCCAAAAAAAAAAAATTAAAATAAAATAAAATGTCAGTTCAACAAATGCAGGAAAAAAAATAATAAAAAAAATAAAAAGTTTGTTCAAAGTTTACAAAGTATCACTAGAATTACAAGATTAATACAAACCAATATTTGCAAAAATGTCCAGTGATACATCGGACAAAATAAATACACCTTTAGTGAATTCAACACAGAAAACAAAAATACCCGCTACCTTACCGCCAATCACCAATCCCAAACGGAAAAGAAAGCGTCAGAAGTTGTTCGCCAAAGATATAGAGAATTTGTTATATGCCATGGGTGATCGTCCTGTGAGTACCGATGCCACAGTAAATGCATTAGAGGATGTACTAGTTGAATACATAACTCAAGTCTCATACTTAATGGTTAACTTTGCCAAAAGTCAGAATAGGACAAGAGTGAAATTGAATGATTTGGCTTTCACACTAAGGAATGACCCTGCGAAATTGGCACGTTTTAGATACATACTAGAACAGAGCTACAAAATTGAAAGAGCCAAAAGAATGTTTGATGATAACAATGATAAATATGACGGAGATAGTAAAAATGATCAAGAGGAAGGTGATGATGATGATGAAGATAACGAAGATCAACCAGAAGCTGAAGGCGTGGCAAGTGGTGGCAGTACAAGTGACAAGATGCAAAGATTAAACGGTAAGAGCAGACCTGATATTTCGGATAAGCAACAAAAGAAAAAGCGTAGAAAGGTCACCGGAAATGTCATGGTTGAGTAAGAATAATGTCTGGGGTAGGCGGAAAAGAGTGTGTGATAGGGCAGAGGTGTGGCCCAGTACTGCATGGAAAATATTTTCCGAAACCAAGTTTACATACTTGCCGCTCCTAGCTGGGTGAGTGTGAACACAAATATATAGGAAACAAGTAAATGAAGCTATGTGCACTATACATCTAATTAAAGCGTATATAAGGGTTCACGCATATATCCATTTGACATTTTACTAAGAATATTCTAAAAGCAAAATAGCAAAGATGCAATAATCTGTATAGACAAAAATGATAGTGCAAGTGTACTTAACCGTAACCATAGATTTTATGCTTCTCGGAACAACGGTTTATCGGAAGACCTTTGGGGGACCGAAAACCAATACAAAGTACAAAATGAAATCACTCTTGTGAATTCAGGCATTTCCCTGTGTTAACATTATTGTAGATTTGTAATTCCTATTATCCCTTGAGATATTGTGGCCTATTTTTTTTCTTAAATTTCGTCATTTCCTTAACATGTTCACAGAAAATTGTACAAATTCAGCCTGAACGAAATTTCCTTCATCACTTATCCAACTTAAAAATGAAATACCTACACAAAAAAAAAAAAATCCTGAAGAAAATTTTCTTTTTTCCTTCTTTCTTTCTTTATTATTCTACTTCTGGTGTTTGAAGCACCGCTCGTTTTTTTATATATATACTATTTATTAGTTCCTTTCTGAAATTCAGATTTAACATAATTCGTTCAGCACAATTAGTTTTTGGTGTTTATTTGATCTTAAAGAATTGCACACATTTTTGATTAATCCGTCAATCGTGATTGTATTTGAGAAACCAAAATGTCTTCTGACGTAACAGATCATTCTTGTCGAATTTGTCGTGGGGAGGCAACACAATCCCAACCACTTTATCACCCATGTAAATGTCGAGGATCAATCAAATACGTGCATCAAGATTGTTTGATGGAGTGGTTGAAACATGCCAATAAATCAACTGAAAAATGCGATATATGCGATACTCCCTATAAGTTCAGGATAATTTACGATGCTGCCATGCCTCAGTCGGTCCCATTCAGTTTACTATGGATGAAGCTTCTACAGGTACTATCATCAACTTTTATTAAAGCCATTTCAATTACACTTTACGTACTATGCATTTTGATTCAAGTGCCTGTGTTTTTGAAATTCGCTGGCAGAGTTTATTCGTGGGCGATTGATGGAAGATTCCCAGCGGCGAACCCAAATTTTTTAGATGCATTATTATTTGGCGAATACGATATCAACGGGTATTTGTCCAAGTTTTCATCAGAGTCATTTACACCGCTACAATTATCATTCATCAAGCTACAAAAATTTCTAGGTTATAGTTATTTCAGCGGGGTCAGATATATTGTGGCTGCGATTATTATTCATATTGCCTTATTTATCGAACGTGAATGGGTTGTTCGGGATGAAGGATATCTCAAGATGTTATATAAATACATTGGTAAAGAGCCAAGAACTAAATTGGTGGATATGTTACAGAATGCATTGCAAAATTTAAGAAATGAGGGCAATAATGGTGATGCGGCAGCTGCTGCTAATTTACAACGTTTGGAAACTTTGGCACAGGCTATTAATGATTTGCAAAACGAAAACAACGATATCAATGTGGCAGCTAGAGGCGAAGAAGGGTTAAGAAGAGCAATTAACGAGAATCAATTATTCCCAGATGATAGTGAACACCCAAGTCAAACGGAAGATATCCACCAAAGACCAGTAGCTAGAGTAGAACTAGAACAACAACGAGGACATGGACATGGACAAGGGCAGGGGCAAGAAGAGGAAGCTGAATCTGTAGCAGTTGCGCCCCCAAGAAACTTTATACATGAAATTTTTGGTGATGAAAATGATGAAGAAGAAGAAGACAATTATGACGCACACCAAAATGGTGATCATGGTACTGATGATGAACCATTCTCTGAGGATGAAGACATAGATGACGATGAAGAGGACGATGAAGAAGCGGCTGCGATTGCTGCGGCTGCTGCAGCTGCTGCCAACATTGATGGTAATGGTAATAACCAGGTCCAAGGTGGAGCTATTGTGGAATTCTTTGAAATGTTTGGTATTACATTGTCTGTAAAAACGCCATTATACCTTATGGTAATCTTTGATGCTGTTATTGGAATTTATTTGTTTTTGATTTACCTACTTCCTCATATGTTGGGTATTATAGTTGTATCATTAATCGGGCTCGCCATTCGTAGCATTGGTATGTTAACTGGATATATGAATATTACCATAGACGCAAGTATAATTAACCAGTCTATGGGTTATTTGGGATTTGTGAATCTGAATTTTATACAACCTATTGTTGCTACTATCTACCGTTTGTTCATTAGCAGAGATGTCTACACCTGGACCGACAGAATTTTGTTACTTTCTGTTGGATATGGTATTGTTGGATTTGGTGTTTACAAAGTGATGCAGAGGATTAGAGGAGTTGATAATGGTAAACCAATTACAGGTACTCCACGTAAGGTGTATAAGGTTTTGTTTGAAATTGCATGTACTCTCAAAGTTGCAACAGTACTCAAAACAGAAATCGTATTGTTCCCAATCTTTTGTGGAATATTGTTGGATTTCACAATCAGGCCATTCATTCCAGATACCCAGTATCTCCTTGCCAGCTCACATTTTGAAACATTTGAGGTTGCCTATATCAGATTGTTATTGTACTGGGGAGTAGGTACCCTCTTCATGGTTCTTTTAGCTTTGTTGGTGGATTCTGCTAGAAGGAATGTATTACGATCGGGGGTACTTTTTTTCTTGAGAACTCCTGATGATCCAAATATTAGGATTATACATGATGCATTGGTTGTCCCATTCAAGGTACATATGAAAAGAATTTATTTGACCGCTAAGGTCTATTTCTTCTTTATTGTTGGTTTAATGTATTCATCAACTTGGTGTATGTTTAAATTGATGGGAAGTCCTGACTACAACTTTTTTGTTGTGCTAGCAATGGTGGTGACAACCTTGATCAAGTTTAGAGAAGAAATGAAAGAATTGGGATTGGTTTATTTAACAAGGGTAATCCAAGTAGTAGCTCATCGTTTGAGATTGAGCCATTACGTAATCGGGTTTAATTCCCCAGAGGAAAGAGGTTTTGTAAAAAAATGGTATCATTTTGGCCATGCAGTCTCCATATCTTCAGAAAATGGTACTTTTGTGCCTGACGGGAATTATATGAGAGTCCCATCCCTGGATAGTATTCCAAAAAGATATTTGAATGGCATGTTTGTTCGTGTTACAAAATCAGACATCTTAATAGAACCGATTCCTGAACTTGATCATGCCACTGCTGAGGCTGAAGAAGAATATGAAGAAAATGAACTTGATTACGAACCATCTTATACGGTCGTGTATGTGCCTCCATACTTTAAGGTTAGGGCATATTTATGCTTGATATTTATTTTCATGTTTGCTATTTTTGTGCCATTAGTTGCCGTCTACTGTTGTTGTAAAGTATTGGGTATGGCCTTATCCACAATTAGTTTTCCAGTATTTAGACCAACTGGGACATATATTTTTGCTGCATTCTTTATTAGTTTGACTATTTTTGCTTTTTTCAAGTTGATTCAGAAGTTGTCTATCTTCTTCAACAACTTACAAGATGATGTTTTAAGGGAAAACTATATGAAGGGAAAGGAATTGATCAACGTCGAGGAAGATTAATACGAAACTTAAGAAGATGCTTTCGCATCGGTACAGACCCAATATAGAATTTCACAAATTATCAGTTGATGGTAAGCAATACAAAACTGAAGATTTGTCATTTGGTGGCGGTATTGAATATTTTATATAGAGTAATAAATAATAGTCTACATTAAATTGCCGTTAAACTTTGATTACAGAAGTAGTCAGGTGTATATTTAGTTGAGATGGTTCGAATTCCAGAGTGTGAAATGATGGTTTGGGGTATGTTTATGTTTGAAAAGACATGTATTCATTTCAATTTCCAACCGGGTTAAATAAGCAACTTCTAAATGTGCCCGTTAAAGGGAGAGTACTATAACAATATAATTAATTTAAATACAGTATGGTTTCTAAGTCTATATTATTATTCCTACCTCTTGAGCAAAAATTCTTAAGGTTCGATTCAGTTATTTTTAGGTCAATTTCTGGTCATTTAAGAAATTGTTCAGTTAATGGGGTTTGTTTTGTACGCATGTGTATTAGCACCATAGACTCATTTTTGGTGGTGGTCCCGAAACATCGGGAAAACATTTACAGAGTGACCTATAATCACAACGACAACTCGATTCTTTCGAGTTTCTTAACCACTATTCGTGCATTTTTTGGCTTCTAAAAGCTGGACTATATAATAATATTATATGTTCCAACCTCATATCTTAATGCTTAAAATATGACAATATTCTTACTTGTACTAGAAGTTGATCCACCCAAGAACTTTTTATTTGTGTAATTGGCCAAGAGTAAACCAGTACTGCAACATGAATAGATAATATCAGTGTTACTTTCCAGCGAGATACCATGAAGCCATATTTGATCGCTTATGATAGGCCATTATGCCATTACGCCATTACATTTGACTATAAATACAAGACCATATTCTCTAGCATTCTTTTTATTATTATCGTTACGATTTTTGTTTCGTTTCCTTCATAATTACACCCAAAAGTTAATTTCTTATCATATGAAATTTTTTGCCCCAATTATCTTCACTTCTTTAACTACCGCAAGCATTGTTAACGTTGTCAAAGATCTAGAAGATTGTTCTACATCTGCTTGTCGTAATGCATATACAAGCATTGCTACGAAATGTGTGTCTGGTTCGGCTAACTATGACGATTGTATTTGTTCTATGTCCAGTAGTTTCTTTAAAGACTTGTACGAATGTTCCAAAAGTTGCTCTCAATGGGATGATTCAGTTGTGAGTAGTCCAGATGGTCTTAAATCCTATTATTGTGACATTGCTGTAAATTTGGATGATCCAGTTGCTGTTATCTCTAGCACGAGTACGACTTCAAAATCTAGTTCCAAGGTAACAACCAGCAGCAAAATCACTTCTGTTTCTGATGAAGCAGTATCAGAAACAGAAACTCGATCTGAATCTTAAGAAACACCATCTGAATCTCAAGAAACGAGTTCTTCTGCTGATTCTGGAACCAAAAATTTCTTATCATTCATTGGATTACTTGCTGCTTTGATCATTTAAATGATGGATGGTTACATGTTTTATATTATTTATGTATGCATGTTTTATCTAATTGTTATCAATCGAAATGTACACTTTATCAGAAATACAGTACATGTAGCACATTCTCTTTAATGCTTGAGAAATTAGCAGTATATCGTGGTTTGTTTACTATTTTTTCTTCGTTTGCGGCGTAATTTTGTACCATTCGCGTATTTTGTGTGAAATTCGAGAATTATTTTTTTTTCTCTCTCTTTTTCCCTTTGACTTTCTCACTCTCGTGTTAGTTTTATAGTAGAAAATTTTTCTTTACTATTCAAGCCTTAGGTTTTGTTTACAGCCATTGATCACCAACCTAAAGAACCTACCATGGTGTTAATTGAAGGAAATGACAATAATCTGGGCACCTTAAAGAGAAAGTATCCATCTTTGGCAAAACCTCGTCAGCCATTAAAAGAAACCAATTCCAATATTCCTTCGCCAAGTAAGCGTAGGAAAACAGAATCCCCTAACAAACAACAACAACAACAACAACATCAACATCAAGAAACAGAAAATGCAACAGATAAACACATTCATAAGCTGAAAAGAATACATCATCAATATGTTCAACAACAGCAACAACAGAAAGCCAATGAGAAATTGTCCGGAGATGAGATGCATCAGTGGCAGCAGTCATGGAGAAAGATTATGAAGCAGTCGGTAGTATATTTCGAAGGGGACCAACAACTGCAAGAATATAGAAAAGCTCATAAACTATTACGAATTGTTGGTTGTAAAGTAACTCCCTTTTATGACAATAATGTCACCATAATCATATCCAAACGTCCATATGATGACAAGACTGAGTACTCACCTCATGATATATTTAGTAATGTATCCAAAGGTGGGATTAAAGTATGGAATTATGACAAGGTTTTCCGTTTTTTGAAGAATCTTGGTATAAATATTCAAACGGGAGTCGATGAGCTTGCTATAAATACCCATACTGTGCTCCCTCCCTCTTTAACCAATGGTGCCAGTACCACAACTAATGACAAGAATAATTTATACAACCTATTGAAAGAAGAGAAAATATATGGTTCCACTGATAGAGATCCAAACGCCAAGCGTGATGATTTACATTACTTCACCAAAAACTACTTGTATGTTTATGACTTGACCCAAATGGTAAGACCAATTGCTGTGCGAGAGTGGGGTAGCGAGTTCCCTATTATGCGTCTAACACTAGACGGTAAGTGTCCATTTATTAATGATCCAAGTGATCTGAATCTGGAAAGAAAAAAGGCAAAACGATTGAAAAAGTTTGAAGCAACTCAAGCTCATCGTCAGGCATTGAAAATAGCTACATATAAGATGATTAATGGAATTTCCATGAACATCCAAGGTTTCACTGGAACTAGCACAAGTACTGATAAGATTGAAGAAGAACAGGAAGGGTCCGCAGCTGAAGCTGAGGTAACTATTAGTCAGGCAAGTGAAGAACACGTGTTTCGACAACCATTAGGTCGCCATTCTTCATGTATGCAATCAAAGGCAACCGATGTGATGGCATCTGGATTCAATGGAGCATCGAATGCTATTGCCTTTTCTATGGATTCAAATTTAAATAGTGCTGCTGCCATGGCTGGCGGAAATGGGTTAGGTCCGATATTGTCACAAGTTCCATCTAAAAAACTAAATAACTTGAAGAGACGAATCCTAATGAAAAAGAAATCAGTTTCGAATAGCGAAAGAAAGGACAAGGTCCAGACTCCAGGATATTGTGAGAATTGCCGAGTTAAATATGATACTTTTGATGATCATATTGCTAGTAACAGACATCGGAATTTTGCTTGTGATGATAGAAACTTTCGAGACATTGACGACTTGATTGCCATGTTGAATGAAACTAAAGAATTGGGCAATATTTCATCCAATGGCGATTATATATAGATAAATACTTGTATAGTTGTACTTCAACAGATGTCTTGGTCTGGAAATGTATCAAAAAAATTAGCACCAAAAGAAATGCGTAAAAATGAAAAGCACAAATTTCGATATTGTGGTCTGTACAGTAACAATCAAACAAACAAACAAAAAAAATAAAAAAAATTAAAGTGAAGAACCGCTTTTGAAAAATTTTCGGCTTTATAAGAATACGGCACACCGATAATGATACTGAGATCAATACTAAGGGTACAATACCCCAGTATTGTATTACGAAGAGCATATTCGGACATTGCAAAAGATTCTAGTTTAGGAAAAGCAGCAGAATCAAAACCTAAAGTCAATAGGTTTGCACAACAATATTTGAAACCAGTTAATCCTACATTATCAAGAAATAAATCTTCCAATAGATCAAACCCCAAACTGAATCAACGTACTCAAAATACTGGTAAGACTCAGTCTTTTCAAAAACCACCTTTAAAATCAAATGATTTGGAAAAGAAAACATCAGAGCAGTATCAAAAGTTGCGTTCACGTATGGAAAGTGAATCCCAAAATAACAAGAAGAAACAAGATGCAACTCAACTGACACCACTTCTACCACCCCCACAAAGAGCTCGTAAGAAGATTCAAATTCAGAAGAAAAGAAAAGTAGCTAAGAAGTTAGTAAAGATCCAGCTTCCACCGTTTGTGACTGTATCAAACTTAGCAGCAATTATGCACGTGCCATTAAATGATGTTTTCAAAAAGTTGGAAGGATTGGGTTTTGAAGATATCAGACATAATTATATTATTGATAAAGAGAATGCAGCAATGATTGCCGATGAATATGGAATTGAGGTTGATGTTGCAGATTCGTCAAATGAAGATTTGTTTCCTGCCCCAGTAAAGCCAGAATTACTTCAAGAAAGACCACCAGTTGTTACCATCATGGGACATGTTGATCATGGGAAGACAACAATTCTTGATTATTTGAGAAAGTCGAGTATTGTCTCACAAGAGTTTGGTGGGATCACACAACATATTGGTGCCTTTTCTGTTACAACTCCGAAATCAAAAAAGAAAATCACTTTCTTGGATACACCAGGACATGCTGCATTTTTGAAAATGAGAGAAAGGGGAGCAATTATTACCGATATTGTTATTTTGGTAGTAGCAGCTGATGATTCAGTAATGCCACAAACAATTGAAGCAATTAAGCATGCCAAAAAGTCAGGGGTACCAATTATAGTTGCCATCAACAAGTGTGACAAGCCAGGTGTTAAAGTGGACAAAGTATTGAGTGACCTTGCTGCGCATGATGTAGATATCGAAGATTATGGTGGTGACACACAAACTGTCCAAGTTTCTGGTAAAACTGGTTTAAATATGGATAAATTAGAGGAAGCTGTAATTACTTTGAGTGAAATGAGTGAATTTAAAGCTGAATCCAAGGGTATTCCTGCAGAAGGTTGGATTATTGAATCAGAAGTTGTTAAGGGAATGGGGAATGTTGCCACTGTTTTGGTGCGTAGAGGAACATTAAAGACAGGGGATATAATAGTTGCCGGTCAGACGTTTTGTAAAATTCGAGGTATGAAAGATGAAAATGGGAAGATGGTTAAAATTGCTGGACCTTCAACACCCGTTAGAATTTCGGGTTGGAAAGATTTACCAGATAGTGGAGACCAATTGTTGCAGGCAAAGTCTGAACAGATTGCCAAAAAGGCTATTGAATATCGTATATCCAGATCCCAGCAGATTCAAGCCAGCAGAGATATTGAAGATATCAATGCTAAGAGAGCTGATGAATTGAAAGACGCCCAAAGATTGGAAAAGATTGCTGAGTTGAAGAAAGCTGGATTGGATACAAGTGAGTTGGAACAGGCTGAGGAGGACAGTAAAGTAATCAAGTGCAATTATATGATCAAATCAGATGTATTTGGTTCCGCAGAAGCTATCAAAGAAAGTATTGATGGATTAGGAAATGACGAAGTGAAATCTGTTGTGATTTCCCACGAAGCTGGACCTCCAACAGATGGTGATATTGATTTAGCCAAGACTTTTGACGCCACTATTTTCTGTTTCAATATGAAAGTGCCAAAGCAAATTGCTGCCAGGGCTGATAAGGAGAAAGTGAAGATAGTTGAACATAATATCATCTATCGATTAATTGAAGAAGTGAATGACGAGTTGAGTTCCCATTTGAAACCTCGAGTGGAGATTAAAACATTAGGTGAAGTGGATATAAAAGATGTTTTTGTAGTCACTGTGAAAAAGCAAAAAGTCAAAGTAGCTGGGTGCAGAGTTACCTCTGGTGTAATTAAAACTTCATCACAAGTCAAAGTTTTGCGTAATGGGGAAGAAGTTTATACCGGTAAATTGTCTACTTTAAAACATGTGAAGGATGATATAACGGAAGCTGGTAAAGGTAAGGAATGTGGTATTTCATTTGAAGGTTGGTCAGACTTTGAATCTGGTGATAAGATTCAAGTTTACGAAGAAATTTTGCATAAGAGATACTTGTAAATAGAAAGAAAAGAAAAGTGTAAATAAAACTTTGTAAATACATATACAATGAAGATGATCATACGTTAAGAATTGCAAAGAATTTTCTGGTGCAAAATAAAATAGAAAAATAATATGTTCAAAGAAAAAAAAAAAAAATTGATTTTTGGCAGGGCTATCTCATCTCATAGCAATTAGAATCGTATTAGAGATGTCTGCTTCCAAAGAACATGATGATGTGTATTCTTCTGATGAAGAATCATTTGACGAACAACCTAAATCTCAAGTTCTTTTAGGATTTATTGACGCCCCAATTGTTTACGATCTGGAAAACGATGATGATGATGATGATGAAATTCCAACTATTGAGGATACATTTATTGGTGGACAACCTGTTTGGCTTCATCCTGAATCTCAACCTCCTCAAAAATTAGTAACCTGTGATTTATGTCAAAAAGAAATGGCGTTATATTTGCAAGCATTTGCACCATGGCCTGGTAAATTGTATGACCGTGTCATTTATGTCTTTGGTTGTAAAAATACTAGATCATGTTCAGGGAAAAAGGGTAGTATCAAAGCTATCAGAGGGATAATTAAAGACCAAGCCACAATAGACAAGATCAAACTAGAGAATCAAGAAGCTTTACAAAAGGATATGGATGCTAAATTGAAGTTAGACAAGCAAAAGAAACTAAATGAAGAATTGACTAAAGATTTGTTCAAGAAAACTGATACTTCATCAAATCCTTTTGGTGGAAGCTCCAATCCATTTTCTAACCCATTTGGTCTGAATCCATTTGAAAAGAAAGAACCAGAACAAAAGAAAGATGATGACAAGTCAAAAGTTACTGAGACTAAATCAGAAAATTCAGGAAAGACACCATCATATGCAGACATTGCCGCCAAAAATGCACCAAAACCAAAACCAGTTAAGAAATTGGAAGGAGCTCTTCCTGAGTACAAGGGTTACTTTGTCTATGTAGAAAATGAAAGATTCAAAAAGACAAAAGTTGATCCTGATTTGGAACAGTATAAGCATTTGATAGAACAAGGAGGAGATGATGATATAGATATACCAGAAAAAGTTGGAACCTCTGCTGGGTTTGATAATTCTCAAGCTGGAAAGATTGCTAATATGTTACAAGACAAATATTTTGAAAAATTCACCACTATAGTTCAAGAAAATCCTGGACAAGTACTTAGATACGGTGGTCAACCATTATGGTATTCCAGTAAAATCGGGCTGACTCCATCAGGCAAAAAATTTGAATTACAGTTAATGCCAAAGGCAATTATAGATTTGGAAGGTTTAGATGGAGACATTATCTCTGGTATGAGTTGGGGTACAATTGTTGTTTTCACCAGCGATGATGACTTTATTCCAGAAGAAAACTTTGATGATAATTCGGTGAGTTATATTGAAGAACTGACTTTTGTACAATGGGAATAGATTGTATGTACAGAATTGTAGTTAAATGTAATGTAAATGTTATTTTCACTATCAAGAAAAAATTGACATGTTGGATCACTATGATACCAGTCAACGCAAACACTCTCTTGACTCGTAACTAAGAAAAAGTGGACAATACAGTGGTTGTTGCAAATGTATACATCAGAATGCAAAAGTATTATATATCCAAGAAAATTTACTATCAGGTGAAAGTTGATACTGTGGAGTTCCCATGATTGTTTTGCATAACACTTCCTAAGTGTCAATCTCTGCTTTGATGCTGCATTATTTGGAACAACTACCGTGCTGCAACGGCCATACTACTATTATATGAGATCATCTACATCAACCCCCAGAAATATTACATTGAGTGACGAACAAAATCTAGAACAATAAAACATAGATGTATATATATAAAATAAAAAGATAAATATAAAGAATAAAGTATAGCAAAACCAATAATTAGAGGAAAAATCCTAATGGAACAAAAAAACCTCCAACAAATTTTGCAAAATTACAGAAATATCAACTAGACAATCATGGTGTTTTCTCTGCTAAAAGAAGCATACTTCTTAAATGGATCATCTCTTTCCAATTCATATTCTGGATTTCTAGCATGGGTTTTACGTGTCAATACACGCTTACTCCATTTCCATGCCTCAGCTCCGACCAAAAATAAGGCAGTTGAGCCAGCAGCAATACCCCATTCCCACGAAATACCTGTTTGCAAGAAAACTTTGGTATTAATGACAGGAATATAAACCACAGGGAAAACGGACGCAAAACCAAACATAATCGACCAGAATAAGAATTTGTTTTCCCAAAGGTCACCAATAGGAGTTTTCAAAAGAGAGTTGTTTAAATGAAGACACTCCCATGCCAAAATTAATGCCTGCCATGTAAGACTAGCAAATGCAGTGGCTCTTCCACGGAACACCAATCCACATACGTCAAGATTAGCTCTGGTAGAATTACAGTTGTGTCCCAAGTTCCCGTCTCCTACAGCGTATACCACAATAGTGAAGGAAAACATACAACACATAGCAATAATTGTTCCGTAAGCAACCATATCAATGATCACCTCCTTTGTGAAAATGGTGCTGCTGGGTGGTACATCTAAGATCTCCTCGTCAGCTTTACAAAAGCCCAATCCAATTGCCGGTAAAGTGGAAGTTACAACAATAATATACAAACATTGAACTGGTGATAATGGAAAAGTGGAGAAACCTGTGTTGTCAATGAAAGCAAGACCACACATCAAATAAAGTGCTTGGGCAACATTCTCTGCAAGCAATTGCAAAACAAATTTTTGAATGTTTGACGACATTCTACGGCCTTCTTCGATAGCATTCAAGATGGATGCGAAATTATCGTCTGTAAGGACAATATCGGAGGCATCCTTGGCAACATCAGAACCATTCAATCCCATGGCAATACCAACATCAGCCTTTTTCAAGGAAGGAGAGTCATTGACACCATCACCAGTCATAGCAACAAACTTCTTTCTTCTGTGCAAGGCCTCAATCATTCTAACCTTTGTTTTTGGAGCACAACGGGCAATAACCAATGGTAGTACAGGTAAGTTGTCAATTTCTTCGTCAGATAATGCATCAAATTCGTTAGCAGTCATCACCATCACCTTAACCACATCTTCACTGTAGTGGTACAAGTTGTGAGGTAAGATACCCACTTCCTGGGCAATGGCCCTGGCGGTACCTGGGTGGTCACCAGTAAGCATATGAACATTGATACCAGCACGATGACACAACTTGACAGAACCAGCAGTTTCTTCTCTTGGTGGATCATAAATACCAATCAATCCTTGGAATATCAAATGGGATTCAACTTGTTCACGGTCAGAAATATCAGCTGAACCGAGCTCCTTGGTGGCAAATGCCAATACTCTCAATCCTTGGGATGACAAAGCAGCCATGTTCTCTTCAATCAATTCAATGTCTTTATCAGTCATCTTAACCAACTTTTGTGAATCCAATGAATCACTGGTTCTTTCACCATACCAGTAATCACACAAGCCAAGAATTCTCTCAACGGCACCTTTGGTGTACACTCTGGTTTCCTTGTTGTCCTTATAAACAGCAGACATTCTCTTAATAGATGAGTCAAATGGAAATTCAGCAAGGTGTTCATAATTGTGCACAAGAGACTCACGTCCATAGTCTAACCTGGTGGTGAATACTTGGATAGCAATTTCAGTAGCATCACCATGAGCCTTCCATACCAATTCGCCAGATTCTTCATCCTTAGTTTGGTTAACAGTAGCAATGTTGGCCAATGTTGCAGTCATCAACCAGTCATGCATGGTCTGTGGCATTGGATCAGGATATGGTTTGTCAAAATCAACCTCCTCGTCAGTTTCCTTGATAAATTTGGGTGAGAATTGGGAAAACTTCACATCACCAACAGTAGGGTTGTATGGTTCATTGGAATTTTGTACTTCCAAAGTACCAACATTGGGCAACCATACTTTCTTTGCAATCATCTTACCTTGAGTCAAAGTACCAGTCTTATCAGAACAAATATCATTAATACCACCCAATGCTTCCAAGGAATCTAACTTTCTCACAATAACATTCTTAGTGACCATAACTTCAGCTCCGACAGCCATGGTGATGGTCAAAACAACAATAAGAGAAGATGGAATCATAGAAAGGGCAACACAAATAGCATAAATGGCAACTTCTTTGTTGACTCTGAATTTCTGAGAAGCCATAACAACAATGGCAAAAACAACAGCAACCCAAAACAACAATATGGCCAACCATGATAATCTTCTTTGTAATGGAGTACCAACATTGACACCCAAGATATTACCAATAACATCATAAACGGTACCAGCAGCAGCTTGACTGTACTCTCTCTTTTTAGGTTTTCTACCATCGGATTTGTCAACTCTTCTGATCAATCCAGAGTCACCTTTTAATGATTGAGCAATGGCACCGATTTCTGTGTTCAAACCAGTAGCATATACAATACCAGAACCTCTACCTTTGGAGACAATGGAAGAAGAGTAAGCCAAATTCAAACGATCACCAACGGGGACAGGAGTAGAAAAATCACCGTATACAACACCATGATCTTTTGCTACAGGTAACGATTCCCCAGTCAACAAAGCTTCATCAGTTTCCAAATTCATGGAATCAAACAATCTAAGATCAGCAGGGATTGTGTCACCTACTTTAATGTGAACAATATCACCAGGAACCACTTGTTCTGCTGGCACAGTAGTATCATCACCATTTCTGGTAACTCTTGCAGTTGGGGAGCTTAAATTTTTTAATGAGCTCATAGTCTTTTCAGCTTTGAATTCTTGAATAAAACCAACAACCACATTAATACCAATCACACCACCAATAACACCACCAGAGATCCAATCTTTGATAGCAAGGGCAATGATCATACTAATAATCAAAACTAAGATCATAGCATTAAAAATTTGATGCGCCAAAATCTTGGTGTATGAAATAGATGCTTCTTCACCCAAATTGTTTAATCCAAACTCTTGGGTTCTAGAAGATACGTCATGGTCAGAAAGACCATTTACCAAGTCTGTTCTAAATTGTATTGCGGCATCATTAATTGAAATTCTATAAGCATCTGATGCGGAATTTACATGATATGTCGATTTCTCACGGCCTTCATCTTGATAGCTCTCACTAATTGACGAGCCATTTTTTTCGAAATCTTTAGTTTCAGACCGTATTTTCAAGGGCTTGTTAAATAGAATAAAAATAAAAAAGGATTGTTCAAATTGAAATGGAAATTCGCTTTGAACGGCTTGAAAAAAAAAGAGGGACTTTGGAAAAACTTTGAGTGGAATTCAGACAAACTACTTGGTGTTGTTCGTTTTTCTCTAGCTCTTTTTAAGGGTGATTAAAAATAGATTAAAGTGAAATAAAATTGATAAAAAAAAAATTAGAAAAAAATTAGAAAGATGAATCTTTTTATATAATGAATTATTTTTTTTTTCCCTTTATCATTTTTGGTCAACTTTTGATATTGATGATACAACAAAAAGAAATTTTTTTACCTCCGTTTTTAAGAAAATTTGATTGTTACCAAGAAATAAAATTAAAAAAAAAAAAAATAATCATTACTTCCTGCATATAGCTGTTTTGTGGAACATTACCTGCATATAACCGTAGCCGCAATCTAAATGAAATTTTTTTATTTTTGTAATGAGTTTTTGTAATTACTGAAAACTTTTCGTTAATTGATTGAAAAAAGTTTTGGACTTTGAGCCTTGTATTATTATAAACACCCAAAATATACCAGCATTTTTTGGTTAGATTTACAGATTGATATTCAAATTTTATATGATAAACAAATTACACAAATTTAAACCACCCTTGATAAACGAAGCACACGACAAGAAGCATATATAAATACTGACTGTAACATTAATTAGCTCTTCCTTCTACACAAATAAGGAGTTTATCTTTGCCAATGAAATGAGCAACACATGGGATGCCCACGAGGGTTCCAATTTCAATTAACTTTAACTTGTTGATAATTAAATTCTTTCCAAGAAATTTCATCAAGTAAAAGGAAAAAAATTTTCTTGACTTTTCGCAATGAATCTCTTTTCCATAATTGCTGCTATTCGTTGATGTTCAAATTGAATTAGCACTCCCACATTGTTCACACATGTGCCGAGAATATTGGTTACTTAATTTCTCTCTAACTTTATTTTTTCTTTTTTACTAAAACGATTTGTTCTACGATCCGTTGAACCAGAACGACGGAAAGAAGGAATACAGTGAAATTGATAGGAAAGAATGTTAATATAGGTGAGCGGCACGGGCAGTTTAAAACTTGTTGTTGTAATCTGTTCATTTTAGGAGGTTAGATTTAATGAAGCTTCATTAATCATTTAATGTATAATTTAGGTTTCTATTCGTAATTTCACAAGAACTTAATCTCAATTCGGGACCATCTATTGTATTTGTGTTTTGAAATTTGTTTAAAAGTATAAACTCAATCAGCAAGAGGTTAGGTTATTAGCCAAGACAAAAGGTATTGGATGGGTTTCATTTTAAAAAATTTCTATAATAAGTATCTTCCTCAATAAGAGTAAACTGTACTTTTTTAAAATTTTTGCTTTGAAAATATTGCAAAATTTATATCAAATACAATGGTTGAATCTAACACGTTGAATGTTTATATAAGATCTAATACTTTTGAAAGTCATTATTTTCATATGATAGTAAGTACAATAATCCACATAATTAACTAGTGTCTCTCAATTAATCCATTCTCGGAAACCAAACCAAATGAATTAAATACATATTACATTGAAAAACAAATAATGTGATTCATATGAGATCTCAAACAAATCGGTCTAAAATCATAATATACAATGTGACAATCATTCAGTATGTGATGATCTAATTTCATTAGTTGCAAAAAAAAAATAAGATCGTCTTTCGATATCGATTTATAATTGATTCTGATTGCAAAAAAAAACAAAGACACGTCTACCAATGACGGCGCGTGATTACTGGAGCGCGTGCACGCGCCAGCAACAAAAAAAAAATTAAGGACACAGTGGTATTATTATATTTTTCTACAATTTGTCGCGATGTCTCCCTTCCCACACCAACACATACACGAATAACGGTTTCAATTACTATGAATGAGCGAGAGTGAGGGAAGAAAAAAAAGACAACACATAGATTTTAAAATATTTTTTTTTTTTTTTCGTTTTGTTTTTCTCAATCAAAATTTTTCAGCTAATTAGCCAACACTTTCCCTCCATTCTATTATTTCCTTGAATAGTAGAGACTAACCATTTCCCACACTGATTGAGTACTGGTAATCAAAGGTTTTGTTTATAGCAATTTGTTTATCAATTCATTAGTTAAATCACAACTACATTTTCCTATCCAATCTACGGGAGTTTTCATACTATTTTAACCTAACAATTGGATACTTTATTATGGCTAAAAAGGTATCCACCCCTGCTTCGAAAGTTGCAGCAAAACAAGCTGCCATTAGAAGCAAACAACATGAAGATATACTCACAATCGATCCATTGGTCGACCCTATATTCCAAAAAGGTACTGTTCGTGAATTTTTGGTGACTGAACCATCCGTTACTGTTCTCAAGAAAAGACTGCTTGCCAGTAAAGAATATTGGATGCTTTCTTCATTGCTAATTGTGGCCCTTTACGTAAGAATGTACAAATTGTCCTACCCAGATTCAGTTGTTTTTGACGAAGTTCATTTTGGTGGTTTTGCTAGAAAGTATATCTTGGGTACTTTTTTCATGGATGTTCATCCACCTTTGGCCAAGATGCTTTTTGGAGCAGTTGGTGCTCTTGGAGGTTTCAAGGGTGAATTTGATTTCAAATCAATTGGTGACAAATTTCCAGAAAATACTCCGTACGTGTTTATGAGACAATTCCCTGCATTATTGGGTATTGGTACTGTTATTTTGTGCTATTTGACTTTAAGACAATCTGGAGTTAGACCAATTGTTGCCTATGCCACTTCTTTCTTGTTAATTATTGAAAACTTTAATGTCACCATTTCCAGATATATTTTGTTAGATTCTCCATTACTTTTCTTTATTGCTGCTGCAGTCTATGCTTGGAAGAAATTTGAAATTCAAGTTCCATTTACTTTTGCCTGGTACAAGAGTTTACTTGCTACCGGTATTGCCCTTGGATTGGCTTTAAGTTCCAAATGGGTTGGTTTGTTTACTGTTGCATGGGTTGGATTATTATGTCTTTACCAATTATGGTTCCTTATTGGAGATTTGTCTGTTAGTACCAAAAAGATTGTTCACCATTTCTTTGCTAGAGGTTTGATCTTGTTGGGTGTTCCACTTACTTTATACCTTGCATTTTTTGCCATTCATTTCCAATTGTTGTACAAGGAAGGTGATGGCGGTGCTTTTATGAGCCCGGCCTTCAGATCTGGTTTACAAGGAAACAAGATTCCAAAGGATATTGTTGAACAAGTTGGCTTAGGTTCTATTGTTACTATTCGTCATGTTGATACTCGTGGTGGTTACTTGCACTCCCATGACCACTTTTATAAAACTGGTTCCAAACAACAACAAATTACCTTGTACCCACACTTGGATTCCAACAACAAATGGTTGATTGAGCCATACAATGGTACCGTCTACAATGAAACTTTTGTTCCTTTAATCAATGGTATGAAGATCAGATTGAAGCATGTCAACACTGGAAGAAGATTGCATTCTCATGATGAAAAACCACCTGTCAGTGAACGTGATTGGCAAAAAGAAGCTTCTTGTTACGGTTATGATGGTTTCAATGGAGATGCCAACGATGATTGGGTCGTTGAAATCGTCAACTATAGATCTAAAAAAGGTCATGCTCAAGCCTTTGTCCAATCTCTCAACACTGTTTTTAGATTGAGACATGCTATGACTGGTCATTATTTGTTCTCTAGTGAAGTCAAATTACCTGAATGGGGATTCGGTCAACAAGAAGTTACTGCTGCATCCCAAGGTAAACGTTCCTTGACCCACTGGTACATTGAAACCAACGAAAACCAATACTTGCCAAAAAACGAGATCAAGATTGTTAATTATCCTAAGTTGTCACTTTGGCAAAAAGTTGTCGAATCTCATAAGAGAATGTGGAAAATCAACCAAGGATTAACATCCCATCATCACTGGCAATCAAATCCAAGTGAATGGCCATTATTATTGAGAGGTATCAACTACTGGAGCAGAGAACACAGACAAGTATACTTATTAGGTAATGCTGTTACTTGGTGGGCTGCAACTTTATCCGTTGTTGGATTTTCTATTTATGCTGCTTACACCGTCCTTAAATTCCATTTGGGTACTCCATTATCTACCAACAAGCATATCTTCAATTTTAATACCCAAGTGATGTCTTACACTTTGGGTTGGGCCCTTCATTATGCTCCTTTCTTCCTTATGGGTAGACAATTATTCTTGCATCATTACCAACCAGCATTGTATTTTGGTGTATTAGCACTTGGACATGTTTTTGAAGTTATTGTTGGATACTTTGGAAGCCGTAACCGTCTTTTACAAAACTCTGGTTATTTCCTTGTTGTTGGTACCTCTATTCTCAGTTTGGTATTCTACATTTATTATTCTCCATTGATCTATGCTACCCCATGGACTAAAGATAGATGTTTAGTTAGTAAACCATTCTCAACCTGGGATTATGATTGTAACACCTTCTTGAGTCAAATATCTGATTATGACAATCTTGAAACTTCTACCACTAGTGATGTTGCAACTCCAACTACTACAGTAGTTGCTCAAACAAAGGGTACTCAAAAGAAGGAAGTCAAAAAGGAAGAACCGCATGCATCTCCAGCTGCTGAAGTTAAAGAAGAAAAAATCGTCAAAGAAGAACAATTAGCTCCACCAGTACCAGATGAAGAAACTCCAAAAAACGATGTTCCTCAAGCTGCTGAGGTCGATTCCTCAAGTAACGATGCTGAAAAAGTTGAAATCAAGGAACAAGTTGAAGAGGAAGCCGCTGAGGTTCCTGAAGAATTTGTCGAAGAAGAACCAGCCACAGAAGAAGAAGAACCTGTTGTTGAAGAAGATGTTGTTGAAGAAGCTGCCGTTGAAGAGCCAGCTGCTGAAGCACAAGCTGTTGAAGTACCAGAACCAGTTGTTGAAGAACCAGTTGTTGAAGCACCGGTTGTTGAAGAAGTAAAAGAGGTCAAAGAAGAAGTTGAACAAGTTAAGGATGCTGAACCAGTGAACGAAGTTCCAGTTGCAATCTAAACATTTCATTTTCCTACTTTTGTATCATGTGTTGAGACATAGTTTGTAAATTTTATTATATATTTTTCTTACAAGTAAATTTTTTATTTTTTAACCAAGTTAGCATTAGTTTTAATGTGAACCGGTCAACCTTAATTCAACTCTTCATATATTCATTTAAATCAACAAAACAATAGCCATACAAACAATGGAAACACAGTAATTAGTATTATAACTTCCACCAGATGAACTTGAACTTCCCAGTGAAGTCAGAGAACTAGCACTCATAGATTCAGCCCTTGCAGTTGCCAATCTACAATAAAAATCCCTAACATCAGAACCGGAAGAAGATCCACCAAGATGATCCAGCATTTCACAACTTTCTGTACAATTGTACATGTCTTGGTAAAATGAATTTGGCATGTTATTACAAAGACAATTGTAATCGGTATTTCCATTTTCGCCACAAATATTTGAAATGGTTAAACCTGAAGTAACACATGAATCACTAGAGCAAAGTTCCTTATTAATAAAGTCCAAAACATTACCAGCTGAAGCAATGGAAGCAAGGGTAAATAAAGCAAATGTTTTCATAATTATAAGTAGGATTTTGATATTGGTTTGGGGTATCACCTGTGTTATATGGTATAATATAAACCGGGCAACCAACGTCTTTTTATAATGGTCAAATTCCCAACCACCACTGACCCTTCTCCGATTCATTAACTAGAATAAGAAACTTTTGTTCAATCATAGCGATATCTCCAATACATACTTACAGTGTTTCGAACATCATGCCCAGGACGAGTGCTTTTCTTGTCATTATTTTTTCTAGACCATTAGCAATATAAAGAACCACGCGGGGGAGAGTTTTAGTTTTTATAACCTGTATTCCCCTTGAGACACAGCCCAGTGGTTTATGAATAGCGGATATGTTATTAGGTAGACCAAAAACTAAAATACATATAGTTTGAGCTGGTATATCAAGATTTGGATGTATCAGTCTGTCACTGTAGAAAATAAAATACTTCAAATGGGAAATTCTATTTGGTTTTGTTTAATTGCAAAGAACAATGGTTAAATATCATCATAACCTATATATTTCCCAAAATATGGTTCTCAAGGTTAGATCGGGTACTACGTACAAGAGTATATAGTGCCAAGAGTTCAAAAAGAATGCTTTCATTGGTTTAGATTATAAGAGACACACTATGACATCAATAGTTTCTATCATGGGGCAGTGTTTTTTTCATCGATATTACGGCGAGTATTCGGAAATGGTGTATATCACTGGTTGAAGATATCTCACGCTTTTCAAAATGATGAATTTAACACCTAGATTTCTTGGACTGTTGAGAACAATATAATGAAAATCCTTTAAGCATTTGAAATTGGATAGGCGTATAAATTTGAATTTTATACGATTTCAGTAGTTGATTGGAAGACACCACGAAGAGGAATGCTCATTTAATGTCGAAAATTAAGTGCTACCAAGGATATTTTGCAAAAATCCGCACATCACTCACTATTGTGACGAGTTTATAGATACAGTCGACTACTTGTTTGGAAGAATCAAACCGACGAGAGATATAATAATTGCGTATTATACGACTGTGTCTAATAAATTTACGTGTACATGTCTAGTTGATATAGTTTTCTTTAGTGATAGATTTTTGTAACTGTTGGCATTGATGTAAATGATTTCACGTTGAGTGATAACTTCGTCGATGTAGTACTGTTACTGTACTGAATATGGTACCACCAACAATGATTTGCAATTACTAAATGCTATGTACACAAAAAGGTATGGGAACACTCCAGTATCAATTTACATTAACCAATAAAAACATTTGGTTACAGAACACTAGAGTAGATTTTAATGTAAACTTTTTGTTGCAATTATCGTATTATGCTATCAAATTTTGTCCAGTTACGAGGGAAATAGGGTGGGAGCATGTCGATTGCTAAAATAGGAAATTCAAGCGTTGCGCTCATAGGTGCGCATTTCTGATTTGTTATCAATAACGCATCACCACGTCCATTTTCTTTGTTTTGTCTTGTTGTGGCTTTCTCGCCATAAATTGTAATCTCCACTTTGACGCGCTAAAAAAATTCAGCGGAATATTAACCAGATTCTTCAAAAATTTTGATTTGTCGCTTCAGATTGCCTAAAAAAGTAATTCTCCCTTATCACTGGTAGAATTTATCTATGGGGAATTTTTCAAAGTTAATTCCATTATAAATTGACAATATATCCCCCCGCTCTACCACAATTATTTTCAAAAAAATCTATTAACAAATCTCCAGATTTATTTATCTTTATTTTTCTTTTCTTTAAATTATTGATTTTTAACTATAATTAATAATTAATATTCAAAATGCCAGAACCTATCACTTATGAATCTTTTTTAACTAAGGATCCTCTTGACAATTATGAAGATAATGAAAAATACACTAAAGAATGGTTACCAAAAGTTGAACAATATAGAACTGATTTAGAAAATGCCATTCCAAAAGAACTCACTGTTGAATTACCAAAACCTATAAATGAGTTGATTGAAGGTCAATTTAATGCTGTTGATTATCTTTATTCTAAGAAATTGTTAACCCCAGAAGAATTTGCCATCACTGATTTACCAACCACCGAATTAGTTCAAAAAATTGCTCTGGGTGAATTAACTTCAGTTGAAGTGTTCAAAGCTTATGCACACAGAGCGATCTTGGCACAACAATTTACCAATTGTGCTCTGCAAATTTTCATTGATGAAGGTTTGAAACAAGCTGAAGAAAGAGACAAATATTTCAAAGAAACTGGTAAAACCGTTGGTCCATTACATGGGGTCCCAATCTCTCTTAAGGAACAAATGAATTATGCTGGTAAAATCACCCATGGTGGATATGTTTCTCAAATTGTTCATGTTCCTGAATCTCATGGTGTAAGCACCCTGATTTTAGAAAAATTGGGTGCTGTATTTTACATTAGAACCACCCAACCACAAACATTGATGCATCTTGATTCCGGTAACAATTTTACTGGTTTCACTAAATGTCCATTTAATCTTTTACTTAGTTCAGGAGGTTCATCTTCTGGTGAAGGTGCAATTGTTGGTTTTGGTGGTTCTGCTATTGGTGTTGGTAGTGATATTGGTGGATCCATTAGAGCTCCAGCTGCTTATTCTGGATGTCATGGTTTCCGTCCATCTACAAGACGTATTTCTACCAAGGGAGGAATCAGTGGTGGTGCTGGTCAAGAATCTGTTCCTGCTGTTGTTGGTCCATTAGGTAGAAGTATTGATGATTTGGAATTATGGATGAAAACTTATATAAATGATGGAAAACCTTGGGACTATGACGCATGGACCCTTCCATTGCCATGGCGTGAAGTAAGTACTCCTAAAGTAAGTGATTTAACAATTGCTGTTATAAGAGATGATGGATTGGTTAGAGTCACTCCACCAATTAAACGTGGTTTGGACCATGTTGTCAATCAATTGAAGGAAGCAGGTGCTAAGATCATTGAATTCACTCCACCAAATACAAAATTGGCATATGAAACCGTTAACAAGTTGTATGATTGTGATGGTAATTACAAACAACGTGAATTTTTGGCTGCTTCTGGTGAACCATTGCAAAAATTGACTAAATGGAATTTAAATTTTGGTGAAGGCGCTAGAGATCTTGGTGTTGTCGAAAATAGAAAATTGAATGTCGTCAGAGATCAATTGAGAGATGAATACAATCAATTCTTTGTTGAAAATAAAGTTGATTTTATTTTATCACCAACTTATAACAATGTTGCGCCACATAGTGCAAGTGTTTACAATTGGTCATACACTGCTCTTTTCAATATCTTGGATTTACCAACTTTAGTTTTCCAGACAGGTATTAAACAAGATCCAGCAGTTGATAAATGGACTGAGGAAGAGTTGAATTACAAATACAGATCTCCATTGGAACAATTAGAGAATGAGAACTATGATCCAGAAAAATTCAAAGGTGCACCAGTTGGTTTACAATTATCTGGTAGAAGATACTTTGATGAAGACGTTGTGGCTGCTGGTAAAGCCATTGTGAACTTATTAGGGGTTGATTTATACAGTCATTAAACTATAAATGTATCAGAATTATAGAGTTATTTTATACAATTTTTTAGAATTATTATACGTGTGGCGAATAATATTTCAAATGGTGGTGTATATCGTAGGTGTTCATGACGACAAACAATTTTTCGAACTTACATCCGCAACAGAAATAATTAAAAATACGTCACATGGTTAATAATAAGTAATTAGTGTGTATCATCATAGTATGCTCTATATATTAGTGTGTTAAATAACGATCGGATTTACTCTAAAACAAAGGCAAATTTGGACTTACCACGGATCTTCTTACCATAAGCGTAAAAGAAAAATGGAACAGGAATCATAAGGATACCAAAACAACCTAACAAAGTTGCTGCCCACTTAATGGTCAAATTAGTAAACATTTGACGAGCAAATAATGGAAAGACAGCACCAAATGATGATCTGATAAAAGTATTTCCTGCCAAGGCAGTTGCAGCATATAACAAGTAACAATCAATGATGTAATTAAAACTTGGAAGGAAAATGGACATTAAGCCATGTCCAACAAATGCGGCACCAATAACTGGAACAATCCAATGAACATGTTCTGGATAATCACCGGTCCATCCTAACCAGAAAATACCAATGACAAAAGTAAAACCACCCAAAATCATTGGTTCAAGTCTCATTTCTGGAATAATTTTACCTCCATTGTTTTCCATGGCTTTTATATATCTCTTTTCAAAAAGAATGATAGTTATACCTCCAAGGAGCACACCAATCAACATTGAAATATAAGGTAATTCACCAACACCCGCAGCAAAATGATAACGTCCAATAAATACCAATGGAATTGCAGTAAGGAAAAGGTATAACATACCATAAATAAAACTGTTGTAAATACTAATCAAAAACAAAATTGGTTCGGTAAATAACATTTTAATTGGTCTGGCAACATTGTTTTGAACAATTTCTTTGATACTCAATTTGAATTCTTCATGAGGAGCATAAATACCCCAATTTCCGGTTCTTCTTCTTAATTCTTCAGCACGACGAACCAAAACCAAAGGATGATGGGTCTCTTCCAACAAAAAAGTATTCATAACAAGAGCTAATGAACCAATAATACCAGAAAAATATGATGTCCATCTCCAACCTAAAGACGAGTTCTTGACGGTAAATCCACCAAAAATAGGAGCAAGCATAGGTCCACCAAATAATATCATGGAAAAGATGGTGATAGCAGTACCTCTTGATCGATTATTGAACATATCTGCCATAACAGCTGGTGCAACAACCAAAGGAGCTGCACCAATAAACCCAGCAAAGAAACGACAGATCATGATAGTTTGAATATCCTTGGCAGTAGCAACAGCAAAAGAAAAACAGACATAACCTAAACAAGAAGGAACCATAACAATTTTTCTACCAAACAATTCACTCAATGGACCATAAATAATTGGTCCAGCAGCAAAACCAAAAACAAATAATGAAGTTGTTAAAGTTGCAACAGTCGATCCAATATGATAAAGTTCCATTAAATCACTGGCAGATTCAGCAAACATAGCAGAACCCACAGAAACAGAAAATGCAGCAACACCAACAGATGCACAATAAATTACTTTTCGAGAAAGGGGGTAATTATGAGGATGTCCAGGATCATCTGGTCCATCAAATGCAATGACATAAGGCTCTCTAGGAGGTAATGCTGGTGGGTATGGTTTTCCTCCACCCATTGGAGGTAATGGTTTACTTGATTGACTTGCGATTCGTAATAAACTTTCGGTATTCATGATACTTCTGGTTGCTCTTCTCGATAATTCCACATTTGACTCAATTCTACTTAGTTCATCATCTGGTTGGAAATCACCATCATTTTCATAATCTTTCATGTTGTTAGGAGTTAAGCTTTGAACTTCATTTTCAATAGATTGGGTGCTAGTATCAGATGATCTACCTGTTGGATTATATTCTTTGGCATTGATGTCTGAAGGTTGAGGAGCAAGATTATTGGTCAAGTCTAAACTTGGTGAGTGCTCACTGGTAGCATCAATTTGGTTATTACTCATCTTAAGCTTGTATTAATTACTTTTCTTTTCGAGACGAGTGGTGTGTATACACAAATATAAGAAAAAGGGTATATAAATATTGATGAGTTGTAGTGGGGGGAATAGTTTAAAGTGATTCCAATGGACTTTGGAGTACGACTTTGGTGATTATAAGGTTTTCCAAAAAAAACAATTGGAATCAGTAAAGTATTAAGAAATAAAAAAAAAAAAAGAAAAAATTAATTGCGCTGAGAAACAAAGAAATTTCACATCATCTTAAATACTTTTTTTTTTCTTCGTCTTTTTCCCCAACGGATCTTTAGTCACTTTTTCCGCATTGTTTTTCTATTATAAAAAAATTCAATAATTTTAGTGTATGGCCACAATGTCAATTTTTCAATATAGCAAAAAAAGAATAACTAGGAGAAACGGCTTAAACTCAGAAATATTACCGTCGATAACTCCGTAGAACTTCTATTCAATGACAAAACATCACCATTATTTCCAAATTTAAAGCCTTAAAACACGGCATTATTCATTCCTTACATTCTCACGAACTCTTATCATTGGTGTATTTTATAAGGTTTATTTAATCGTTTGTCAAGTAAAAATTTTTGTATGGTTAACGTTACAACTCCTACCCCATCTTTGCGTTGAACGTCTCATTGCCCATTTCATCTAAAAAATCTCGCCTCATCGTACAACAAAAACGGGGGTACGATTTTTTTTTTTTCTTCTGCTATCCCCGATCGGAATTATTTGCTTACATAGTTACAATTAGCAATTTTACAGGTTATTCGGCCGAAAATGGGTTTGTAAATTATTTCTTTTTTTTAACGTTTCCATTGTCATAAATGTTAAAACCGAATAAACCCGTTGACATTATGTCCTACTGCCGTACAGATCACCATGTGTCAATTCAATGATATTCGTCTCTGTATTAAAGCATTCTCTCGTTATATACATTATAATTGATGTTAAACTACCGATGTCGGACTTAATCACTTTTTTTTTTTACTTCTAATTATAACTAGCAATAGCAACCAAAGTTATTAGTGGCTAGAGCAAATATTAAAGTTAAAGTTATAAATCTACTAACAACTATAATTCTAAATTTATACTAACCACTTCAATTTGAATGACTGTATAAATCAACCCCTAATAAGTTCACAATGGCTTTACCAGCAGCCACAACGTCTTCATCAAAGTATCTTCTACCAGATAATTGTAAACCAACTGGTGCACCTTTGAATTTTTCTGGATCATAGTTCTCATTCTCTAATTGTTCCAATGGAGATCTGTATTTGTAATTCAACTCTTCCTCAGTCCATTTATCAACTGCTGGATCTTGTTTAATACCTGTTTGGAATACTAAAGTTGGTAAATCCAAGATATTGAAAAGCGTCGTATATGACCAATTGTAACCTCCTTCACTGTGTGGTGCAACATTGTTATAAGTTGGTGATAAAATCATGTCAACATTATTATTATTGAAATAATCATTATATTCAGCCCTCAAATTGTCTCTTATCACATTCAATTTTCTATTTTCTAAAACAGTAAGTGGCTCGGCTCCATTACCAAAATTTAAAGCCCATTTGGTTAATTTGGTCAATGGTTCTCCTGATTGTTCCAAGTAATCCTTTTGAGAAACATTTCCATCTGCGTTGTACATCTTATTGATTGTTTCGTATGCCAATATGGTATTTGGTGGAGTGAATTCAATGATCTTGGCACGAGCTTCTTTCAACTTATCAACAACAATGTTTAATGCACGTCTGATTGGTGGTGAAACCCTAACTAATCCATCATCTCTAATAACCGCAATAGTCAAATCATTCAATTTAGGAGTGTTTACTTCACGCCATTCCATTCTAACCAAAGTAGGATCTAAATTCCATGGTTTTCCAGTATTAATATAACTCTTCATCCATAATTCAATATCTTCAACTGATCGAGATAAAGGACCAATTACTGGCATAACACTTTCTTGTCCACAAGCAGGACTTTCACAACCTGCAAGAGAAATCCTATTTGCTGTTGGACGTAATCCAAAACAACCAGAAAATGCTGCTGGAATACGGATAGACCCACCAATATCTGTTCCTACACCAAGGGCAGAACCTCCAAAGGAAATAAGAGAACCTTCTCCAGAGGATGAACCACCAGAAGACAACAACAAATTGAATGGATTTTTTGTGAATCCAGTAATGTTGTTGTTACTATCTGTATGCATCAAAGTTTGTGGTTGATTGGTTCGGATATAAAAGACTGCCCCTAAATCCTCTAAAATTTGAGTGGTGAGACAATGATTTTTAGTTACATTGTCTAGACGACATACATAACTTGCATGTGTTATTTTGTTTTTATATCCCATGTGTTCCTTAAGAGAGATTGGGACCCCATGTAATGGACCAACAGTCTTACCAGTTTCTTTGAAATATTTGTCTCTTTCTTCAGCTTGTTTCAAACCTTCATCAATGAAAATTTGCATAGCACAATTGGTAAATTGTTGTGCCAAGATCGCTCTGTGTGCATAAGCTTTGAACACTTCAACTGAAGTTAATTCACCCAGAGCAATTTTTTGAACTAATTCGGTGGTTGGTAAATCAGTGATGGCAAATTCTTCTGGGGTTAACAATTTCTTAGAATAAAGATAATCAACAGCATTAAATTGACCTTCAATCAACTCATTTATAGGTTTTGGTAATTCAACAGTGAGTTCTTTTGGAATGGCATTTTCTAAATCAGTTCTATATTGTTCAACTTTTGGTAACCATTCTTTAGTGTATTTTTCATTATCTTCATAATTGTCAAGAGGATCCTTGGTTAAAAAAGATTCATAAGTGATAGGTTCTGGCATTTTGAATATTAATTATTAATTATAGTTAAAAATCCTTTAAAATATCTAAATTTATTTTAAAACAGGGAGGGTAGGGAGGCGTTGAAGATATTTATATGTCTAAAACTTTATTCATTTCAAACCTAAAATCAAAATATTCAATCATGATAAGAGGAATTAATATTAATTTCAGAAATTCGATGCGACAAGTTGTGGAAGTTTTCTTATTTTTTTTTTTATCTAACTGAAAATAAGGGAGGAAATGAAGCGCGGCTAGACAATTTGACAGTGAAGATACTTATTTCGAATTCAACAGTAATTGTGTATGTTTTTTTTGTGTGTGGTACCTATCCTTAAGCATATACGAAACTAGAAATTTGCGCGCTACTAAAAGAAAAGAAGCATGGATATTCTAAAAAGAAATGATTGATTTCCTAATCTAGCAAAGAAGCGCGGTAGATTGTAAATCTTTTGCAACTAAGGAATTTTGATAGCAATTGTTTATCTAAAAGACAAGGTCGAATTTCAAAATAAAATTGATAGCACTACGGTAGTTGAAATTGAGATACTATTGTAATTTGTCTATAGAAAAGCTACAAACCGTTTGCGCATCCCCTCGTGCATTTACTTCTGGAAATCGGTTACATCATATGCATCCTTTACCATCTAATTCAACAGTGAATCCTTCTAATTTAACAAAGATAACCCTGTTTGGCTTATTCAATTAGTCTTCCGCAATTGGAAGTTGCTTCCGTTTTGATGTAATACAATACCTTTTTGTTTGAATTTTCATTGTAATTTGGTATAAAATTCTCCAGAAAACGTATACAAATAAGCACTATATAAAATTAAACTCAGATCACTTAACAATATAAAACATGTACTCTTTTTTTTAATTTCAAGTCTACATTCCCAATGTATGATGCGTTGAGTGTTCTACAGTATACCTTATTTATTATGCACGTGCTTTAATAGCATGTGCACTTCCTTCACGTGAAAAGTTCCAATTGTTACAATAAGTCGTGTATCAATGAAGTTTTACAAAAGTCGTGTATCTGTGGTCATAAACGCACAAAAAAGGATAAATCGGTGAAACTGGAACAATAGATTGTGTTTTTCATATTTTTTTTTTCTAATTTGGCAATACAAGGGAACGATCGTTTAAGAAGAAAAAAAATATACATTGGCATTTACAGAGCAATAAACCCGGGCTAAAATGCAATGTACAATTTTTTTATAAGCAAAACTCAACCTAATACAAAATAACCGTACGATGATTTGATAAAATTTCAATCAACTGATCTACGGCCAATTTGTTAGTCATCTTTTACTTTGGTCATTTAAATTATTTCTATAAACATTTAAAGAAGAGTAATGTCTAGTTAAAACAGTAACTTCGAGATTTATAGATCGAGAGAGAGAGATACCCTTGTATCCAGGTTCCATAACATTTTGTCGTTTAAAAATTTTTCTTCTTCCTCTTCTTATTCTTCTTTGACTTAATCTTTTTAGTCTTCCTTTTGTTCCTTCTCTTAACGTTCAATCTTTTACTAAAAAAAAAAAAAACATTAAAATCAAGCAAAATTAGAAAACAAAAAAAATAAATAAAAAAATAAAAAAATATTCACCTTCCTTTTTTTTCCAACTTATTAGTATTTGATTAAAAGAACTCTCAACTCACTTTCGTCTACGTCACAATGAGTGTCAATACTACTTCTCCAGTTGTGGATAACATTGCTGATAATGTTACTACATACTTGAGTACAAAATCCATCGTCGATACTTTATACTCAACTTATCAACAAGCTTCATGGTTACAAATCATCTTGACTTCAATTATCCTTGTGTTAACTTATGATCAAATCCTGTATCAAATTAACAAAGGTTCAATTGCTGGTCCAAAATTCAAGTTCTGGCCAATTATTGGTCCTTTTTTGGAATCTTTAGATCCAAAATTTGAAGAATATAAAGCTAAATGGGATTCTGGTGAATTAAGTTGTGTTTCCATCTTCCATAAATTCGTTGTTATTGCTTCTTCTCGTGATTTGGCAAGAAAAATCTTGGCTTCTCCAAAATATGTTAAGCCTTGTGTTGTTGATGTCGCTATTAAAATCTTGAGACCTTCAAACTGGGTTTTCTTAGATGGTAAAGCTCATACTGATTACCGTCGTTCCTTGAATGGGTTGTTCTCTCAAAGAGCTTTGGAAATTTACATCCCAGTTCAAGAAAAATACATGGATATTTATTTGGAAAGATTCTGTAAATATGATGGACCACGTGAATTCTTCCCAGAATTTAGAGAATTATTGTGTGCTTTATCCTTGAGAACCTTCTGTGGGGATTATATCACTGAAGATCAAATTGCTTTGGTTGCCGATAATTACTATAGAGTTACTGCTGCTTTGGAATTGGTCAATTTCCCAATTATTATTCCTTACACTAAGACTTGGTATGGTAAGAAAATTGCTGATGATACCATGAAGATTTTTGAAAATTGTGCTGCTATGTCTAAAAAACACATTAATGAAAACAACGGTACTCCAGGTTGTGTCATGGATGAATGGATTTACTTGATGAAAGAAGCTAAAGAAAAACATTCTGATGATCCAGAATCTAAATTATTAGTTAGAGAATTCTCCAACCGTGAAATTTCTGAAGCCATTTTCACATTTTTATTTGCTTCTCAAGATGCCTCTTCTTCTTTAGCTTGTTGGTTATTCCAAATTGTTGCTGATAGACCAGATGTTGTTGCTAAAATTAGAGAAGAACAATTAAGAGTAAGAAACAATGATCCATCTGTTAAATTGTCCTTGGATTTGATTAATGAAATGACTTACACTAATGATGTTGTTAAAGAATCCTTAAGATACCGTCCACCAGTCTTGATGGTTCCATATGTTGTCAAGAAGGCCTTCCCAGTTACCGATAAGTACACTGCTCCAAAGGGCTCTATGCTTATTCCAACTTTGTACCCAGCTTTACATGATCCAGAAGTTTATGATGAACCAGATTCTTTTATTCCAGAAAGATGGGCCAATGCCTCTGGTGATATGTACAAACGTAACTGGTTAGTTTTTGGAACTGGTCCTCATGTTTGTTTGGGTAAGAATTATGTCATGATGTTGTTCACTGGTATGTTGGGTAAATTTGTCATGAATTCTGATATCATTCACCACAAGACTGAATTATCTGAAGAAATCAAAGTCTTTGCCACTATTTTCCCTAAGGATGATGTCATCTTAGAATGGAAAAACAGAGACCCATTAACTGCTTCCAATTAGAATACATAATTTATCTATCAGATGATATCCAAAACTTTGGTACAGGTATTTCATTTTTTGTTTTCTTTCATCACTTTTTGTTTCATGGAAGTGTATTTTACTTTAATTATTATTCATATTCTTTTATAGATCTGGTTCAAGGGTTTAACCAGGGTTTTCTTTAATTTTTTTTTGATATTTTTGTTTCAGCATGTTAGCCACCTTTACCCTTTTCCTACCTTCTCATGGTATACTTTTTTATTATTAGCTTGTTGTTGCTTTTTTTTTTTTAAAGTTACAGTATGTAGTTTATGGTTTATATTATCATTTATTAATTTTGTTTCCATTGTTTTATGAAGCAGCATAATCATGAAAACTAAATATATTCAAATTTTGTATGTTATTATCTAATTATTTATTCAAATCATTAATATGTATAGATTTTACATATTTTTAGAGTCTGTATTTTTTTTATTTATTTTTGGTTATCTATATTAAATGCAGAAACTAATTCTAATAATGATTTAATCTCCATAATGTAACTTTACCAGCTTGATTACCAATAGCCAACATTTCATTATTTGGAGAAAATTCAACACAAGTAACCTTACCTAATGGAGTTCCACTAGTTGGCCAATTATTATATACAGAACCAGAAGGTAAATGAACCAATCTTAAAGCATCACGTTTAGCTCTTGAAGCAATACATAATAATTGTCCATCATGATTAAACATTAATGTAGAAATTGAAGTAACTAAATTTTCCACTGTTTTAATTGGTCTTGGACGTATTGTATCAGTTAAAAATGTATTTCGATCATAAATATTAACAATACCATTATTATTACCAATAGCAATAAAGCGATTATTCTTACCACCAAGTTTTAATTTTGTTATACCAACACCACCTTCATCAAACCATTTACGAATGATTTTATTTGGTGATTTATTAGTTAATTTATCTGGTAATTCAAATTCCCATACTTCACCAGCAGTATTTATAATCATAATAAAAGATTCATCTAAAGCAAATTCAAAATCAATTATTGTTCCTTCAATTTTAAACCCATGAATCCATTGTCCTGTTTTGCCATTAAGTAAATTACACCAACCATTATTACCTGTTAATCCAATATATTTACCTGATGATGAAATTTTAAAATATTCAAATGATTTTTGAGTTTGTTCATGACCATATAATCGATTAATTTTTTCAACTTCTCCAGTATTTAAATTAATTTTATTCATATATTTTCTTCTACCACTTGAAAATAAAACATTATTTAAATTTGGAGAAAATTGAATTTTCATAAGTGGACAATTTTTTAAAAAATATGAAGTTATAAAATTATTTGATTTTCCATCAATTTGATAAAATCTAATTGTTTTATCAAATCCAGCAATTGATAATATTGGAAAATTCGGATGAAATGACATTGATTGAATACTTGATTTAGATGCTTTTTTAAAATTTGCATTTTTTAATCTTGTTATTGATATTTTATTTGGAGAAATTAATTTTAATTGTTTTGTAATGATGAATTTTTCAGTTTTAGATAATATATTCAATAAAGAACTTGATTGATTAGTAATATCTTGATCATTTTGATTTCCATCTTCTTCAATATCACTACCTTCATCATCATCATCATTGAAATTCTCTTCTTGATCTTCTATATCTTCTATCCATTGAGGACGTGGATAGATTTTTTCAAATTGAGATCTTAATCTAGTTATATATGATCTACCAGAAATAGTTGAATCTTGTGGATTCTTTCTTAATTTTTTTAATTTATCAGATGATAATAAAGATATATTCAATCGTTCATCATCACTATCTTCCCAAGCATTTTCCTCATCTTGATCATCTTCATCATCTTCAGTTTCATCTTCTTCGTTTGTCTCACTTTCACTATCAATATCCATATTATCTTCATTATTAGGTTGCGTTCCATCATCAATAAAAAATAAATCCTCATCTTGTAATTCATCTCCATCTGAATTATCATCATCACTTTTATCTTGTTCATCTTCATTATCAACATCTTGATCATCATCATCATCGGAATAATCATATAAATTATCTAATTTTTTTAAATTATTTTCAAATCCTGATGCATCACCAAAAACAAATTTCTCTAATAGTAATTCTTCTTCATCTTTTGGAGGTATTATAACTTCCTCTCCTTCAATATTCGTTGGCATGGTTGCTTGATAATGGATTAACTTAAACGATCCTTCATCTTAAAAAAAAAATTTCAATTCTCTCTCAACTGAAAAAAAAAAAAAAATCAAGTTGATGAGATGAGAGAGAAAGAACCAGGTCGTGCGATGATGCTCAATGAGAGTAAAGAATATAGAGGTACAGTTAAAGCAATAGTTCATTAATACGTATATCTATCCATTTGAAGTTATACTTTTTTTTGTTATATTTATATATATCGTACTTATTAGATACAAAAAAAGTAACTTATGCATATACTTATTTACCTTTCATGTTAGAAACAAAAGTAACAAAATACTTTTTGAAATCCTTCATTTGTAAATTCTTCAAATTTGAACAGAAATCATTACATAATTCTTGTGACATACCCATATTGATTAAATAATTACCCAAATTTTTAATTACTTCATCCGAATTCTTTATTTCAAATGCTTTCAATAAAATTGCCAATTCTTGGGCAATTAATCTATATTGAGCATCATTTAAATTAAATTCAGCATTATTGAATGGTAAAACAAAGGACAAGTTAATAACTTTATCCATCAAAAAGGTATCAATTCCCAATACTGGTGGTAACACACTGGAGTATTGATCTTCTTCATCTTCCAATTTACCACCATTACCAAAAATGTTAACAAAATTGGTGATTTGGGTAACAGCTGCTCTACTGGTTGTAGGGTCACTTAAATTCATGGAATATTCAAAAAGCTTGTTCATGACTTCTGGTAATTCTTGTCGATTGGTTTCTGTAATTAACAAACTTGAACAATGATTTAAGACTAATGAACTAATAAAGTTCACCAAGGATTTCCTCAAAGAATTCTTTTCTCTAATTATATCTGGTCGTAAACTTTCATCTTCTATAACTGGGTTGGATAAAGTTTCAAATACTTTTTGAAATAATGGAGTAACAAAATTGTTCAATAATTGATAAATATTTTCGTCTTTTTGGTAGTTATGTACAATTTGTCCCAAAAAACTTAAAAAGTCACCCAATTCACTGAGTTTTAAATTAGGTGCTGACCAAATAATGGTAATTAATTTGGTTAAATGAGCACTAATAATTGACCCATTTTTGAAAATTGGAATGAATCTGGCAAATGCGAATCTTGCAGCATCTCTAATAATTTCATGTTTAGGAAAATTTTCTAAAGTTATCAATACAACTTGGGCTGCATTATTAATCTTATCAACAACTTCAGCAGAGAATTTCAATCCATTCTCATAATCATACCCTCTAACAATAGTACCAACTGCCATTAATGAGTGGTGTGCTTGTAATATAACGAGTGCGTCGCGTTGTGGTTCAGCAATGGAAATACATTTTTCCAAGTCGCTGAAAAGTGGTTGGAAAATCAAATCAATCAATTTCAGTTTCAAAATGGCCAACTCTTCTGGGATTAAAGAGATTAACAACCCCATGGTTTCGAAAAGGTATTGTTGGTTATTAAAATTACCATTATCAACAACATCGTCATCTTCATCACGTGTTGGTAATTCTGCCTTAACAACCAATAATGGTTGCAACTTCACCACAATAGATTCTATTAATGCTTCGTTGTCTAGTTTTGGTTTAGTTAATTTCATAAATCTAAAAAACAAATACCAGCTTCTTAAGCGGACTTTTTCAAAATCATTGAATAGACCTAAAGGACTGGTAAAAATTTCTAAAATGCGAATAATCAAGTCATCTTTATTAGACAAAAAATTATAGTGTTTGACAACCAATTCAAAAAATCCTGATTGAATTTCTGGATGATTAACTTTCAAGATCAAATCGGAATTAATCAATTTGATTAAAAACTCTTGGAAAATCATATAAGGTTTACTTTGATCAATTTCTTTTTTAGGAATTTGAAAAACATTCATTCTAATGCTATCAGAAAAATTGTTCAATTCATATAATCCCAATTCAATTTTTCTCCAATTGGTAGTGTTTGCATTACCGTCAAAGATTGATTCATTAATTATCACAGGAATAGCATTTAAATATAAATCAGGTTCCAACATAGCAATAAAATCATGGAAAATTTTCAATCTACTTCTAAATTCCAAAAATTGAGCTTGGGAATCTTCATCCAGTACACCATCATCTTCATCATCATACTTCATTTTCAAAATGATTTTATTTAATAAAGTCGACAATAATTCCACATTGTATAAATCACGATGTCTCTTGCACAATCCTAAAAATTGTTGAATAAATGGGAAAACATGTTGGGAAACATCATCATAGTCATGACCTAAAAATGTAAAAATAGATGGCCATAATTTGAATAACTGGGAATTCACTTGTTGAATCAAAGTTGGATCATTTTCCAAAACAATCAACAATTCTTGACCGATTTGATTCAATAATTTACAAACATATTCCAGAAACTCGATATCATTACTCAAATCAAGAGAACTTATAATATCTGTCAAGCTTAACATGGCAATTAATTCCAATTTATTAGATGGTGGCATTTTTTTAGAAATTATATCAGTTAAAGTTTCACAAGTGGTGTTTCTTTCTTCTTCTTTAGTCAAATATCCAAAAATGGTATTAATAAAACCTGGAGAAATAAACAATCCAATGTCCATCCAATTGACGTATTGACCAACAATTGTTAAAGTATTATCCAAGATTTCATCAGAATTGGAAGTATCTGACAATATTTTGATCCAACTATTGACCAACAGTTGCATATCATTGACACGAATAGCATCTTTTAATAAATTATTTCTTTCTTGAATTTCTTGAGATCTTGCAATGTATTTATCACCAATTTCCAGATGAATGGCAAGTAAAATTCTAGTATAATAATCCACTGCCAACTGATTATTTCCTTCTATTAATACAAACAAATCCTTGATAAAATTAGGACAAATATTCAAATAAACTCGACAAAACAATTTCCCAAAAATTTGCGCAAATTTATTTCTTAAATGTGTAGGATCTCGTACATTAACAGTAATATAATCATTTAAAATTTTAAACACTTGTTGATTCAAGGAATATAACTGTTCATCTGTTTTAATTGCTTGCTGAAGTTCGATATTTTCATCAATGACTTGATAAATGAAAAATTTAAGTCCTTCATTGATTGATGTGGTTGATGATTTGATCAAAATATCTACACATGATTCATAACCTTCAGGAGTAGATTTGATTTGATTAATAAATTCAAACGCTTGATTCTTTAATGTTGGATCAGCTGTACCACTAAGTGCTATTTCCACTGCTTGATGTATTTGTTGTTCCATGAAGGGTTGAGTTGAATCAGTGATGTGGATGGTTGTCAAAAAAAATCAAAAAAAAAAAAAAAGTACTTGATGCTATATAATTGTAATCAACAACACGATGCAAATTTTAAAAAAGAATAAAATGATGGGGAGGGGGAAGGTATGATATATAAATAATTAAGGAATGAATACAAGAAAAGGAAAAGTTCTGGATATTATTATTAAATGTTGTTGTGCTGCTGATGGATTGAGGGTGGATAGATGGATGGTTGGATGGCTGAATGAAATTTTTCTCTCACTAAGTTTTTATAATTTGATCTTGTGAGTTACAGTACTTAAAGCAGAAAGAAAATTTTTCTTTTACTTTTCTCACCTAAAAAAATTTTTTTTTTTTTTTTCAGAGATCATGGAATATTTTATACATCTATACACGACTTGTATAAATGTGGTTACTATACTCATATATATATTTATTTGAATTAATCTAATACAGCATACTTCTTCAAATGAGATGGTATAGCATCATATAATCCTTTTTGTTGTAACCATGCTTTGGAGAAGATTCTATCAGCATATTTATGAGCAGAATCAGCCAAAATAGTAACGACATTACTACCTTCTGGTAAAGATTTTGCAACTTCAACCGCAGCAACAACATTTAAAGCACCAGTACCACCAACATATAATCCTTCTTCATCTAATAATCTATAAAGCATGGCAATCGAATCTTCATCAGGGATTTTTAATGCATCGTCAATGATTTCAATATCAGGTTTCAAATTATCAGTAACTCTACCTTGTCCAATACCTTCAGTAAATGAAGATCCACCTCTAATCATTTCTTTACCATTTGATTTAATATAAGAATACAAGACAGAACCAGGTGGATCAGCTAAAATAGCTTTAACTTTACCATTGGAAATATCTTTTAAATATCTACTAGTACCAGCAAATGTACCACCAGTACCAGTTGAACAAGTGAATGCATCAACTTTACCATCCAATTGAGCCCAGATTTCTGGTCCTGTTGTTTCAATATGAGCTTGTCTATTAGCAATATTATCGAATTGATTAGTCCAAACAGCATTTTCCAAACTTTCAGCATGTCTTTTTGCTTGATGATTATAATTTTCTGGATCAGTAAAAGCAACTGCTGGAACAGGATAAACTTCAGCACCCAATAATCTTAATGTTTCAATTTTATTTTGACTTTGAGTATTTGGCATATAAATCACACATTTATAACCTCTTGCTCTACATACATGAGCTAATCCAATTCCAGTATTACCAGCAGTACCTTCAACAATAGTACCACCTGGTTGAATTAATCCCTTTTCTTCAGCATCTTTAATAACATATAATGCAGCTCTATCTTTAATAGAACCTCCAGGATTCATAAATTCTCCCTTGGCATATATGTTACGACCAATAGATTCGGAAATTCTAGGTAATCTTAAAAGTGGAGTATTACCAATTGCCCCAGGAAATCCAGTTTCACTAACCAATGGGATAAATGGAAGCTTAATTGGTTTATTAACAGATATTGAAATCGATCTAGTGAATGATTTTGACAACATAATGGATAATAAATAAATAGGTCAAAAAAAATAAAATTGTGCTATCGATACAATAGGTTTTTCTTCTAAAATCTAAGCTTTAATTTTATTTTATTTTTCACTTGATTTATTGATTTTGTCTCTGTATGATATTTTTTTTGTTGAAATTTTTTGGAAGTTACGCATAAAGCAATTTGTTCTCGTTATTTCACGTGACTTTATATTGTCACGTGACAAACGTGACTTGTCGTGTACCAATCAATGAAAAAATACGAATTGGTAGCATAACCCAACTGAACAATAAATGAGGCCCCTGAAAGGGTTCTTGTACCCTTTAGCACGATTATAACACGAGAAAAAAAAAAAGAAATTTTCCCTTTCTTAGTAAAATATCAACACTTCCCAAATATAAAAAAGAAAAAAAAGTTGATGAAGGATGCATTGTATATATATGTTTGATCAAGATAGTAGTTGTAGATTCTATTTTCATGTAGAAGTCATAGATTTTCAATAGCCGTGGCAAAATGGAGAGGGTGAAGAGTAGAATAAGAGTGTCTGTTGTTGTTGTTGTTGAGATGGTGATGGAATAGAATTTTATCGTAATTTAGATGATGCACGAACCAATGGAAATTATGTAATTTTTTTTTACTCTTCTTTGTTTCTATTTTACTTATTTTCAAAGATATTTAAAACTCTGTACTGAATTGTTTTAAAAATTTAAATAATAATATTTAAATTTTTTCAGAATTGTTGGAGTTAAGTTCATGTATGTTCATCTGCATAGTTGTTTTTTTTTAGTATCTGTATTAAAAGCAATATCTACCATAAGTGAAAGAATGAACAAAGTACCAAAGCCTTGAAAATTAATATTATTCGTAATGGAATGTAAGGGGGAACTCAATTCATTCCCGTTTTCCAAGGGTGATGTGATTAGACGAAAATCTCATCTCAGGGTTTTGTTTGTGTAAAAATTGATGGTAATTAATGAGATCTTTGTTCAATTAATTAAGAGATACAATTATATATAAATAAATAAACGAGCGATTAATGATCAAAATTCTCTCATGAAATTAAGCCGTAATGGTTAAGACACAAGTACGAAACACTTGCTATTTTTATTTTTTTTTTTTTTTGGCAAGATGAGGAGGAATAAGGAAAGGGAAAGAACCTCAAAATAATGCCACATATTCACTCAAAATCAAAATTTACCAATCTAACATTGCCTCACATCGTAAAGAATTGCTGATCTTTTTAGTACTTTTTTTTTGATTTTATTGTCAATCATATGAGGAATTTATTTTCCGCATCATCATTGAATTAATAATGATACAAAGGACAGTGCAAATTTTTAGTCATGGTGATCTAACATAGACTGTACATATACACTACCTAAATTAAAATATTTTGAAACTCTCCATTGTCGGATATAGGTGCTAAGGTTGTTTGCATAAAATATCACCTCAATAAACGTTTGTTAAATTTTTCTTCCTGTTTCTATAAAGGGCTTTCGTAGTTTTCACTAATAACTGCTTGAACTATAAATATAAAATTAGCAAAATTAGCAGAGTTTAAGCGATATGAATAAGCAGGACTAGCAATATCGTTGTATGATACTTTTATATTCATTAATTTCTGTCTCTAGAAAAAAGAGAAGACAATAATGTAGGAAAATCGTTCTTATAATAGTCTTTTACATATCGTACCACTAGCTACAACATTCTTTTGATATTGCGTTACCCTCCACCCTTACAATCAGCTAGTATGATTAGACTAAATTGTAATTTATTACAACTTTTCCTGTATACTGTGACTCCTTATATAATTTGTTACATGTACACGATATTCGGTTATAAATTTTTGCATTATTCTCGGTTCAAAAATAGAAAAAAAGTGAACAATACAAGTGAAGAAAGAAAAGGATAAAAGAAGACAAATAATAATAAGAATACTCAAAGCCAATGGTTTGAATTTCATGTCTTCTAGTTGAACCAAAAAATAAAAGAAATTAAAAATATCAAAATTTCGTAACTTTTTAACACCAAGGTTGGATTTTTTATATTATCAACTAGCTTTGCATAAATAAATTAAAGGGATAAGTCGATTCGCAGGTACAATATTAGAATATCCCAATAAGAAAGGGAAGAGAGAGAGAGAGAGGAGATAGGAGAGTACATGATTGTATACTATACATATACTACAGTAGAAAAGCTGACATAATTCAACGAATTGAAACTCCTGACCCATCTAGATGAAATATGTAAAGTAACAAAAGATCAATTTTGTGTTAGGAGAATGTTTTTTACTTGATGATGATCATCGACATTGAGGTAATGATGATGAAGGAATATCATACCTTAACAATTGATTTTCATATATTGCAATGAAAAAAGATGTTCGTTTCAGATTGGAGTTTCATACATAATAAGCACAAAATTACTCTGGCAATTAAATTTAATAATCAATCACCAACCCAAGTCATTTGTTAAAAAAATTTGGTAAATTAAGTAGGCAAAGGGAGCTAGCGAGGGGGGACCCTTTTGTTGCGCTTATTGTTTCTTATTTCTTGTGTGGTTTTTCTTTCTAGAATTCCCCCATTACTCCCCGAATAATACACAAGTAATGAAACTGATCGATGTATAATCTAAAATTCAGAATTTCAAGAGCAATATTGAAGGTGAATAAAAAAATGTAATATTAAAAAAATTTAAACATCAAACATGAAATTCATTTTATTTCTGTGATTGAAGGTTTTTTTTATTTCCGCAGATAATAAGTTTCATTAAATTTTCTTTAAACCAACCTACTTTGTTGTTGATTTGAAATATTGCTATTCATTTCAACAAGAATAATGGTCAAGAATATGAGAGAGTGACAGAGAGAAAGTCTGTGAGAGAGTAAGGTGGTGAGATATAGATACAGTGAAAAGTATGGTTATGGTTATGGTTATGGTTATGAAATGAAACTGGCATGATCTTTTTTTCTCTTTTTCCAAACTAAATCTTATGATATGTGGAATTCCTTAGTAGTAAAACATACGGTTTTTAAAAAGTTTAACTTTAAATCCTGTATTTTTAATTCGTTTCATTCGATTTTGATTTTCTTTAAAGCCTTCATAAATTCAACTTGAATCACGCGCAATTTATCTGAATTGCGTGCATAATTTTATTTCATTTACATGAAATTCATTCAAGAAAAGGTATAGATGATACGTGTAATAGTAAATGAGGTTTTTTGTACGAGTTGTCTTTAAAGGTAAGAAGTGGGTTTTTAATCAAAAGGAAAGGAATGTAGTGACAAAACACCAAAACCCTTTAATCTGAATCAACTCTTCTTTTTTTTTTTGCTTGATGTATTATTGATTAATTCTACAGAGGAAAGATCAACAATGCAAGGGATTTTAAATCATGTGCATGGTGGGCGGTTGGGGGATTACTGATACGGTAATACTTTCTATTATTAATAAGATGAAATTAGTGGGAACCATTTCACTTGGGTGGCTTTTATCTTTACATCATTTAGTGGGAAAAATTTTAATTAGTTAACAATGAGAAATGGGGATTTATGTCTCATTCTTTGTTTATTTAAAGGGGATTTTTTTGTATACAGTCAGTCAACAACTGTGTCCATCAAAAAAAAAAAGTGTAAACAAAGATTCGCACAAACAAATTTCTCCCTATTGTAATAAACAAATTTTTTTTTTCGGTGAATATGCTTGTCTCTTTCGCCATTATCAAGTTCCGATTAATTACATTAATGGATAGCTTCTTGATATATTAAATTAGAGCCAACTTAAGTTCTCTTACGTAAATAGTATTCTGTAAATATACATTTGTTTTAGAGTATTAAATGTCTTGAACATAACATGGTATATGGATTATGTCAGTTCCACTTGCTATGTAATTTGAAGTAAATTTAGGAGTGTATAAAGACAAATGTGTCATATATTAGCTAGAAGAGGATTGTAATATATATCTAGTCCATGACTATTACGTAGAAAGAGGATTGGGATACAGTGCTTCCTGTCGTTTGTTGAGCTATTTGAAAAAGAAATTCCTTAAAATCTGAAGGTAGAGAAAAATCGGTACACGCACGAATTAAAGGCAATTACTTTATTCATTTTTTTCTCCATACACGACAACTGCTCACTCTCTTAGGGAGAGATTTGTTTGTGCGAATCTATGTTTACACTTTTTTTTTTTGACGGACACAGTTGTTGACTGACTGTATGTTTGTCCTTCTTGTTGGCTTAAAGGGGGAGCATCTTTGTTCCTGTTTGATTAAAAGGGTACCTCTTGTTTTGTATTACTTCTTGTTTTGGTAAAAATCTTTTGTTCAATTAAAAATTATTTAAACCATGCCTGATCTAACTAATATCAAAACAATCATGCCCTACGTCGATACAAAACAATGATGAAAAATAAAATAGAATTACTGTACAAGATGAAATTCAAATCTTGAACACAATCACCCACAACTGTATCTTCTCCTAGCTTATCACCATAGATTTCTCTCTCTCGTCGGCACATATATTATCTAATATCAATTAGCTAACAAGTTTACTCTAAGCAAAATTACTTTTTCTTGTTATTTGTGGTGTGGAATTGGTGTAACCCTGGTTATTGTGGCTTTCGGTAAACATTCCGAAGACTCCCATGGTTTATTGAAAGCAGGGCAACAATTTTTTCATATAACTCAGATTTCGATTATATACATTCCCATGCAGATGGTATTAGTATACCTTCTTAAACTTGTTTTGATACCTTCATTTCATTATCCCTTTTTTAAGTAGTATAACTAATAACACTTCATTGTCAGGTGTTCAAATTTCCGATGTGTATGTAGAATATGGTTTTTAATGTTCATGCGTGCTTATGTAATTGAATTGTTGAATGAATATAAAACTTGAAATTGATTTTAATTCATCATACATTGCATTACATGACGTTAATGTACAAAATTATGTATGACATAAACCTCTATGAACCCAAAAGAAGTAAGAAAGACAAAAGAATAAAATCCCCATCACAACATTAATAAGAACAAGCTCAACAACAATTACAATAAAAATAAAAAAAAAGGAAAACTAACTACCATGCGTTTCCACTCCTTGTTTCCAGTTACTACTATGTTCCCTTTTCATTCATCTTTCTGATGCAGTTACGGATTAACTAAAAAAACTCCACGTTCCTGCCCCCAACCTCATCATTATCATCATCATCAGTCCCCCACCTCATCATTTATTGTCGTAGAGTGAAGCTGAACAAAAACAGATCCGTTGGAATTATTTTTAATGATGTGAGTTACTTGACATAAAGAATTGTAGTTACAAGCCAAGAGATGATGGAACTCCATTATTATTCCTATATTGCTATTCCAATTGTTTTATGTGGTGAGATATTTATTGGAAGTTATAGAATTTATTTGTATTGTTTTATACAAAACGGAAATATATAAAAAAAAAACCCTTGCTCCAATAATAAGACGAAAGTTCGGACAAAAAAAAAATGGATTGTGTTTTATTTTGCATCATTACACAACTAATTTAGTTTAGTCTTCCATTATTGTTCTTTTACATTCAGATATGTATTATTGAAATCACCAATTTAGGGAATGTATAAACCCATGATCCTTGATGTGCTCCTTTTTATTGACGTCAACCATATACTAAATGTACAAGTTACCTTAATGAAACTAAAATATCAAGGCTTGTGATTTATTGTGAAAATATTGTAGATAATTTTAGTTCAGTTTACAAGACAACAACAATTTGAACTGATGGAGTCATACACAATGGTATTGTTTTTGTAATGAACATTTTATCATGCAATTCATATATAGATATGAATAGGACCAAGATGAAATGAAATAACGCAAAATTTAATTAAAAATTACCTCAATTGTTTGATTTCCTTTTGGTTCATGTAGGTTCCTAATAGATTGGGGGGAGATTCTATTATTATTTTTTTTTAAAAAAAGTAATTTAGTATAGTTATATTTTCAGTATTATAATTCCATGTATTATGAGCCCAATAATCAAAACATTTAATGTATATGTACAGCTACAGGTAAAACAAACAACCATAAAATAAAAACAGCCCATAAATGAAATCACAATTGCCCTTCATTATTTTGATATTTTTTTTAGTTGGTACAATATTAGCAAGATTACACAATCGTGTTGTATTTATTGAGAAACAATAACCATTACAATACGTAAATACCTAGATACTCCTTTTATATGTTCTTCCTAAAAAAACAAAAAAGTGGGAAGATTGAGTCATGATTACTGCAATTGTTCCTATTTTTATTCCTTTACAAACCATAATTTCTTGTCATTTGTTAATGATTAATTGAAGAATTTACAAGAAGAAGAAAAAGAACAGCGGTGATCAATAACGTTCTCAATTTGCGTGAATTTTTAATCCAATTCGGGAAAAAATAGTAAGTGAAGAAAACTATTTTCATAAAGGCGTCATAACCAGGAATATGTATAGCAAGCTAAAATCATCCACTGTTTAGTAATGTATATATTCATTGCTGTATTTATCTAATAGTAGGGTTGATTTAAAATATGTAATATTGATTAAAGAATTAACGTGATTTTTGCTAGCTACCAAAAATACCTCTCTTTTTAACTAATATTTTATAGAAGATTAATTGCTCAATAGAGGGACAATACTGGTTTTTGTATATTTATAATTAGAACAATAAAATGTATCATTCCCTAAAATTATTACTGGTATAACCTAAGTAATAATGCTTATTATTTTGAATTTATTGGATTCTCATCATCATCATCATTGGTCAAATCGTGCAATAACCACAAAATACACGTACATGAAACTTCTACCAAAAAAAAAAATATTAATTCACAAACCAAATTCATGTACAAAATAAAAATTGAGATTTAAAGTCGATTGTTACTTTCAAGAATAACAACTGCCATTAGTTTTACTGTTAAATAAGTTCTAGATCAAATAAAATACAAACAAAAACTAAACCAATCATTGTGCTTGCTCTTTCCCGCCAGTGTAATTCTTTTTTTGTTTATTTAGTGTAATAATTTCCTTGACCCCTTTCAAGAACGATGACAATATCAATAACAAATATTCCCTTTTAGAACCCCCCCCCCCTATTTGCAATATAGACTAATTACCCAAATGCCGTTTCTCTTCTTCTTTCAATACGAATAACCTTATTTTGCCAGTCGGTTAGTAAAGGGAGGGAAACACGAAACACGAAACTGGATCTTTTCTATTTTTTTTGTTTTTGAATATACTGCATCCCTTGTTTTCTTTTTTTGTTAAGGGCTCAAATTTTAAGGCTAGAATACTCTTAATAAAAGTTACACAGATAAGGATAGAAGTTTATTAAAAAGATTAAAACTTTGATAAATAAAGTAAACGGAATAAAAACGAGGCAATCGGAGAGCCGCATTTCTTGCATTGAATTCCTTTAAAATCACGCGGTTGAATAATGATAAATGGCCAATCTTAATTGGTATTCTTATTCTATATTTACGATATACTTGTGGTACTGGACTTAAGAACTTAGCGTACGAGATAAGCATGATAATAAATGTTTACAATAAGTACTTAATAAAGATAGATAATTCGTTAATATAAAAAGAGTAATAAAAAGATATATATAAAAATTAATAGCAATGTTGCCCATTTAACAACAAGAAATTCGACGACGACGTTGTTGTAGACAAGTCGTGTATTTATCAAATTCCAGAAGCAAACAATAAATAAGAAGACCCCCAGAAATTAATGAAATTTCATGTTACTGTGATGAATAGCGGTTGTATGTGACAGAAACATGATCAAGGATGATCATTCGTACAATCAAATCTTGTTATTTCTTTTTACTTATGCACGGATCAACAAAAGTAATTACAATAATTCCGAATTTAAATGAATTTGAAATCAGAATTTTTTTATTGTTTTTTTTTTTCGATCTTTATTTTGCATTCAACACGCCTTGAATAAAGGTAAAATTATACAAAAGCAGAATAAGATTCAATCAACATCACCAACAACAACAACAACAACACGTAAAACATGAATGAATAAGTCCAAAAAAATCATCCTCCTTTCTCTTAATTTTTATAAAAAGGGTAATAATGCTAATTCAACGCTTTGCCAGAACTAAAAAAGATAAAAAGAAAAATCCAAATGAATTCTTCTAAAAGAAAATATTAAGTTTTAGTTATTTGGTTTGTATACCTTGAATATCCTTTTCCCGTAACTTGTCTAAAACTCAAAAAAAGAATTTTTTTTAAAAAAAAACCAAACCAATCAACTTTCAGTATTCAAACCGTAATTTATACAAGTATATGATTCTAGTTGCATGGAAAATGAAATGACTTCATGGTTGAACATTCATTACGTAGGAATATAACCCGGAATTATGTAAATTGGTCAAAAATTAAGAGGGTAATCTAAGGAAAAGTTCTTTCATTAGCAATAGTTTTATAAACCAAGAACTCAAGGTAATAAACAACACCTATTTTTTTTTTTCTAATCATAACCATTTATAAACAAACATGTACAGTACATATATACACAAAAAAATTATAGAAAACTTCAATGAATGATTCATTGAGGTTACTCAATATTCCAGAAAACGTTCACATTATTAGATACATAATAAATGAAATTCGGTTATCATAGATTGGACAATGAAGATTAAAAGATACTAATTAGTAGTCTATGGACTTTTTTTTCCAATTATTTTTGTAAATTCAAAATTATATGAACTGTGTAATTGATTATTTCAGATCTAGACCTCCACCACATAACCCAAAGTTTTATTTCCTATAGACACGCACTCTTCCATTATGTTATATAATGGACTAAGATATAATTTAAAATAACGCCAAACTCTTCAAATTATACTATGTAAACACAATTTGGAAAAATAAATAACTCGGATCGTGGATTTCCTATAGATTCATAAAATAACTCGAAACGTTTGTATAATAGTCAAGCGCAGGAGGGGTTAATATTCACTATTGAAAATTATCACAACTGTAAAATAACTCAAATATTAAACTTAAACTCATATCTTTATATTCTAGTTGGGTATAATATGGTTGAAGTTCAAATAAATCGGCTTCACTCAACATGTAATAATTGAAGTACCTGTTGATGCTTAAAGCAATATGTCATGTATGTTTCAATAGTAACACAGTATTTACATCAATAATTAGTCATTTATAATGAAGAAGAAGAATATCCTGGTGAGTGGATTGGGGGATCGACATACACACATCACGTCAACTACTACGACGTATGCACAGCTAAAAACCTATTAAAAAAAAGAAAATCACGTCAATCAAGCAGATAAAAATAGGGTTTGTTTACTTGCTTGTTTTATTTGTTTCAAAATACTAGAAGTTAAAGTTAAATTTTATATCAACTTTGGGAAAGGATACTAAATATCCTGTATTTCACACCTCTGTTAACAAGACAGTAATCTTTAAAAGGCGTTTATATATATGTGTATGTGTGGCTGGCAAGCAGAAAGGCTAAATGACTAAAGACTCAAGAAATTAAAAACCTTTAGTAATACTACATGGCAAATAGATGAATTAACAATAAGTGGAAATTTATATCCACACAAATATAATAAAAGATTATTAGTTATACTTTATTATGTAATATTCGACGTATATCTTAGAAAAAAGTTTGTTATTACAAAGTCAATTAATTTATGAAAACAAATTCATTCAAATATCAACCAAATTAGGAATAAATCAAAAGTTAAAAAATACAAAAGAAAATAAAAAAAACAAGTTGATTAACTTGATTAAGATAATACACAAAGGATAAAAAAAAAATGTCCTTGAGAGGGTAGGAGGGGGAAAGGGCTACTTAACGGTTATTTACATAAGCAATTAGAAAAAAAAAAATTTCCTTCAAGAAAGGTTATCCAAATTCTTCTTGAGACTAAATTAACTTAAAATTTTTTTCCTTTTGATTATTTTTAATCTTTGTTCTTTTAAATAAGGAATTTAACAAGTAAATGAAAGAAGGATTAATATTTGATTTATAAGTAAAGCAAGTGAAGTCAAAGAAGATAGAAAACCGTTGAAAGAAGTAAATAAAATAAAACTTCTATTTACTGAATGTTCTATTTTATTTTTCTCTCCTATTGATAAAAATGGAACTACCAAATGACTGAATTTTTTTTTTTTGCGCCCATTTTATTTCTCTTGATTAAAAAATTATTAAAGGGTCGTTTTTTAAAATTCTTATTCTTTTTGGTTTTATTTTACATCATCATCGTCATCCGTGTCACCCTTAATTGATATAAACAATGTTTCATTTAACTAAAAGACTTAATCAGTCCCTGTGGTTGTTCACAATAAAGAGAACTTGATTATTAAGTGATTTTGAACTATTTAAACCTTGTATTTTCTTTTAGGTTAATTTTTTTCTTTAACTGGTTTAGTATTTAGACTTTTTTAAATTAAGAAAATACAAAACTCAATTTGTTATTAATCATTAAAAACTGTTGTGAACTGAGAATCAGGCACGTGAATTAATACTTAGCCACGTGACAACGCGACATTATTATTATGTGTTCAACTAACGAATCATATAAACGCACCTCGTTAGTTGTCCATTAGAACAATTTATGTATTTTATAGAGAATTAACCAACTAAGTTTATAAATACTACTTACGGTAATCTACGTCATACTCATCGATTTATAACAAAAACAAACACCTATTTGAAGTTTGTTTGTCTGATGATGTTTCAGATTCCAAAATTTTAAATTAGATTTGAAATTTAACATGAAATTGCTTAACCTATGATTTTACAGGAAAAAAAAAACATAAAGAATCAAGTTCTTTTTAAGAATTCTTACTGGTTATATAAACCAATTGTATATGGATAATGTTGGGCTGGTTACTATCTTATAGTTATAATGAAAATCAAATTCTAAAAGAGTTGACCTAGTTATCGCAATAACTAATAATATGATACATACATAACTTGTACGTCAAGTAATATCTCAAAACACAATTAGCAGTGTTATTATTACGTTATTTGAATTTACTAGTTCGGGACTGAATTGATCAAAGTTGTTATAGCAAATCTACAATTTTTTTTAAACTTTATTATATATCTATAGCAAATTACAAATATTTCATCAAGTTTCAGTATAAATTTAAAAAAGGAATACAAAAAGAATTAAATATGTATAGTGATGATAATAATAATATTGTGAGTATTTTTTTCAATCTTCAAATATTATACCCAAATATAGGTATAATAATAACAAAACTAATAATAAACAGATTTATTTGATATCATAATTATATAAATCTATGATTGTTTAAGCTATAATTCAAGAAAATTTGATTTCTTCAATTAAAAAGGAGATTATTTGTGCGGATGACGTTAACAATACATCATGTCTTTCAATAAAAAGTGGGTTACGAAACTGAAACTCAGGAATAAAAAGGGTAACAACAATTTAACTATCAAGGATTAAAAATTTAACTTCAACTCAATGACGTGTTTATATACATTATTTTTTTGCATTTGACAAACGGCATTTTTTTAAGTCATAAAAAAATGACAAGACAACCCAATATAATCCTCTATTCAGTGTATTTCATATATAAAGAATAGAAAGGATTATGAGTATATTCAATGAACTATGAGAATTGGGGTTGAATTCTCCAAGTAAAACTGTACTTTTTGATTATACAAAGCTTTCTTCGATATTTAGCAATATCAATTTGTTATTAATCACACATTACCAATGATTAAAGTGGTGTCCTAATCTTAACCTGTTGTTGATTTATGAAATCAAAGAGATAAGAATCTCTCGGGGTTTAGAAATAACTTGATTTATTTATAATTTAACTTAATTAAGAAATAAATACATTAGTTTAATCTGGATAAATTTGTATTTCTTCCTTAGCATTGAGGGCATAAGAAAAAGTTTGCATTTGTTATAGATTTTTTTTTTTTTTGCAATAACTTTTTTACTTACATAAAAAACTCAAAAAAGAACGAAAACCGGAATGCAAAAATATTTGCTTGTATATTTATTTTTAAAGTAATAACATCAAATAACAATACTTAGTTACTGCTTCATGTCTTGGATATTAGACTTTGTATAATAGTCATCAACATCATTTTCTTATTCTTATTCTTGTTGTTTTGCAATTGGTAGTTTTTTTTTCCCGAAGGTTGTTAATTAATGTCGAGTCCCCCTTCTCTCTACGGAAATGTAATTTTTTTTCCGTTATTAGTTTTTCGGGAAAAAAAATATTCTTTCTTTGGTGATTTAATTTCATATTTCTTTAAATGATAATTAAAAATCTTATATAAAAGAATCAGTCATCTTATTTCATTCACAGATGGATGACTATAAGAGATATGCAAGTTACATGCATAGTGAAATGAACTCTTTCCAAATAAAAGATGGATTAATGTAGAGAAGGAAAAAGTGGGTGGAGGGTATTGACGGTGGTGGTGTGAAGGAGTAAAGAAGTATGCATTACATTATGCAAGATCGAAAATCGATATTATATACCGCGCTTTATTTCTCGCTAATATATGCGATTTAATGAAATCATGAACATTGCAGAAACGAAAACCTGAAACATGTACTGTACAAGTAGAAAGAAAGAAAACGAAGCAGGAGAAGATACAGTACAGTGCATAAGTGTGAGAGATAGGAAGAACATTCATTATAAGATGAATTACAGAATTTCATGTTCCTTTGGCAAAACAGTTAATCATCCAGAGTCATATATGTAATGCATGTCTGTATCTTAATATAAAAGAATAAATGATTTGGATAAAGCGGAAAAATGGAAAATGGAAGGATAAAAATATTTTACCATTTAATTTTTAAGCGAAATCTCCAGCAAAATAGTCCGGGAAAAGACAAAGAACAAGATATCATCCAGTTCCGCGTTGAATATACAAATATGGAAGTAAGACTTTGCATAAGTTCAACCCCAATTGTACATTCTTGGTCTTTGAAATTCAAACTAAATATCAATATACTGTACTAATTTAAACCTGTACATGTATAGATTAATTTATTGCGCGGACCGTTAGTTGGATATTATTGAGTTTAGATCCAATAGACAGAGACTAATGGTCCACAGTTTTTGTTTAACTCTTTCACTTACGTGTACATATAAATTTTACATTAAACTATGGTATCACATATTCAAAGTTGATTATATAAATTTACTGCAAATCATCACAACCAAGAAATGTATTTTTTTTTTTTGTGTAGGTCATATAGTCATTATCTTGTAGTTTTAGTTTTAGTTTTAATTTTGGGGCCCAAAAAAGGTCGCTGAGTCTGGATTCAATTATAATTAAAAACTAAAACTTTATCAACGCAAATTAATGTACATGTACATGTACATGTACATGACTCCGTTTAGTATATTAAATCACATAATATTCTTGACTGATCTTAATTAAGTCATTAATCATTTTGTAAAACATACAAGAAAAATCTGTATAATATTGGAAGCAAAATCATTAAACATCTATACAAATCAAATGATAATTTTTCATTGGTTGCACGTGCTATGATCTATTAGATAATCATACAAATATCTTCTGTTTCGTTTTTTTTCGTATATCTGTATTTAAATGTATACAGGTTATTTGGAATAACTGCATAATGGATATAAGACTCAATCTTATACTGTAGATCAAATTTGTGACAAAACGGAGTTATTTGTGATATAAGATTGCGCTAAAACCGCTATTCGTGTACACTTTAATGGTCACCTGCTTGCATTGGCACTAATTCCCCACCACCACAAAATTCAAAAATCTAAAGTCCAGAAATGTGTATATTATCGTATGATGTTCAATTTATATTTTTTTTGTTCAACAATAATGTTGTATTCTATGTCTTGTGTCCATGAGACTAATATCCAAGTAACATTTGCATATTGTGTTATTGTAGAGGGATCAACGTGGGAAAAGAAATAATAAAAAAAAAATTAGGGAATTGATTCATGGGTAACACATAAAACACACAAGAAATACAGTATATTAGAGTGATTCTTTTTTTTTTGTTTTTGTAGTTACAAAGTAGAAAAAAAATATTCAGGCTGAAATGATTGTGTGTGTAAACTTCGGCCGAATATAGGAATGTATGAATTTGTAATATTTATGTGACAACGTGATTTACTCTTTGAATTCTTAAAGGGATAAAAGATTCATGGATAATGTTTTTTTAAAAATCTATTGTTTTCTAAATATTTTAGTAATTATTGGACTAGTGGAGATCTTGTGGTAGTAGTGTTCCGATGGTATTCCAATTTTCAATTAACAAAGAGGATAAATTACTGGTTATTGCATAATTGAAATGAGGAAATAATATTTGTAAACAAGTAAAGTTGTACAGTTACTGGTTTAATAAATAAGCCTTTAAATTAAATAAAAAATAACCGGAATAGGATGTTGTATCAACCAATTGAAGCCATGAACCAACTTGAACAATAGATTCAATTACATGATGTGACATTATTATTGTAATACTTAAATTGTAATCTTGTTTACGTGTACAATTAATTGGGTGATAAAATTCATTCATTGATCTCTTTCAGTCAATCATGTTGTTTTTATTAGTTCATAATTAAATTTCATCCAGATAATACAAGCAAAGCCAATGATAAAATCGACGGATTTCGGGAGGATAAACTGGAGACAAAAAGAGAAAGAAAAGGAGAAAAAGAAGGTGGTTAGGATGAATTACGTGAATTCAAATTGATAACCAAAAATTACTTACTGGTTAAATGCAAAGAACAAAGAAATTACATCTAAAAATTGGTTGCGTTGTTGTAAGTTATTTCAATAATACAGATACACATATACACATCAAATACCACATTAATATTTGATGTTACTTTCTACCTCGCTCCCTCCTTTTGATCATACCATTTTCCCCTGAGATATTTTATACATGAATAAGTATTTACCAGAGTTAATTTCTATCCAATATACACTACCATGCCCCATAGGATTAAGAAAAAAAAACAACAACCGCAAAAAAAGAGGGTCGTGTCCACAACACACACCCACGTAAAATTTATATGCAGGAGATGATTTAAAGGATCACCTAAAGTTTTGTGTTGCAGTTACACAAAATCTAAGAATAATTTTTTTACCCCCAAGATAAAAAGAAATTTAAAATAAATCTTCGCGTTTGTGACACATCCCAATTTACAAAGGTTTTGATGTATTTGATGCCCTTACAATTTTGTGTCATTTGTACTAGAAAAAAATATGGAAAATAAAAAAAAAAATTTCTAAGATGACACAAAAAAGGATTAATTAATTTCAAAAAAAAAAATAACCCAGGAGAAAAAAATAAGGATTGAGCACATGTACACTACTTTGGTAATGGTCTCTCCTCCTGTTTGGTATAGACTTCTTAGTATTGACAACTAAAATACGCTTTAAATTTAGGGAAATAGAAGGTGTGAATAAATTTAACTACAAGGCAGTTAATGGCTATTAGGGTAAAAAAATAAAAATAAGAAAAGATGATGATAAGGCTGGCTTTTTGATATTATTAATAAAAAAAAGTTAAAACAAATGATACAAGAAGTTTATCTGTATAATCTAAGTAGTTATGTTATGTAATATCTATATAAATATTGTACATGAATAATAAGAGTTTTGTAATCTTACTGATTCAAATAACTCACTGTAAAATGAATTAAATGTATATTAAATCATAGTACATTACATTGCATATTTGGTTTTTTTATTTCAAGAAGAAAAAAAGAAAATCTTAGAAGTAATGCAAAATGTAAAATAACTTATTATTAGAATTATTTCTTTCTCTATTGATAACTTAACTTCCCCTATGACTTGGAGCAATGTACCCTATGGGCTTTCTCTTCTTCGCCCCCCCTAAAGCAATATATACAAACAAATGCCTTAAGTGGCCCCTTACCATGGCGAAAGTTGATTTTTTACATGTTCCCTTTCTGGACCTACTGATTAATATTATAATTTCATAGTTACAATTTGTAACTCAAATTGAATCCTTGTAAAGGATTTTTTGTATTCAGTTACAATGAAAATGGTTATGGTTCAAAAAATTAAAATTAAAATAATTAAAAAAAAAATCTTCTCTTTTAGAAATAAATAAATCTGCATATATTTTTTAACTTGTTTTCTTTTTAGTAATATATTCTCCTAAAACCAAAAACCAAAAAAAAAAAAGAAACCTGTCTTTCCACCACCTCCCTTCTTCTTCTTCTCCTCCTCCCCTCTGCCCTTTATGTGTACTTACATTACTTTAGCGTTTTTGTTCCTCTCACATAATTAAAAAGTAACAGAATCAATAGATTCTTTTTTGGCAATATAAAAAGATCTTGAAATTTCCCTGAATTTTTTTTTTTTTTATTTTAATATATCTGAAATAAAAATTTTCAAATCTCTGCTTTTGCATTTATATTTATATATTTAATTTTAGTTGACTTATTTTCAACAATTATCCATCAACTATCTTTTGATACTTTTAATCATTCATTCAAATTTTTGTTGGTTTTATCTTATTTTGTTTGTTCCAAATACTTAGTCTATATCTTGGTCAATCGTACACTACCTTGGATATTTTTTTTTCTATTGCTGCTAAAAAGAATTGAGATATATATATCATATACCAAATTAAATTAAATTCTTAGATTACAAAAAAAAAATATCAATTTTCACTTTGTTTTTAACTTATCAATAATAACATATACGTAACGACAATAACAATGCTTTATCAACCTCAAACTAGTTCAATTTACAGTAGTAAATTATTATCTACTAATACTAGTAATACTAGTAATAATAACAAATCTACAAGTTTACCTTCATTTAATGAATTATTAACTTCAATTCCTTTACCAACAGGTTCCAAATCTAATAATACTACTCCAAAATCTTCCAATTTACCATCTCCATCTTATAGTTATTATTCATCATCATCTTCTAATGTCATTCCATCAATTGCTAATATAACGCCTACTGCTAATACTAACACTACTACCAGTAATGCTAATGTTACTCATTTACAACCTCATAGATTACCAACTCCTCCATTATATTCAACTTCACAACAAGTTTCCCCAAATTTACAATATTCTCAACCACCATCATATCAATATTATCAACCTCAACAACAACAACCAATAATGAAGATTGCTTCTAATTCGAATCAAGTATTACCAACACCACCACAACAACAATATCTTTATCAACAACAAATTGTTAGACCATCACCTGTTCCAATCACTCCTACAACTACTTCATTTGATATAAATCCTAAAATACGATCATCATCAACCGGTGATTTATCTAGTATAAGCCATTCTAATATGTTGCCATCATTTACTCCAATCACCATTCCAAATACAAATCATAGTAAATCATCACCAATCATAACAACAAGTCCAACTTCACCAAAAGATCCAAGACGAAAACATGTTTGTAAAGTATGTTCTCGCTCTTTTACAACATCTGGTCATTTAGCTAGACATAATAGAATTCATACTGGTGAAAGAAAACATGAATGTCCTTGGCCAACTTGTAATGCTAGATTTGCAAGACAAGATAATTGTAATCAACATTATAAAACCCATACTAATGGTAAGAATAAAAGAAATAGAAATCATAATACTCAAACCAATAATACTAATGTTAATTTAATTAATAATTCAAATTCTCAATATGTTCATCATATTAATCATAATCATCCTCATAGATTAAATGGTAAGAGTCTTATTTAAATCATAAAAAGAAGTTTTGTCTTTGGTTATAACACCTCAACAAGTTTTATGTTTTAGGTATTAGGTGTTTTTTCTTTGCTTCTTTTAATGAATGTAATGAAATAAAAATTTGTATTAAAATATACTTGTCTTAAATTTGGGTGGTTTTTTTTTTTTTGTCTCATGGTAATTATTTTAATGTTGATGGGTTTGGTATAGGTTGGGTTAGTCTCTGGGAGTTTGCTTTACTTTACTTTACATTATATATGTGTATATATCTATATTGATTATAAATATATCATTTTACTTTTACATGAAAGAATAACTAACTTAAACTTCAGTATAAAATGTGTGTACTGGTTGAAGTCAAGACACATAAAGAGACGAAGATATTTGATATTTCCCTATCTATTACTATCATATTTACGAGTTTATTGAATTTTTTTATTCCCATTATTTCCATTAACTTCAAGTTCCTTCTCTATTTTTTTTTTTTTTTTTTTTTTTTTAAATTTGTCATATTCTTCAATATGAATAATGGTAATAATAATAATAATATCATCATCAATAATCGTTTATAATTCTTCGTAAGTTGAAGATGATGGGATAAGGACAGAACATGCATTACTTTACATGACATTTCCTATCTGAAAAGACAAAAAAGAAAAAAAATATACTACGAAATATTATTACTACAATCATCTGTATAAATTATATAATACTTTAACTTCTCCACAACTTTAAACCGTGAAATGAGTATGATTATTTACAATTTTTTTTTTAAAAAAGGGTACATGTGCATGTTACATCTGACATTAGATTCATTATAAATTTTGGGCTTAAAAGGGATAACGAACAGATAGATAGGGGACGCCGGTTTAAACTATAAACTTAATAAGTTTAACTAATGGGTACATATTACATAATAATTATACTATATAAAGAAAAAGAATATACATATCATTTATTGGGAGGTTTCTTTGATATTACCTTACCCTTTTGGTTTTCTCGTAGTTTCTTTTAATACATATTAAAAATGATATTGGACTATAAACGTTTAATTGCGTGGTTTTTTTTTTTTATTTCGATTGCAAAAAATTATTTCCCTTTAAATTATTTATTTATGTATTTCAAATTTCCGAAATATAGTTATCATAAATCCTTTTGGGGGAATATTACTGGACTGATTATGGTTATATGGTTTATTATGTTTAATGTTTCAATAATTTTTTTTGAAAAACTTCATATTGAAGTTTACAATGTAACAATCTTAATTATTAACAAAATATAAGTTTTTGTATTCTTACTCGCAATTATACTGTATCTCTTTGAATTTCATAGGGAAGGAGGTTGTAGTTGTTAAATCAGGTGATAAAACCTTGATTAAAGACGTCATACCCGGATGAATTTATAATTTGGATTTATCATAAACTTAAACTTTTATAATGTGAATTATATTATTAGATTTAAATTTCAAATGTAACCAAAAGACAAAGACTAAAACAAAACAAATGTTTATATCATATTATTCCTATTAAACCCAAGATCTTTTATTTTTTGTTTTATTATTTAATAGATTGAAAATTTTGGACAATTATCAAAAGGGAGTGGATGAGGAGAGGAGAAAATGTAATATTGTTAGGTCGAATCTGGTACAGTAAAGTTAATTAAAATAGATCAAAAACTTGTCCATGTAATTACATAAACTTACATAAATTGAATTATTATCATTTCTTGTTTGATTTATTTATGTCAGTTTATTATTGCAATTGGTTGATTTTTTTTTTTTTTGCAATTTGATATAATTATTTGATGTAACCAAAATAAAAAAATTATTTAAAAAAAACTGGGAAAATAAATATATTTTCACAACCCTTTCTTGATATTAATTGACCTTTCCTTTCCTTTTGATTATTATTATTATTGATTATTTTACCCCTCCCTGTAAATTTGACTCTCTGTATCTGTCTCTGTCTTGGTCTTTTTCTCCACCTGACGATATTATTTCAGTATAGATAAATATTATGTATGTTTATGTAATTTGTACCAATTCTGGAATACAATTACAAATCTTGACACTTTTCGTTTTAATTCAATTTTGAAAGTAAATTTCAAATGTCAATATATATCAGATTAATAATTATTCAACAAAATGCTTGATTTTTTTTTTGGGGTGGAGAATAATTTCGTCAACTTCGTTCAGGGGTAGAACATGACAACATCACCAAGGGAATATGAATATGGAGGAGGTGTAGGAAGGGGGTATTACCAAATGATAATATACTCATAGTCAACAATGTAACATTTATTTCTGATGAATCAAATCAAAGTTCCATATTTCTATCTGTTTGTATAGCACAACAAGTTTTTTTTATTTTTTTATATTATTACCCTGTGATCCTGATAAGACAAACCACCCTTATATGTCTCTAATTATTTTACTTCATCCTTCGTTTCTTTTTGAACCATTTAAAGTTGAAGTCATATGTACATGTAACATTGAAATGATACAGGTATTTGCATATTCATGAAGATTTTACACATATTTTTTATTTTTTTTTTTGCATTCATTCATTCTCTGTTACAATAAAGGGGCCATACGAAAGGTTAAAAAGTTATATTCATATAAATTCAAATATATTAATGAAACATCAAACTTGATCATATTATTGCTACTTCAAAAATGAACTCTTCTTTTTTTTTTGGTTTGAAATGTGTATACAAGATTCTTGATAATAAAAAAATAAATCACCAGACTTGAAAAAAATTTGTAACATTGATTCTTAATGGTTTCCTTGCTTTAAGGGGTTTTTTCATAAATTGGGTAAGGTTATTCATTTGATACTTTGATTATTATGCTCTATTGACATTATAATCAAGTAAATAAGGATATAATAAATGTATATACTGAGTCCAAGGTTATATTATCAAAAGATGTAAAAAAATTATAAGGTAAGGGAAACCCAAAAAAAAAAATGATTTCTTTTTCAATTATCATTGAGAATGTACAATTTACCTGACGGCAAATTTGCAATAATAATTGCAAATATAATTATACATACGTGGATTATCAATTCCGCATTAATCATTCCTTTTCCATTTCCTTCTTCTTCCACTCATTCACTTTACGAACATTTATTATTATTAGGACAACTACGAACAAAATTTAAAGTATATTGTAACTAATGGTTAGGTAATCGTTAATATTTTAATTAATATATATTGTAAACTTACGAAATTATAATTATTTCAATAAAATAAATTTTTTGCATATAATAATTGCATCACAAAGGTAGTGTATATTTGTACATATAAACTAAAAGATACATGAATACTAAAATGTTATGATTTTAAGAATGAAAAGCTATGCCAAGGTAGAAGAGCAGATGAGGAGAAGAGTATGAGCATGGAAATATTGACCCGCCCCACAATTCATATTGAAATAACAAAGTAAGTTGATCTTGGGAAATGTATTTACAATATTATTACTTTGGTATGTGTTTGTTTTCTATCCTACGATTCTTTCAATACGTACCATTTTTCTTGTTGAATGTAAAAGAGTGTATGTACAATACGTACATATGTACCTTATCTAGGAATCATTCAAATATATTGCTATGGTTTTTTCTTTTTTATAGCTGTACAAATTAAAAAATTCCATTGATATTATACAAGTAGATTATACGTGGACTAATGCACTATATTCTCTATATTTATTACATTTCTTATCCTAGTAAACTAGCTTAAGATCCCCTCCCCCCGCCACACACATACCACGCTTTCCTAACTAAGCCCTCTCTATTCAAAGGGTTAAAATAAAAAAAAGGGATAGTTTACTTAGATAACTTTAAGTTCATTCATTATTCAGATATAGAATTGTTTATTTTGCCCGATGAAGATGAAAATGAAGATCTCTTTACTAAAATACGAATCTATGGATTTACGAAAAAAAAAATAGGTCGTTATGGTGATGGTTTTTCAAAATTGTTACGTGTCATATGATTATGAAAAAAATCAAACTTGAAATTGATAAATATCTATCCGTTATCCCCTTTTTCATATTACTTGGTGGGTAAACAGGTGGAGATTGATATTTATTTGTGTCAGAATATTAACAAAAAAGTGATGAATAAACTTCCTAATAAAAAATAAATATATGTATTTGTACCAGTGCAAGTTTCATGATATGTTTAAGGGTATTTTTTGTAAGGAAATATGTATTTTGTACATAAAAGAGGTGTAACCTGTAATAGAACAATAGTCGCATATGTACAACTAGTGTAGAGTATATCACCACCACCACCACCACCACCAATACTAATACTAATACTAATACTAATAGCAATAGCAAAACCACGCTATTATTATTGAAACTATTGTAACATACATTAAATCTAATGCAATTACTAAATTATTTAGTATTATCATACATAAATATCATGTACAAGCCATATCACTTTGTTCTTGTTAAATTTTTAATGTATGAACTAAAATCCTAGATTTGATCTAAAAAGACAAAAAGTTAACCAACTATGATTCTTTGTTTGAGGGGAGGAGGGATTGTATGTAGGTGGAGATTCTCATAGTAATCAAGTTAATTCCAACCATAGGTAAACCAATTTTAGTTTATTTAAAATCTTTGAATTATTCCAATTAGTTTTTCAAAATGAGAGCAAAAATTCTTGCATATCCCTTTTATGTTTCATACATTTTGCAATTTAAATTTTATGAACTTCAAATATCGAGGAACTAAATCAGGGTTGAATTCCTTAAAACTCCCTGTTTGATAATTTAATTTGAATATCCTTTATTTTTATTTTTTTTTTTCATATTTCACTTAATTATGAAAATAATAATTAATAATTATAACTACGATTCAAAACACAGTATACACAAGAGGAAGGAGATAAATTCCGATATGAAATTAAAACCGGATAGAATGGAACTGAAAAGGAGAAAGAGGGGCTTAAGGAGAAAGAGTTGAATTAAATTGAATTAGAATCTGAACAATTGTCTAATTATCATCAATTGTTCAAGAATTGTAATTATTGAATGAAAAAAAAAGGAACATGCTATTGTTTTCTAATTGTAATTATTTCTTCCCTGTCTAATTGTACATATAAAGCAAGAATTGGCTAAATCAAGTGATTCATGAGTATCATGAATAATGAAATGGCACCACACTTGCACTATTTTAATGCAGGATAAGTTTGTGCGTGTGTATGTATGTGTGAATCTATATCTCTATATATACTGTACAATACTTTTGGGGATTAGTTTAAATATTGAAATGTTAGATACATGTACATACACAATCTAAAACTAAAATGAGAAAAACAAACCAAACTCTTGATGTACAAAGCAAGTACAGTATATGTAACAAGCAATATTTATAACGCTCAAAGCAAATTCTTGGTCAATAGTAATTGTTGTCAATTATTTCTATTATTATTGATATATAAATAAATTGTGTACTCCCTTATGTATGATCTTAAAAATTTATCTTTAGTTCTTTAGTTTTGTTGAACTTAAAAATGAAAATCTCAATTGGATGGAGAAGGATGAGGACAATTTGATTTTGTATTTTTGTGATTTATAAACTAAATTTTTTTTTTAATATGCACCAGATTATGATGATGATGAGGTGACTATTGAGATATCTCTACAATTTCTATTTTTGTAGCTACATTGTGAGGTCATTGTATGTACATAGATATATTTAACTTAACTTTACAATTATTTCAATACAATCAATTTCTTGTTAGATTTTTTTATTTGTTTTTATTCTTGAAATATTTAATTTTACAGTTTCTTACACTATTGTTAATTATCATGATGATGATGATGATGATGTTGAATTTTATTTTAGATTCTCTGTATAAATTGAACTTATTTGCTTGGCTCTGAAAATTAAAATACTTGCTTCGAGGAAAGAATAGAATATTGTTACTATATTCATCTTTATGATGCATATTCTAATCTTTTAAATTCACATACATTTCGTTCATCAATTATCAATGACATCTTTCTTTTTACTTTCTCCTCTTCCTCCTACATTTTATTTAAACAATATCGAAGTATTAAAAACAATAGATGAAATTCTCCCACTAAAATCAAATCTGCAAATGTAATAACTTCATAGTAATGATAATAAATAGAAATAAAAGGGTTATTACATTTCATTAGAGGGAATATTGAATAACCTCACATAAAGAAAAGAATTTGGTAATATTGCGGCGAGTTTCTAACTTTTTGGTAATAATAATATTAATAATAAGAAACACTACGCCCATCATCTTGTGTAACTATACTTCAAGGATTTAAAATAGAGAAGAAATATAACAATGAATATCAATGAAATAAGTCAAAACCCTAATAATTCAAAACAAAAACACGATAAAGTTGTTGTTTCTTTTATCCACTATCTAATTCACTACACCCTTGTAGTTCATTTCATCCCTTTTAAAGAAAACCTTTGGAGTCTAAATGTTTCAGATTGGTTATTTAATAGCAACCCTGTATTAAAATTGAAGTTTTCTATTTTTCAACAACCCCTTATTATAATTTGAAATTTTTTTTTATTTTGCATCGCGCATTAACGCATTTCGATTCATGCATTGGTTATGAGAAATTTTCATTTTCAAGATGATGATGAGAATTTCATCTGAATTATCCGTTTTAGTAACCTTTTTTTTAAATGCCCCTTTTCCCTTTTCTTCTTTCTCATTCCTGCTACCTGTTTCAGCTTTTCACTTCAGGGCGTGTTTGTTCTTTTAGAGCAGGGTAATTCAAAAAAATACAGTTGTTTTTGATAGTAGAATTACATATTTTTTAATATTAATCTAATCATCAAAATCTAATGCTATTATTTAGACATTCGGTAATGAGAAATATGTAAAATTTGCTAATTTTCTTTTTTTAATATTAAAAATGTATTTGGGAAATCATGGAAACAAGTTTTACGTAGTTTTTGGAATAAGATGAAATGAATTTACCATGGAATTACAGAGGAAAATTTTGTTGAAAAAAAGAAAAAAATGAATTATTTTGGGTAATTGTTAACCCAATTTTTTGTTATTATTAATGCAAATATAGTATACATATAGATCATACATATCTCTGAAACAATTTGACTCCAATTGAATTGGTTATTAAAAATAATATGGAAAAATTATCCTGCATTATCTTAATTATTATTTGTAGAATAGAACAATCTCATATTCATATCTGCAGTACATATGTATCTGTACTAAAAGATTTTATATATTAAGATTATTATATATTTGATTGCTCTGTTATAATTGCCATATTTCCTATGTATTTATTTATTTATTTCAATTATTCCCATTCTTCCATAACCACAAAAGATTTCATTTTAAAGTCATTCAATTTTTTTTTTGAATTGTTCAGAAAAATTTCAATCAATTGGTAGCAAGAAATAATAATAATATATAATTTTTTGTTTGTTTGTTATACGTTATAATTGCTTTGTTGATTGATAGTTGTATTAATCAAACGATCAATGGATAACAGTTTTGTGAATGAATAATCAATCTGTACGATGTATTCATCCAATAAGATCATCTAAGCCACAGATTCAAAATCCAAAACCAGAAAAAAAAAAAAAATAAATTAGTGAAAAATCAAAACTCTTTCTTTTCCAGGATTTTTATATCCACAAAACTCAACAAATTCATTTGGTAGTTGTTGATCTGGTCGCTCAGGTTGTTGAGATAGTTGTTGTTCCTGTTGAGATTTATAATAAATCTCTTTTTGATTAGTTGGATTTTTTTAGTCTATCATATTATTCGATTATGTATAGATTCTAGTGCAATTAATTATGTAAGCGCATGAACTATAACTATTCACAAATATAATTATATATTAAAACATGTGTACAATAACAATAACCCCTAAGCTTTTCTATTTTGTCCTACTAAACCAAAAAAGGTCTAGCCTACTTTTTATTTAGACCTTTTAGCCATTGTATATTGTATTTTATTATATTTGATGGTTTATATTTACAGGTACAGGTACAATAACTAAAATATATCCATGTACCTACTGTAGTGGAAGAAGATATCCGTCCAGTTTTGTTTCAAGTGAAATACAAACACGTAAATAGAAATTAATATCACGTTTTTGGGTTTCCCAAATTCTCATCACCAAACTGCAATTATGCAATACGAAATTTATTTATTTTATCTGATCAAATTCAATTCACAAAAAAAAAAAAAATGTAATGTTAACCCTTGTTGATGTTAGTTGTTAATGTTATATTTTTTTATTCAATTTAATTTAATTTAGTTTATGGATATGAGGGATTTCTAAACATTGTTGAAAAAGTTACAGTATGTATATTTTAGTGATATTTTCTTTTTGATTAAATTGTTCAAAAATCCCATTTCATGAAAATGAACTACTTTATACCAAAATATCACTAAGTCAAATTATATTGAATCCTTTCTAATCCGGATGTAAAAGAAAGAATATTCAAAAATTTTTAAACCAGCATATATGCCCTATTTTATTTTAATGCAGACATGTTTCTAAGGCGGCGATATTAGATTTCAATAATCCTTTAAGCGGGGACGGCTATACCAAAACTATAACAACTCTGATATAAATTTTCTTTGTAAATATATACATAAAGTTTAACTCAACCAACAAATACTGCAAATAAAAAAAAAAAAGAAAGAAAATGAATTAAAAAATAAAAAGATGAGATAATCGACGAATAACGAATATCACTCATTCATCAATGGAAATGTATCTTGTTTGGTCAATGTATACCATGTAAATTTACAGAAAATTATAATAATAAATAATATTATTCTGTCCTTAAAACCGAAACTTCGCGGAATCCAAGGATATAATTGTATATTCTTCATAGGGGCCCCATCCGTTCCACCCCAGCTAGTACCCTAATCCCATTTTCATTTTGAAGCACTCGTGCTTAAACCACCATCTCAAATACGAATATAGTAATGATACCCGATTTCTTAAAGGAGGTGTAATGCACGTGTTGTTAGTTGTTTGGCTATGGTTTATTTAATTCATGTTCGGAAACATTTATCAATGTATATAAAATTTTCAAAATTGAAGCACTGTACAGAATAATTTATAATTAAACAGTCACAAAGATCATTGACTGCTTTAATTTTCCACAATATTTTGTTACTCCTATTCTGTATATTAAAAGACAGAAAACGATACGCAAAATGAATTACTGGAAATTCGAGATGAAACTCCGAGATTGCATGATATCCATGTGGATGATGATGAGATAAGTAAAAAATAATCACTCCTTCTAATACTTCTTCTTAAAGTAGATGTTAATTAATTTTGATTATATAGTATTATACTATATCATTCTTAGAACTAAAGTATATTATTCCATATTCATCAGGAAAGATTAAATATTACTATTATTGCTTTTATTTATTTTAAAGTTTTCACTAATCAGATACAGGGTATGCCCAAAGCCACAATTTAGCCCGGGTCAGGATAAAATCTGGCTGCGAAAATTTTACCCGAGGATCATAAAAAAGTATTTTGCTCTTTTTATATACAGTATATAATAGTTTTTTTTTTCATGAATTTGTGATACCATTACTGTATTCTTTATTATTAGATATATAATAATTTCATGTTTATAAACTTTAACTAAATAATGTTGTTTAATGGACTTATAGTTCCAGAGGTAATTGACATCATCATCATGAACAATACAAACATAGGTCATGCATTTGTGCATATACACTACATATTTCTTGGTTATTCAACAGATGTAGATCTTGATCGTATATTGTATATCGTATATTGTATATCGTATATTGCTCATTTATTCTTAACATTTTAATGTGAATTTCAATATCTACTGGATATTAATTCCTGGTATCATTTGGATTTTAATCAACGTGGTTTCATGTGAATGATATTCTACCATAAATACCAAGAATCGGGATTCCTTTTCCGATTTTAAAGTTTCTAGCTAGAAAACTAAAAAATTCACAAATAAATAATAATGGTATATCTTTGTCCTTTTTTTGTTTTTTAGTTTCAATTGATAAATAGCTCGTACTTTTTTATATTATTTATTTATTTAATTATGTACTGTACATATGTACGTCTATCTAAAAATATTTTCAATGCTATAATTAGTTCAACCAAAAATACTAAAATATAGCCATTTGGATTTTAGGATATTTATTTTCAACAATCATTTAATGAATAAAATTGGCAAACAAAAGAGAATAGAAATAAAAAATAACCAATCCATGCTTAGTAATCGCAATAAACAGAGTTCTTGAGATCTTTTGAAGATTATTATTTTGTTAAATAATAATACTAAAATACTAAAACTTAAAGGAAAGGCTGATGCATAAGGTAAAGAACAAGGACTAGAACCACGGGATGGAGTTTCACTTAACCACATAGTCATTCATTGTATGTATCTCTCTTCGTATCACACCTTCGCATTTACATTCGGTTCCGCCGTTGTTTTTAGTTCTGCCGTTTCCATCGACATTGTCCGCCTTGGGGCTTATTTTATCGTTTTGTTTAATCATAAACATTTTCATAAAAATGGGTTCCATTAACTTCTCTATCAATAATATAGTTAAATCCATTAATAATTAATTTTTTCAAATTAATTTTATATTCAGTATCACCACCATCATTAAAAAATTCATTAACATCTCTTGATTCAGCATCACCTCTATCTAAATTAATTAATTTTGTAACTAGCGTATTAACATAATGACTTATTGATTCAGGAATTCCTTTATATACATGTTGATTAAATAAACAATGTATTGGGATTTTAGGATCATAATTATCTTCATCATATTCACCTTGATCCACGGTTTGAATATCATAACATTTAAATGGTAAATTACAAGTATTTGAATGAAAATCCCATAAATGATTGAAAATTGGAAATGATAAATGATTTAATTGAGTTAATAATTCATCTTGAATCATACGTAAATTTAACTGTTGACCAATTTCTGAAAATAAATGCAGTACATTTAAATCTTTATATCGTTTGGATTCTTGATGATAATATTTATGATACATCAAATATTCATCAATTAATTCAAGATATATTTTACAATGAGAACATTTACATCCATTCCATAAAACTGTATTCATGTGTTGTTCATAACCTGAAAATGATTGAAATAAATTTGGTAATATTAATATAATATTATGGTTATTAATGATTTTAGGTAATACAATCATAAATAAATTCCATCTTCTTTTATAATATCCATCCATTCCATCAGGTAAATTTCCAAGATTATTAATATTATGTTTAATTGATAAATATTTTAAATCAGTAATTGCTAATAAGTTTTTCAAAAAATTAAATATATTTAAATCAAATAATTCATTTTGTTCATGAGTTGAATATAATTGTCCTTGAATAATTGATAATTTTTTTAAATTTGGTGTCGCTGGAATCATATTTAAACAATCAATAACATAATCATCATCATTTATATCTTTATATCCAAATATTAATTCTAATTCAGTGATCTTATTCCAATTAATAAGTTTTAATAATCTAGAATTTAATTTTAAGTCAAAATTAAACACCAATTTAAATCTAGTTAAATTTGATAATATCCTATCAGTATCATATTCATCATTAAGAATAATTAATTTCATCCAATCCCAATATATTTCTGAGTCATTAGGTAAAATTAATGATGTTAAATTAGGAGCAAATTTTTTAAAATCTTTCATGGTTGTATTTTCACCAATTAATAATTCATTTATATTTTCATCATATTCAATATCATCATCAATTATTCTTGATTTTAATTTCAATTTACTCAAATCAATTCTTTGTCTAATATTATAATCACTAATATGAAATCTATCCAAGGTATTCAACATTTTAGCTAATTTCCCTAAAGCTTCAATAATTTCATCATTATATCCATCACCTAATACAACAATTGATTGAATATATTCAATTAATTCCACATTTATCGTTAATGATTGAATTAAAATCATTATTCTAGCATAAATCATCTTATAATTAATTTCTTTATTTTTATAATTTACAAATCCATAAATGACCGTTTGGGTAGAATCTTGAAAATCTAATTCTCTTTTCAATTTACACCTCATTGGTGGATTTTTCATAATGGTTATATTTTTATATAATTGTCGTTGACATGGTTTATAAAATAAATAATTTGTTAATGAAAGATCAATTAGTGCTTGTTGTGGAAGATATTTAATAATATTATCCTTTATTCCATCAGGTAAATCAATTAAATTCATAATAACAATCAAATAAAATTCCTCCTCTCTTCCAAAAAAAGATAATTAAATAAAACAGTTAGATATATATATCTCTTCTCTATTGATCTTATTATTTCATCATATGAGATCATAAATTTTTCATTTCCCCAACAAAAAAAAAATTTGGCCCTGCGATACCGCTCGTAGACAAGCAAACAAACAGCCCTGATGTTTTCTTTTTTGGACAATCTCACACGACCTTTCTCACTGGATCACAAAATTTTATATCATCATTTTCATCGTCAGGGTAACCCGTCCAAATACAATCAAGGGAAATGCAACTCAGGGGCAAACAGATCAAAGTTTGATGGAAATAATCCAGGGTTGTTGGGTTAAACAAGGTTTATTTACAAACATTAATCAAAAATGATTAAGGAAATTACTAAAACAATCACCTTATGATTTCGGGATATTTAATTTCCCTGAATGATTCTAGGTTCATTAATCTTCTGTACCTTTTTTTTAACCACAAGTATAACGAACGACAAGAAAGCGAATAAAATATTTGTAGAATCGTAAAGAGGAATAGTAGTTCTTTGTTCTATTATTTAAGAAAATATCAGGAAACAACTAAAACTAGAGTTTTGAAGATATGTTGGTTTGCTTATACTTTAACTAAAATGAATCCAGAAGTTTTTCAAAGATTTTACATTATAGGTTTCCAAAGAAACAAAATCTTTGCTATGATTGATTGATTCCCTATTCTTAAGTAAATTATTACACAAACTTCTTGTAGATATCATACATCTAATTGGTCCAACTTTCTTTAATTAGCTAGTTTTGCTCAAGGGATATTTACAAATATTGAAAACCTACATGTATTGGACCGTGGCGTAGTCATATGTTAACCTCACAAAAACCCCATACTAAATTACAAGAAAATTTCCTTCATCAACTTTAATTGATATACATAAGTTTATAATAAATGAAGAGAATAAGCAAAGTATAACCGAGAATGTTTTGATTACAACATGGGTTTCTTGTGGATAATTGATGTGTGTAGCCAGTGTTAATATTTCTATTTATTGCATGATTCGAAATTCTTCGGAATTGTTGTATTTTATGTATCAAACAAAATTTTAAATGCAAATCAAAAACAGGAAATCAATACATACAATGCACGGTCAAGTCACAAAGGGTACATAATGCACGAAAACCAAATCAACAAAACTCAAACTCACATACATAATCATGTTGATGATATTCAGTTGAAACAACGTTTTGAGCATTTAAAAAGAAAAAAACGGTGATTCTGCTGAACCGCCTCGTCCACATCTAGAATCAGAACCAAAGCAATAACAATTGTACTTGTTGCTTCAGATTGGTTGATCACAATATAAAAAACTAATCCCATTTTATTATGATATCCCAAATGTGTTAATCAACAGGGTTTTCCTTTCACTGTAAAATATTTCAGGGGAAAAGTTTTTAGTTTCTTGTTTTTTAGGCCTTGTCCATTATAAGGAAAATCCCCGGTGGAAGTAAAAATCCACTTGGGAATTTAATAATAAAGAAAAGAAAAACAGGACCCTCGGTATAATGTAAAAATTATGGAATATGTAAATTGTTTTTTTTTTTTTAGTTCGATATCGTCATGCATTATCATTAGGTGTGTGTTCTTCTTGTTGGAGGTATGATACAACATATTATTGTAAATCGTAATATATAACTACAACGAAACAAACACTGTTCTTTTGTTTCTTTATGGAATCTATTCTAGGATAGTCTAGACTTTTTTTATTTAAGTCATAGTTTTAATGCATGGTCAAAAAAGTTCTTTATTGTCAAGATTAAGAGATTACAACAAAAGCCAAAAGTGAATACACGGCAAACATAAGTTAAATTATTTATTCAAGTTTTATTTATTGCTTACCAAGATAAAAAAAATTTACTATTTTAATTTGTGTACCAAGTCTAAAATATAAAAATAACGAAGACTACCCAATTCTAATTGTAAAGCAATGGAAGAAGAGCCGAAGATGATGTTGTTGTAATAAAAACCTGAATTATCAAATTAACATTATCAAGAATGTGGAATTTTTTTACTTTCTGTGTGGGCTGTGTGTGTTTGTATGTGCATGTATGTATTGTTGAAATTTATGCTCATCTCCACCTTAAAATTTCAAGCAATGCAGTATTCCTGGAGAGAAAGGGTTTTTCATTATTATTTATTATTATTTATTATTTATTATCTGTATGCACTAAACCTACATAGACGAGGACAGAGGATAGTGCCCTGCAGGTTTATACATATGTGATACAATGTAACCGTAATATAATCAATCTTACACTGATATTCAAACATACACACATTCCATCATCAAACAAATTCTTAACTGGAATAAGAATTAAAAAAAAAAAAAAATTAACGGTATCACTGAATTACGTTAGAAAGACGAACATCAAATATATGTAAGTAAAAGATTATATTATTGCCACTGGGAGGATAGGGATATCAACAAAAACAACGACAAGGGGTCATCAGATTGGGGGCAGGGACAAGTTATGTTACTAATAATTTCGATCCATTAGTGAAATTGTTTAAAGGAATTTGTTGTACTGTATTGTACTATTAGTTGATACTATATGTGTATAGACTGTATAAAATTCAACACGTAACTTGGGTTAAATATTCAAAAAGTTGTTGACATGTGCACATGCATTGGAATTGAAGTGAAGGATTTTCAATAAATGTAGGGGAAACCCCTTGTATGTAAACTTTATTAAATTTATAAAGCGAGAATAAACAATCATAACCCTTGAATAACAATTTAAGACTAGACGATGATGCAGGTATCAAAATAATAAACAAAAAATATATTTTTACGACTTCCTTGGAGGGTTTTGTCGTGAGTTGTTATCAGGGTTACAACCTATTACCCATGGTCAATGGACTTATAAAACCTTACCATAGCACTAGTTAATTGGTAAAAAAAAAAAAACAATACATTTAATAATACAAGAATAACAAGATTAAGCTAGTATCCCTTTTTTCCTGTCCCCGTTTTAAATAGATTTTTGTACCTGAACAAAGTAAGGGGGCACAAATATAACGACACAAAACTAATCAAACCATACAGGAATGTATGCAAAATAATATTTTTGTGTATTCCTGAACAAATTGGATTCTTTTCAATCCTTTTTAAAGAATTTACAGTTCTTCGTTTAAATCGTTTCAATTGAGAACGATAGATTTTCTTTTTTCATAAAGTTAACTAAGTTCATGATAGAAGAGGTTTTATCTTATTTTTTATTTGTAAAATCTATAATGTAAATCCTTCGAAGAATTTTGACATGTGCATATTACACCTCCACCAACGGATTAAGAAAGAAATTAAACACATGCATAATGTGGAGTATACTTACATATACACACATGTGAGTGAGTTTACGTGAAAATATTAAATTATTATAAAGGTAGCAGGGGGTTTGAATGTTTATATTTCTGTAAATTCAATGGAATGTAAAATAAAAATTAATTTGTATCAATGCTACAAGCATGAAAGGGGAAGATGAAATGAGATGAGGTAATGGATTTAAGAGAAGCCACCAGACCAACAAAATTCTTAAACAAATAATAATACTAATAAGAATAATAAAATTTCATACATTAAATCCCTGTGAAATAATTTACAAAACAATAAAAGAGATTTCAGAAGTGAAAGGGAAGAATAGGACACGGGTTCATAATCATCATTTGAAATTTGTGAATTATACATTGTACATGTACCTAAAAAACTTAACCCTGGTTTCAGGTGGTGATGATGATGCTAATGATGTTAATGATGATGATGTTGCTGATCTCCTTTCTTATTTATTTATTTATTTATTTTCTTTAGTTGGATTATATATTTTATTTGGAATGTATGACAAATGATTTACAGGGTTTTTTTTTTTCAATTTCATCAAAACTGGAAATGTGTTATCATTATATTTCACAAAATCCCAAAAGGTACATGTGATACATACAGGAATATCGTGTAAATATATAGTAATCTATATTACAGCATTTCCTTTGAGCTCTTAATCATTGAATTTACTAAACTAAAAGCCCCATTGATGAACATAATCTATGATGCGAAGAAGAGCAAAAGATATAAACTTACACTTTTTAATTGGTTAATTTCATGCATTCACTAAAAATATCAAAAAAAAGGAATATGACATAAATTATACATACATATACAATATGAATTTCAAATGTAATCATAACCTTACAAACAAAGAAACAATCATATATTCTAGGTTCGTAGTTATGTATTCAATATACCTTAATTGAACATATTGGAATGTTAATTTCAACATTTTCTCTTGCTCTAATACGGTATTGTCCAAACTTTTTCTCCGAAACTTGCATAAACTCCTACAGACCTGTAATAGGATTTTGGTCTTTGTTGCATTTAGAATTATTTCGTTTATTTGATGTAACCTTTCAAACCATCTAAGTTGATCATTGACGAATAAACCTAGGAAGTTACTACACTTATTTTTTTAAAAACTTTGACATTGAATAAACAACAAAGTTTTTGTTCTTTATTATTCTCTGTAGTATTCATTACAGATATGGCGGTGGCATGGGAGAACCGAGGACAGAGAAGAAATGAATTTCGGCTATACAAACAAATTCTACACCCACGTAATAAGCGATTGACGATAACGTAAAATAAACGAAATAAATAACTCACTATAGATTAACAATATATTTTAAAACTAAGGGTTCAATAAAGAAATGTAGACCTTTTTCTCTTTAATATTTTACCCGTTATGACATGAGATTATCTCAAAAGAATTAAAAAAAAACCCCTTTAGTTTCATTTGAAAATGTAATAGTAAGTACTTGAACCTGAGTCTAAATTATTTAAACATTCAACATGATATTTAGTATTTCTATCATCCAGTTATACTTATATTTCATTTTTTTAGCTTATCTTAGGTAGTTACAAAAAACAAAATATAGTTAGAAGTATCAATACATCATGTATGATATATATCTGTCAATGGTATTGTAGTTTCGACATTAAAAAGTATTTCATGTCATCTTTTGTCATTACAAGATTTAAAATGGTTTTATCTTACATCAGTATTATATACAGTTCTTAGCCTTCATCTTTCTTGGGATGAAGAGTGATCAACTTTAGTAACAAAACTGAAACGTGACCAGGAGTCGCAGATTATTTAAATAGAAGTGACCCTTTAATTCTCTATGTAAATCTCAAATCTATTATCATTAGATCATCTAATAACTCTACTTCTAATGCAAACAATTTATGTTTGCATTTCATTAGAGAATTGAATTTAGGCAAGTCAATCCCCCTCCCTCCTCGACCCTCTTATTCATCACTATGAGTACCTTGTATTAACATTCAATGTTTACAATTGTTGTTCTTGCGGGAGGATTTACTTGTAGTTGATGCAGAATACAGAAATATTATGCAGCTTACTAGTCTTCTTTAGTCCAACTTTCTCCATTGCCCCCTTTGCTAACCGGAATACACTAGTTTTCGTTCATACATATACGCAAAAATTTGATATTATTATTATAGTAGAATTTAAGTGTATTGTTTGAAATATAATGCATGATTTATGTTTTATAATCCAATCTTGCAAACCTAAATTTATTGATACTCGACCTAATTTTCAGAATTTTCAATCCTCGCCGATTAACCCCGATTAGGAAGGTAAATATCAAGGATCAAAAATTACAAAGAAATCTACAATATATTGTACCAAGCTTAAAAATATCTGTAATATTTGAGTTGCGTCATTTGTGTTCACTAAGCTCTATTCTTCTCATCATCTTTTGGCTATGTGTATCCGGTTATATAAATCAACGGGCTTCCGTGGTTCCAAAAATAAAAGATGAAACAAATTTTATTTTAGTGCAAAATCTCAGCCAAATATATATTAAATAAAAAAAGAAAAAAAATGGTAGGACTACAAATAAAAACAGTAATCGTATATGCATAGTCCAACTAATAACCACAAAAAAATAAAAAAAACGCAATATTAAGTGGATGTATAAGTGAATTTCTTGGAAATTTATTAATCCGCAACTATCGGATCATTTCCAATATTACTGTACTTACCACAACTCGTAAAATATTTTTCAACTCTGATATTCTAGAATCATTGAAACTAGAGTTAACTATCTACCCTTTTGCGCTGATTAATTTAATACTGAAATTATAGATGAACCATAAATGACCCTTGGAACAACAATGAAAGTTCTTGGGAATGACCAGGTATGACTGAAGTTTTTACTTGAAACTTTTTCCCTGTCTAAAGAACGAACAAAAATTTCGTAGTTCTAAAACTACAAACCTTAATTAAGGTTATGAGTTTTTCTCCATATGTATTTTTATTTAAAAGTAACAGAGTAAAATATCTAAGCATTCATGGCTTGTTATTAGCAACCTTAAAATTGGATTATCTCAAATGACATTGCCTATATGAATTAGTTTCTTTACTTTATTTTAAAAACAAACACCAGTATAAATACAACGTGATTTGCAATGATGAGGGACCTAGATTGCAATCTTTTCCTTGTGTTCCAAAAACTCAATTCAACAAAATTATGTCAAACTCAACTACTGAGAATAATGAACCTAAACAATATCATGGTAATGAAGCTGATCCTGCTAGTCTTACAGAAAGAAATTCTGAAGAAATCGTTGATATGAATTCATTATTATCACGTAGAGAATCACGACTTATAATGAATACTGATACATTATATCAATCTGCTTCAAGATCAAGTAAACCACTTCCAGCAATGGGTACTGATAAACCATATCCACCAATTTTACCCTCAAGAGAACCTTATGAAGTTTTATATGATGGTCCTAATGATCCTGATCATCCTTATAATTTTCCAACTAGGAAGAAATTCTTGTTTTGTTTTTTCGTAATTATACCTCCACTTAATGTTTCTTTAGGATCAGCCATGTTTTCTCAAGGAATTACAGATATAATGGAAATTTATCATGTTGGATGGACAGTTGCTTCATTAGGTGCTTCATTATATATTGTTGGATTTGCTTCAGGTCCAGTTATTTGGGGTCCAATAAGTGAATTATTTGGTAGAAAAATAGTTATGGTTTTATCAAGTTTTGCATATGAATGTTTTACATTTGCAGTTGCAACTGGTAAAGATCTTCAAACAATAATGATTTGTCAATTTTTTGCTGGTTTTTTAGGGTCTGCTTCATTCGTTGTATCTCCTGCAATTTTAGCATATATGTTTGATCATAGATATAGAGATAGAGGTAGATCAATCACGGTATTTTCAATGGTATTATTTGGTAGTCCAATGATAGGTCCAATTTTTGGTGAATTTACCGTTAAAAATTCAAGTTTAGGTTGGAGATGGACTTCTTATTTTGTGGTATTATCGGTGCTTTTGCATTGGTAATGATATCTTCATGTTGGAAGAAACTCATCATTCATTGATTTTAGTTAAACGAGCAGAAGAATTACATCGAAGAACTGGAAATTGGGGTATTTATGCTACTCATGAAGAAGTAAAATTAAGCATTAAAGAAATTGTTCGAAATAATGTTACCAGACCTCTTAAAATGTTGGTCACTGAACCAATTTTATTCTTAGCATCCATTTATAATGGGTTTGTTTATGCTATATTATATTGTTGTTTAACAGCAATACCTATTGTTTTCAGTGGAAGATATCATTTTTCTCGAGGTGTTTTTGAATTACCATATTTATCAATGCTTGTTGGAGAGATTATTGGTGCTGGTATTGTTTTGGCATTTGATAATAAATTTCAAAAAATTGCTGCTAAGACAAGTAAATTAGAACCAGAAACAAAATTACAATCTTTAATGATTGGTGGATTTGCATTTGTAATTGGTCTCTTTTGGTTTGGATGTAGTGGAGATTATCCAGAGCAGGTGCATTAGATAGTTCCAACCATCGGGATTGCATTTATTGGAATTGGATTAATAACAATTTTTGTTTCATGTTTCGTTTATATTATTGATTGTTTCTTAGTGGTTTCTGTAAGTGGCATGGCAGCAAATACTTTTGTTCGTTCCAGTTTAGCCTGTAATTTCCCATTATTCAGTCGTCGAATGTTTACAAACTTGACAATTAAATGGGCAGTTACTTTATTAGGATGTCTTGGAATTTTATTAATACCTGTTCCATTTTTCTTTTTGAAATATGGAAAAACATTGAGACAAAAATAAAAATATGCATTTGGCTGAATAGACTTCATACATACATGTATAATGATAGTTATACATTATTTATATTAATACATATATATCGATATATTTATTAGATTCATCAAAGTAAATCATAACTATAGATGGTTTAACTGAGACACATCATGATGCTTGCTTAAGAGTGGAACAAAAGAAAAAAAAAAATTCAAAATTGAAAATCATCTTTGTACTAATACATACTAGCTCTTTTCTAGTTTTATAACCACCAACACTCATAAACAATGGATTACGACGAAGACGATTTAGATTACAATTCACATGGAGAAGAAGAAGAAGAGTTTGATGAAAACAAATTAAACAACGAAGAGTATGATTTGTTACATGATATGCTTCCAGAATTAAAGAAAAAATTGAAAGATTATAATGATGAGATTCCTGATTATGATTTAAAAGAGGCATTATATTATAACTATTTCGAAATCGAACCTACAGTTGAAGAATTGAAATCAAAATTTAAGAAAAGTACGTATCATTTTTTAATTTAACCAATGTCTTTATCAAGTTTTTCTGTTCTTTCTTATTCTTCATAATTCTTTTCTATTGCCAGAGGGGGGGGGAAAAAAAAAATTACGCTGAAACATTTACGCTGAAAAATTATTAAAAATGCTTAAGAAAAAAAAAAAAGTAGGAAGAGAATTCAATAAACTTCATTTCCAGCAATAATTAGATGTCTAAACTAGCTCAATTGGCAAAAGCCAGATCGAAACAAAAAGAATCACAAGAAAGTATTAATCTAGATCAATCAAATGTATCTCCGAAACCAATATCCAAACTAGCAGCATTGGCAAATACTAGGAAACCAACAAGTACAAATTCATCAACGATACCGCGATCAGTGGCCATTCTCGATAGATTAAGCAATACTACCCCACCATCAGAACACAAGAAACAACTACCTCGTAAACCATTGATTTTCACCAAAAAGCATTTAGATACTAGTTCATCATCTAGACCGTCAGAAGAGATCAAGACTTCATCGCCGACACCAACACCAGAAATAGCACCTCTGATTATATTTGATATCACACTTGATGACTCAATAATAGTTAAAAAACCTAAACGAGATGTATCTATATTTTGGTTTCAGGATAAGCAACCAGAATTTTTGGAGAATGAACAGAAAAGAAGACGATTATATGATTCAATTTTTCATCCAATTACTAACTTAAATCTATCTTCAGAGAAAATCACTAAAGTTAAAGAAAATTTCACTAAACCATCACCAGATGATATTGTCTTAGAAGCTCAAGAACAAGCGTTTGAAGGTGTCAAGAATCTTAAGATCACTCCTGATCAGCAACAACAACAACAACAACAACAATCAAAAAAGATAAAGGAAACTAAACCATTTAAAAAAATTGATATTGCCAAAGAAATTACATCTTCATCTGATTATATTAAACCAAGAAAATCATTTGTTGTTATTGGACATGTTGATGCTGGTAAATCAACTTTAATGGGAAGACTTTTATTTGATTTTGGTATTGTTGATGCTAAAACTGTTAATAAATTAGTCAAAGAAGCTGAAAAAGCAGGTAAAGGATCATTTGCCTTGGCATGGATTATGGATCAAACTGAAGAAGAAAGATCACATGGGGTAACTGTTGATATCTGTGCCACTGATTTTGAAACACCAACCACAAAATTCACTGCTATTGATGCACCTGGTCATAAGGATTTTGTTCCTCAAATGATTGGTGGTGTTTCACAAGCTGATTTTGCTTTATTGGTTGTTGATTCTATTTCGGGAGAATTTGAAGCTGGGTTTACCTTGGATGGACAAACTAAAGAGCATACTATTTTAGCCAAAAATTTCGGGATTGAAAAAATATGTGTTGCTGTAAATAAAATGGATAAAGAAGATTGGAATCAACATAGATTCGAAGCTATTAAAGGTCAAATGATTGAATTTTTAACGGGACCAGATGTTGAATTTAGAGAAGATCAAATTGATTTTATTCCAATTTCAGGATTAACTGGTAATAATGTTGTTAAACGTGATGATTCTATTCAAGAATTTAAATGGTATAAAGGTCCAACTTTAGCAGAATATATTGAAAATGTTGAACTTGAAAAAACTTCAGATAATGTTACTTCTGAACCATTTTTTGTTTCTGTTCATGATGTATATAAAGATAAAGGGGAATTGAAAGTCAGTGGTAAGATCAGTAGTGGTGTCATCTCATCAGGTGAAACTGTTGTTGCTTTACCAAGTCATGAATCCTTACAAATACAATCATTAAAAGTTTCTAAGAAACCAGTTGATTTTGCTATTAGTGGAGAATTAACCCATTTTGCATTTAAGACTAGTCAACTTGAAAATGAAGATTCCGATCCAATTAGAATTGGTGATTTATTAACTAAACCTGGATCACCAGTTAAAACAGTTAATAAATTCATTTCTTCACTTCATTTATTTAATATGGATAAACCATTATTAGTTGGAATGCCATTTGTTTTATTTAGAAATAATACTCAGGTTCCTGCAAGAATATCCAAGATTATTGAAATTGTGAATAGTAAAAAGAAAAAGAAAAAGATTTTACATTTGGTTTCAAGACAAACAGCTATTGTAGAAATAGAACTTGATGAAAACAAGACAATTCCATTAACCAAATATGAAGATAATAAAATTCTTGGAAGAATTGTTATTAGAAGAGAAGGTGTTACTATTGGAGCTGGTACTGTTATAGATTATTCTTTAGAAAATTGATATATAGTCTATTAACAACATTAATATACCAAGTACTATACATAGAGTAACCAACATATTGGCACCTCTTTTATTTTTTTTAGTTGCTTGGTTTAATGTCTTATTACCTGATTTAACTTCAATTTCTACTTGAGCATGAGTATCCATTAAATTTTCAATTTGATCACCTTGACTTTGTAATTTAAATGATAATTCATTTTGAATATTTATAATATCAAGAATTGATTGTTGAACTTTTTCAACTTGTTTTAATTGATTAGTTTTCATATTTAAAAAATCTTGATTTTCCAATTCCAATTCTTGAATTTGTTGTTGTGAAAATTCACCTTGAAATCCATCTTGATCTTCAGGAATTTGTTGAATTTGATCTAATGTAAGTAATGGATACCCATCATCAACATTTAAATCTTCATCATCTTCAAAATTTTGAAAATTTAATAAATTTAATTGTCGTTCACGATTAATTCTTTTTTGTTGAATATTTTCAAATTTTTTACTAACTATATTTAATGATTCCATTAAAAATCGTAATATTTGTTTTCTATGAGTTGAAATAGTTTCAAAATAAATTTCTTCATCATTTGGTCCATCTTCTAGAAAACTAAACCAACCAGTGGATTGTGATTTTAAAGGATTCAAATTCTCACGTTTTGTTTCATATGTTTCTAAATGATTCAATTGTTTATACATTTGTTGAATTTTAAAATTAAATTCTTCATCTATTTTATTCTTATCTTCAATTGACAATGATCCAGATATTTTGGTATCGTCATTAATGGCTAAATAATTTGATTTTATTTCATTGATGAATTGATTCAAATTGGTTATAACATTATAAAATTCTTGTGACTCTTGAACAAATGTATCTTTAAGCACATAAGGTGGTGGTTGTGTTCGATTAGTAGTTTCTGATTTTGATTTATATTCTGATTGAACTATATCAACACATTGTTTAAACAAGGGAGTCAAATCAGCCATTGGTGTAAATGATTAATTAATTGCTGTATATGGGACCAAAAATAAGGAGAAACAATAATGCCAAATCATTATTTTTTTTTCTTTCTAGAACAGATTTTTCGCACAACATTAATCGTACAACATTAATCGTAAATTCATTCTTGTCTAACCACTAAAGAAATCTACACATTTAGTTATCTCTACAGCATCAGTAAAATCATGCTTGGGATTAGTCACAGGAATAGTTTCAGTTTCATACAAAATATTCCCTCTTCCAGGGTATCGTTCACCTTCAGGGTTCTTATTATGTTTATTATAAACGTATTTTTCTTCTGGTGACATGTTCACGTACTTGACATATTCTGGAGCCCCAGGATGGTAGATATTATCCGCAGCAATCACTGTTCCTGGGGCAATCAAGTTAAGACTTTCCATAACTCTTAAATCAGGAACATACAAATCCTTCCAATGGTCAATGAAGATGAAATCCAATGGGGTATATTTCTTTCCAAAAAGATGATCTTGAAAATCAGGTAAAGTAAAAGAAGCTTTACCAATAATGATTTCAACATTCAGAATACCGGCTAATTCAAACATATAAGTGGCAATATTAGCATAATCAGGGTTGGCTTCAAAACTATAATACTTTGCAGTTTTGTTCAATTGCTTCAATTCACTTGCAAACAATATAGCAGAATAACCCAAATAACCACCCAATTCAATCATAATCTTTGGATTTTTCTTTTTAATTTCTTTAACAATTACCTCGCCTTTGTAGGAACCAATGTTCATAAAAAATTCAGGATAATCATCATACAATTGCAATACTGCCTTGGGATTACCTCTAATTGCATTCAATTTTTCCTTTGGTAAATCACGGACGTATTGGTAGAATTTTTGTTCCTTGGTCAACTCCTCAGTCATTGCTTGATTAATGTAGAATATAAAATTAAAATTACCCAACCAATTGATTATTGAACAGATATCAAATCATCCAAAATCAAAAAGAAGAAAAATGTTGCCAGTAAGTATAAAAAAAAAAAAATAAAAGAGAGAAATCGAGTGATATTTATTCACTCGGCAACAGAAATATTAGCGGTTTCGCAATTCACAAGTATTCTGAGACTTTTTTGTTTGTTTGTTGAGTATTAGTAATTTTTTTGAAATTAATTACTACCAAAGGGGAATATGTATCTGTATCAATGTGTGTTGTAATGTATGTAGGGATGGGGCTTGAAATATCCCTGACAACCTATTAAGCTTTAAAGAAACACTCAATTTTGTTGAATCAATATTCTTATATTTTAGTTCTGTGCCCGACTATCGGAGTGGTTGACAAAGAATAGCGGTGATAATTCAAATTCAAATGATAAACTAATTGAAATTAACCATTGAGCTGAAGTTTACATTTTACTATTGTAATAATGACAGGTTATGAGTGTGGCATTATCAACTTCCTAAACCCATTCTCTCTCACTCAAAAGGCAAAAGACAAAAGACAAAAAAATTTAGCCTTGCAAAAAAAAACAAACCAACACAGATTAGGCTACAGGTATCATCATATAACCTTTCATTTGTTGACGCTGCCACGTACATATACATCAACTACATCATGACCGATACAAATACTTTTACCAAATCAGATTTACTCCTAAGATTAGAATCGCTAAAGGCAAAAAGAAAGGAAGCCCAGAAACTAAATCGACAAGAACTATTTCAATATTCTAAAAGCCAACGAATGGCATCATTGAAATCCAAGAAGGAAAAAGAATCCAATGATAAAGATATGGAGTACTCAGATGAAAAAGAACAAACAAATTCAAAGAAATGGCATATACAGAAGAAACAAGATGGTTCAGGAAATTTTAATGATTTGGCAGAACTGACATATTACAAGAAAATAGATAAACTTAAAGTGGATAAAGAAGCTTATAAGAACCAGAAAGAACTACTTATGAAAAAACATAATGTGGGCCCTGATGAATTATCAAGTATAGTTGATGATCTGATTACACCTGATGAAGAGACAAAGGTTGATGTGGTGAGATTCTTATCCGATGCCAATGATAAACGAATGAAAAGACGACGTAATATCAAAGATGATGAAGATGTTGATAGTTTTATTAATGAAAAGAACAAACAATTCAATATGAAACTAAATAGGCAAGTTAATAAGTAGAGGGATAGATAGATAGTTGGATAGATAGGTAGATGGATAGATAAACAGGTTGATACAATTGTGTCTGTAGACACGACCTCGATTGTCATCAAAAGAATTTTCGATTCTCTCTTCATTTGGTCGCTGTTGTGTTGAAAAATAAATAAAAAAAAATTAGCTCTGAAAAAAAAAAAATAACCAACGGTTGTTGATATTCAAAGCATTCAAAACACAACAATCTTCATTATTTGTTTTTCGTCTATTCTACATTTTTTATTAACTGAAAGATAAACTTCTTACTTTGTTCTATTCAATTAGTAAGAATTAGGAAATAATCAATTATTTGAAGTTTGTTTGACAAAAGAAAATCAAGATTTTATTGTCATGGCACTGGAAGACGAAATCGAACGTAATAACCGTGAGGACAATTCCCAGTCTGAAGGAGAAGGAGATGATCTTAGGGAACAAATAGTTGATTCTTCTGAAGAAGATGATGATGAAGAGGATGAAGAAGAAATTCAAAAAGTCCGTGAAGGTTTCATTGTTGATGATGACGAAGATGAAGTTGAAACAAGAAAGAGGAAAAAGCATAAGAAAAGAAGAAGAGAAAGACTGATAGAAGATCGTGATGATGCATTAGATGACGATGATTTGCAATTATTATTGGAAAATTCTGGACTTCAAGGTGCAGGTAAATCGAAGGTCAAGAAGTTAAAGAGAAAACATGTCGAAGAAGAAGAAGATGAAATTCTCGAATCCAATCAACAGCAATACCAGAATAGAGAACAAAGTGGAATGAGTAATATGTTTTCTGATGATGAAGACGAAGAAGGCTCGAATGACGATGAAAGAGCATCTCGTGCAAGAAACAACATTGTGGATGAATTCGATGATTTCATAGAAGAAGATGAATTTTCTGATGAAGGTGAAGAAGCTCAGCGTGCTAGAAGAGAACAGAAGAAGAAAATGAAGAAAAAAGGTGCCAGAATCGATACTTCCAAATTATCCAGTGTTGATAGACAAAGTTTGCAAGAATTATTTGAAGTTTTCGGTGATGGTAATGAATACGATTGGGCATTGGAAGCTCAGGAGATGGAAGATTCTGGTAACTTAGACAAAGAAGAACCAGCCACATTGGATGAAGTTTTTGAACATTCAGAATTGAAAGAACGTATGTTGACTGATGAAGATAATCTTATTCGTATCATTGATGTTCCTGAAAGATACCAAAAATACCGTAGTACTTTGACATATATTGATTTAGAAGGTGAGGAACTAGAACTGGAAAAGAATTGGGTTACTGATGCAATGTTACATGAAAGATCAATACCACTTCCTGATGGCGCCGAAGAAGCCTACAAAGAATGTGTTGGTAACATTATTGATTTCATTTCCAAGGACAATCTCGAAGTTCCATTCATCAATACTCATCGTCTAGACTATTTAGAGTACGTCCCAGATTATGATCCACATAATAGAATAAGGTTACTTAATGAAGATGATTTGTGGAGAATTGTCAAATTGGATATCGAATATCATACGCTTTATGAAAAGAGATTGAATGCCGAGAAGTTAGTTGAGTCTTTGGAATTGGACGATGATTTGATCAAGGATATCAAGAGCTTGGATACCATGGTTGCAGTTCAAGATGTACATGATTATATACAATTCACTTATTCCAAGGAAATTAGAGAAAAGGCTGCTTCACAAGATGGTGAAGAGTTTGAGAATACTGATGAAGGTACAAAATCTCATCCAAGAAAACATATCAAGGTTACACTTTTTGAAAGAATCAAATCCAATATTTTATATGATGCTGTCAAAGCCTTTGGTATTACTGCTAAACAATTTGGTGAGAATGTACAAGATCAAAGTTCCAAAAATTTTGAAGTCCCATATAGAATTCATGCTACTGATGATTCCTGGGAAGCACCGGAAGACTTGATTGAACGCTTGGTTCAAAATGATGATGCCATGTTTAAGGATGAAAGAACTGCTCGAGATGCTGTAAGAAAAGTATTTGCTGAAGAAATCTTCCACAACCCAAGAATCAGACAAGAAGTTCGTCAAACATATAAGATGTACACATCGATGAGCTTTGTTGTTACTGAAAAGGGTAGAGTTACCATTGATAATCATAGTCCTTATGCTGATATCAAGTATGCCATCAACAGAGATCCAGTGGACTTTGTTACCAAGCCAGATGTGTTACTAACAATGTTAGAAGCAGAAAAATTGGGATTGGGTGTTATAGTTGTTAACACTAGAGACTATGACAGTTGGTTTGATAGTATTTTTAACTGTTTCAAATCTGATGGTTCATCAGATGTTTCTGAGAAATGGAATAAAGAAAGAGAAGTTGTATTGAGGATGGCATTCAAGAAATTATCTTCAATGGTTGCGTTAAATACCAAAGAAGACCTTCGTCGTGAATGTGAAAGATTAATAGCTAATAAAGTTAGAAGGGGTCTTTTGAGCAAAATTGATCAAGCTCCATACCAAGCATTTGGTTACGAATTTGGGTCCACTGCTAATGTATTAGCTTTGACATTTGGTAAAGGTGATTATGATAATGCTGTGATTGGTGTTTACATGAGAGATAATGGTAAGGTTGCCCACACCTTCAAGTCCAATGAAAATCCAATCAGAAATCGTGAAACTGAAGACGCTTTTAAAGGGTGGTTTCTCGAACAATACGATACTTTATTCAGATCCGAAAGACCAGACGTTATTGTTGTATCGGGTTTCAATGCTAATACCAAAAGACTTTATGATATTATTTCCAACGTAGTTACCGAGAACAGACTTGAGACAGTTGCAGTTAAAGATGAAATGGATGATGGTTCTACTATTGTGCCAGTCATTTGGGGACAAGATGAGACTGCCCGTTTGTACCAAAATTCAGAAAGAGCTGCAAAAGAATTTCCAGATAAACCATCGTTGGTGAAATATGCAATTTCCTTGGGTAGATACTTACAAGATCCATTATTGGAGTATATTTCATTGGGTGAAGATATATTATCATTAACATTCCATCCACACCAAAAATTGATCCCAATTGATTTGGTGACTGAAGCCATTGAATCTGCATTTGTTGATATGGTTAATCTTGTTGGTGTTAAGATCAATGATGCTACACGTAGTACTCGTGTTTCACAAATGATGCAATACGTTAGTGGGTTGGGACCTCGTAAGGCATCTGGTTTGTTAAGAAATATCAATACTCATTTATATGGTGTCTTGGTTAACAGAAGTGCTTTAATTGAATCGGAATTGACTTCAGCAAATATTTTCATTAATTGTGCTTCATCACTCAATGTTGTTGTTGATAAAACCATTACTGCATCAGATTATGGTATTGAAATTTTAGATTCTACTAGAATACATCCAGAAGATTATGATTTAGCCAAGAAAATGGCATCCGATGCTCTTGGTATAGATGAAGAAGATGCTATGGTTATGAACCAAGATGGTAGAGGTGGAGTTGTTAGACAATTGATCAAGGATGATCCTGAAAAACTTAATAGTTTAGATTTGGTTCCATTCGCACAAAGATTAGAGGAAAGATCACATAAGAAGAAATTGCGTACTTTGCAAGCTATCAGACAAGAGTTAATCAACAGATATGAAGAAACTAGACAGCAATTTAGAATTTTGAATAATGACGATGCTTTCTTCATTTTAACTGGTGAATATGCATATGAGTTAAGAAACACTGTTGTTCCAATCACTATCAACAAGATTTCTAAAAATTATAACGATCCATACGCAAAAATTAAAGGTATGCGTGTTGTTACCCCATCATTGATTCAAGGTAGAATTGACGAAGGACAAATTCCACATAATGTTGAATACCAAGAAGGACAAGTTGTTCAAGCTGTTGTACTTGAGTTATATACAGATTCTTTTACTGCTGTATTGAGTTTGAGAAAAGAAGACATTAAAAAAGCAATGGTACCAGTCATTCAACATGAATATGGTAAATGGGATTTCCAAGCTCAAGATGCAGATATTGCCAAAGAAAGGGCTAAAGAAAATGCCAAACTTGCCAAGACAAGGAATGTACAACATCCATTATTCCGTAACTTTAACTTCAGACAAGCTGAGGAATATTTGGCACCACAGAAAGTTGGTGATTGTGTGATACGTCCATCATCCAAGGGACCACAATATTTAACTATTACATGGAAAGTTGCCCCTACATTATTCCAACATCTTTTGGTAGAAGAAAGAAGTAAAGGTAGATCCAGAGAATATTTCGTTGATGGTCAAAAATACCAAGATTTGGATCAATTAATTTTCCAACATATTCAAGTGATTGCCAAGAATGTGTCATCCATGGTACATAATGGTAAGTTCAGAGAAGGTACCATGAGTGTTGTTATTGAATGGTTGGATTCTTATACCAGAGCCAATCCAAAGAGTTCTGCATATGCATTTTGTTATGATCATAAACTGCCAGGTAACTTTTTGTTGTTGTTTAAGATGAATAGTAACTCCAAGGTTGTAACTTGGCATGTAAAGACCAGTGTAAATGGGTATATTTTGAAAACATTTACTTATCCAAATATGATAAGTTTATGTAATGGTTTCAAGCAAACCGTCAAGAACATGCTGCAACCTCAATCTTACAACTACGGTGGTTATTAGTTACATGTAATAGTAAAGAGAAGGAAGAAATATTAAATGAAATAAAAGAAAAAAAAAAAATGAAAAAAATAAATCATTATAGTTTGATGTGTATATTTTTGTTGTGTAATTTAGTTTTAATTTTTATTGGATAAGAATTTTCTGTAACCAACACGTAATTTAGATCTGAAACTATCCCCGTCAACGTAAGTTCCCATTAACCAACGATCACCATTATTCAGATCTGAAAATTCATTTCTTGAATGTAAAGTACGTCTATTTTCAAAAATCACACATGAACCTTCCTTCATTTTAATTTCAAAATGATTTTGTGGTTCATTAATATAAGTTTCAAATAATTTCATACCACGAATAAAATCATCAAATATTGAATAATTAGGATCAGATTTTTCAATACCACATTCTAATGGACCTTGAAATGGTGAAGAATAATTTAATGCAGCAATTTTGGGGAACCCGCCACCAATTTCCGCATCTTCAATAATCAAAGGACGTTTATAATAATAAAATTCATTATTATTATCATAATGATAAGTGATTGGAATCTTGGTTAATGCAAAATATGCATCTGGATCAACTTTTCTAACATGTTCAGCAGCAAGAAATGAATCACAAAATATGTTTTCTCCACCTAATGTTGAGTTTTGAATTGCGTGTAATAATTGTAAACCTGGTGGTGATTCATAATATAATAAATCCATATGCAAAGGTAAAAAAGTATTGGTATAAGCAATATTTACAGCTTTTTCCTTTTGATTCTTAACATCAAATAATGTACCATAAAATGTTTTCTTAATATATCCAAATCTACTAGCAATTTTGAAAACTGGCCATTGAGTTGAATTCTCTTCATTCATTGTTGTTAATTCAGGATGAGGAATATTATTAACAAAAGTTAATCCATATCGGTTCAAATTATACAAAGCTTGAAAAAATGATTCTTCATTGTTTAAAATATCATTATAATCAATTTGTAAAGATGATAAATTGGATTCAATTTCTGCTTTATCCCATAATTTTCTATCTTTATCAAAAAATTTCTCAATTCTACGACCTGTCGAAGTGGAATATTTTTCCAAAAATGAAACTGGATAAGATGAGTCAATAATTTTTCCATCATTGTTCCATTGCACTTTTAAAACAGGTTCAATTGAACTATCCACTGATGGAGTTCCATTAATCAGTAAATTTGTTGCCCCTTCAGCAGTAGTAAACAATTTTTGACTTGAAATGGGATCAACTGATTCAGGGGATTTTGATGAATCACGCAAAAATATATTATTAAATGTAATTGGTTTTTCATTAATCGACACAGTGATTTCCTTATTGGTGTAATTCAATAAAGCCAAACTTGAATGAAATCTTTTAAGATAACGAAATGGAAGTCTTCTTAACATTTGGTCTTGGTTGATGTTTTATAGACAAAAATTAAATTAAAAAACCAAAAAAGAAAGAAAGGATAAATCAGGTGGTTTTTTTTTTTTCAATTATTATTACTTCCGTAAAGTTTTATGAATGGTGGGGCAATTTTGGTTAGAAGTTTGATTTTTTTTTTTTTTGTTTTCCTGGGGTAAACACGACGAACAGAATCTAAAGTTTTCGGGTTGAATTTGATTGGACGCGTAGTTAAGTAAATTGCTAAAAAGTAAACAACTTTGAACTGACATATAAATGCACCATCAAGTAGAATCTGATGTCTCTACGTAACTGTAATACTATGCAGCAAATTTTAACTACAATTATACAGTATATTATAATTACAGAATTGGACGATGAATTAAACAACAATTTGAAAAATCCTTGATCGCTTTTTTAAATTTGCCATCTGCCTCCTTCTTCTTCAGTAAATAAATTTATTAATTCCAATGAAATTAGTTAGCCTACCTATTATCATCTTCATTATTATACCCCATGTATACTGTTTTATTGATGAACCGAAATTGATTTTATTCCAAAGAGGGAAAGGATTGGAATGTCCCTCATGTACAGAAGCAGCCAATTATTTGGTACATCATTGTGGAAATATTCCCAACAATTCAAATTGTTTTGGAAGTTACTTTGACTGTATTTGTCAACTAGATAAAGGGTTTTTCATTATGTTTAAACGATGTATTCATGAATGTGACTCATTTGATTTTCTTCATATGCAAAATAATACTTCTACTGATTTACGTGATCATTATTGTGAAATTGCTGAGAAAATATCTCAAGGTCTGATTACTTTATTAGAATCCACCAATCATGGATCAATTGACGTTTATGCAACTATGACATATACTTCTCCTGGTGAGTCACATTTGGTTGATGAAACTAATAATGCGACCAAGAAGGAATCATCTTCAATTAATGAAAGTGGAACATTTCAAGAAATCAAAACAATAAAAGAAACATTCACTTCTGGAGATACTAGGGTAACTAGAACAATTGAGGTAACCACAGATACTGATCCAAGCAATGGGGTTGGAACCATCAAGCCAAGATTAATGTTTTTACTTGGTGCATATTTATTTTAAATCAATTATTTGATATTATCTATTTTTCTTTGAATAAATTAAATTATTTAGTTATTTCCTGTTAACCCTACATCAGGGACAAAATTTTAATGTGAAGTTAAAGAAATTAAATTTTAAAAAATTTTAATCTTTGATATGTACATGAAGGGGGATCAGTGGTCGTGTGCGTGATTTTCTTTTTCTTTTTTTCGCAACCAGTTTGACCAGTAAAATTAATTTATAGTAAAATATCAAATTAGGAAAAAATAAAAGACCCTTGTTAAGATTAATTGGATGAATTAAAGTAAATATTCTTTGATTATTCTTTTTTCTTTTTTTTTTTTTTTGCAATGCTGCAATATTTTAATAAAAATTTCGCAGTAATTTTGTAATAAAAAATCAATAATGTTGCTCATTATATAAATAGAGACAATTCATGAAGACTTTATTTTTATTTTTCAAAAACAATAAATTATTTTTCCTTTTTTTTGAATATTCCATCAATTTTGATAATGAAATTTCGTTACTGTTTATTAAGTTTTGCTTTCGTTTCAGCTTCCGTAGCTGGCGTATATCAAAAATCTTATGATTGTGGAGGCACCGCATGTGTCAATGCAGCAAGGTTGCTTCAAAACCAATGTGGGGATAGAGGGGTTTCAGACCCTAGATGTGCCTGTGAAATGTCTGATGATTATTTTATTCAATTACATGAATGTTCTAAAGATTGTAAAGGTTTACAAATTGAAGGATATACTGGTCCAAATGATTACAAGAAGGCTTATTGTTTACAAGCTTCTCAAGAAAATTATCTTCCAGTTGCTGTTGCAGCTGCCATGGGAACAAGTGCTTTGCAATCAAAAGCTGCTGTCCAACCAGTACCATCCAAAACTCAATCATCATCAATTGCTTCAACAAGTAAACCGAAATCAACAGTTTCCAAGAGTGTAACCAAAACATCTACTACAGGAAAGGCTGCTGCTGCTGCTTCTGCTGCTACTTCCACAGCTAAATCAAAATCAAAATCCTGGACTAAAACTTCTACTAAAGGTGCAGCAGCTGGAAATGTCAATAGTACAGGATCCGTTTCCAAAGCAGGTGATGTTTCGGTCCATACAGGCAATGCTATTTTGGTTAATTTGGCAGGATTGTTTGCATTTTTGTTATTGTGATTGATAAGGTTTCACTTCAGCAGTTAAAGTGAATCCTTATTGTTAGGCTTGTTTTATTATTTTTTTGCTATTGTCATGGACTGTTCCTATAAATTATTGCTAGAATAAATCAAAGAAAATTTGATCAAAAAAAAAAAAAAAAAAAAAAAATTACTCAAGATTAATTTGAACTCAGAATATAGAATTTTATTCATAGTAATACACGCAATAATGTTTATTTTTTTGGAGGAATTCCTTCTATGTATCTGATATCATGGGTTTTTAATGTGGCTGTGTGTATTTTATTTCTTGTTGGTAATCACACTGTTATAGGGGAACCATCTGACCAACTACGAAACATTGTTTTATTTTCGAAAAAAAAAAATAAAAATGCAACCTCCCTTGAGTGTTACGTAATCAGGGGAGTTTCAGGGAAGAATTAGCCCTGAGAAATTATATGACAATAAAAAAAAATTAATCCAACAGTGTTGAGAGAGTAAACTTACGATTTTAACTTTTGATAAATAAGTTTTGAGAGATACGAATGAGGAAGCTTTTGTTTTTTTTTTATTTTACTAGTACTCGTCATGTTCAGGTGTTCAATTAAAGATTACTTTCTCTTTGAGAATTTTATTTCACATATGAAACCCCCGAATATACGTTTATTGTTTATTGAACATGTGTTCCACTGTTTTTAAAAATAGATTAATCCCCTCAAATGAAATAAATTGCGCCTTGTTGTTTGGAAAAAATATGAAAGAGTACAGTGTACCTATATTAGAGTTCATATTAAATAAAATTTAATGACTATCTTAGCCTTTCGCTCGTAACGAAAGTAAGTGTTTTTTTTTGTTATCACTCAAAATAATATTTCTCCTGAAAAGTTTTTTCAAAGCCACCACGTATTGTTTATTCAATCGTATCATTGAACTTATGAATTAGAATGAAAATTCTGCATCTTCTGACCAACAGCTTAATTCTTGGCTTATTTTGATAGAACATAATCTGTCAACTGTAAATGTTACGATGCTTGGGACTTTTAGCAAACACCAAATTTGGTTAGATTTACTCTAGGAAGGGAGTTTTGTTCATTGTTTTTTTTTTTTTTTCTTTCACGTTGATATTTGGAATACCATTCAATTCAATTGTTTTTGGGGTAAGACATATTGAAAAATTTCATTTTACGTACACATTTCGTAATATTAGCTCTCTTATAGGAATTGGAAATAATATTTCGTAGTTTTATCATTTAACTTTATTCACATGGTCATTCATTAAATTTACAATAAAATTTGGAACTAAAAAAAAAAAAAAGGATTACAAAATGAGAATTAACCAATTCATTGTTTTACTATTATTGACGAATATCTAATTCAAGAAGACAATGTTATTTCCTTTGGAGAATATTTGAAAATAAGACAACGATTCTAAACTAATTGAGCATATGTTTACTACAAACATTTAATACTATAAATACAGAAGAAGATTCCTTCCCTCTCCTTCTCTCAGAATTTCAATTTTTTTTTATTTTTGAATACTAATACCCTAAGTAACTTTTTCTACCAATCATGAACATTTTAACAATTTTAATCCTTTCATCTGTTGTAAATGCAGACATTTTTGATGTATTCAAAAGAGATAGTTGTGATCTTTCATCATGTCAAAGTGCAGCTAACTCACTTTCCCAAAAATGTGATGAAAATGATGCTACATTTTTTCTGTGTGTATGTGATAAAATGCCAGATTCTTTCTTCCAAAATCTTCATGATTGTGCCGTTGGGTGTGGTGAAGATCAAGATCAAGATATTCCAGATGCTACCAGTCTTAAAAGTATTTATTGTGAGTTAGCAAGTGAAACTGGTTTTGTAACTGGATTTGGTGGATTTGGTGGATTTGGTGATTTAACTGACGATGGAAGTGACTTTGATATTGGATCTGAAACAATTGATATTGGTACTGAATCAGATGAATCAAAAACAACAGGTACAGAATCAAAAACAACAGGAACAACTGAGTCTAATACCAATGGTTCAAAAACAACAAATTCAGGATCAGGAACTAGCAATGGTTCAAAAACAACAAATTCAGGAACAACTTCAACTGAAACCAGTTCTGCTAAATCTGAAACCAGTTCTGCTAAATCTGAAACCAGTTCTTCTAAATCTGAAACTACTTCGAAAGCAACTACAGCTAATTCTGCTGCTATTATAAACAGCGGTTTGTTCTCTTGTATTGCTTTAATGATTGCAATGTTAATGTAATTTGCTTATACTATGTGTATTTTTTTTTTCTTTTTTTTTAATTTGTAGGTTTATACCTTTCTATAAGTTGTTATTCTCCACAATATGATGATTATTCAGTTTATTTATGTGCACATTATGGTTACTGTAGAAAAATTTAACTCAATGTATGTGCTAACATATTCTATGCTTAAAGAATGGTGTACACCAATGTCATGAGGTACATTAATGAATTGTGAATATAAGTCACTTAAACAATATCAAAAAAGGATCTATTATTAGAAATAGTACAACTTATAGATAAATCTTAGTGAAATTTACCTTTATCTAATTGGTGGATTTAATTTTTCCCAAATCACAGGTTATTGAATATATTCCGGATTTACCTTAAAAATTTAAACATTAGAAAGAACTTATTGTATCTGGGGTGTAGTGTGTGTATATGTGTGGTTATGATTCATTTATCTATTTCATCAACTTGAATAAATTTGTATCTCCTGTTTTCCTCGGAATTATCGCCTTTTCCTTTTCCTTTTCCTTTTCCTTATTCTTAATCAAGCCAATTAACTACTACAGGTTACCAATGATTTTAATTTACTTCACTACCATCATATATATCAGAATCCCAACTAGATCTGGTGGGAGTTGTTTAGAATAATTTGGATCATTATTCAGGAGAGAGAGAGTCGCCACGTGATTCTCAAAATTATTTTCTCCGGAGTCGTGTACTTTCCATTTTTAATAGGGGATTGTATAATGTTCTGAAAGAAGGAAAAAGGAAACCCATTCTCCTAACGAAAATTCTAGCCAATTGGAGATATCGTTGATATTTTAGAATGATGAATGACGTTTTCAAGTACATGTCACTCAAGTTAGTAGTTGTCTTTCAATATATATATATATAGGGATGAATTTCTGTTATTTTCGCAGGATAAGAATTACTCTCTAATATATTTTTCTTTTTTGTACTTATCATTATTATTACCCAATCATGAAGAATTTATTAGTTTTATTTTTCTTGTCATATTTAGCCATTGCCACGAATTTAGATTTTTTAAATAATGATGTTTGTTCAAGTGATGATTGTGTTAGTTCTGGAAAATCTATATCAAAAATTTGTGGAAAAAATGGAAACACAAATTATAAGTGTCTTTGTAACAAAATGCCCGATTCATTTTATAATGAAATGTTAAATTGTACCCGTAGTTGTGGTTCAGTTGATGATTTTAGTGAATGGAAATCAGGATCTGATGTTAAGGAATATTATTGTAAATTAGAAGCTTCAGAAAGTGCAACTGCAGGTAGTGTAAGCTCCACTGCATCTGGTTCCAATTCTAATTCCAGATCAAGCTCAAGTTCATCAAGAGCTAGTGGAAATAGTGGATCATATATTTCATTTTTAGGAGCACTTGCCGCTTTGATGGTTTGATTTCCGTTTTTCTTTTTTTTTTTTTAATTAAATTGCTCCCAAAGTATATAAGTATTCTATGTGTTTAAAAAGTCAATATATATATTAGAAACATTTCTTATTTGATCTAATTTGATTCAAGGTATATAACCCCTAACAAAAGTTGATTATTGGTGCAGCATAAAATTTGTATTTTTGCAACAAAAAGAATCTAACAATTACTTCTTTTTCTCTCTCTCCATTCCCCCGGCAACTCTCGGTGTAAGTATAAAGTCAGGGGGTCACAAAATAATTATTATTCCTGTACATTTAGTGTGATGTTTATCATCAAATTCTGAAACTAAGAATTTTCAGACTCGTAATGTATCTATAGTATAGTAGAAGCTGTGTAGCCGAGGTACCTTGTCTTGTCTTTTCTTTTCTTGTCTTTACTTGTCTTTAAAAATTTTAAATCCGGTGATGATGATATTGCTGAAATTATTAATGAACAAAAAAAAAAATTTCCCCTTGAGTTTGTTCCATTTCTCCGTGTCCAACTTTTCATAATCAATACTTTCTGATAGGATATTAAAAGATAATATGATGCAGTAATAATTTTTTAAATTGGTTTTCTTTTACAATTCATTGATCGGTTATTGTTAAATCAAAAAAAAAATTATTTTCTTTTTTTTTAAACTACACATTATATTGTTATTTATTAGGTGTGCATATATATTCAGAGCTACCAGTTAGATAAACTGTGATATCTATATAATTTGCTGCTATTTCATTGGTTGCTAAAACAAAACCATAAAACTTAGATTTGCTTGATTTATGTGTTACGCTCGTAGACTGGTTATCGGGACACGACCCGTCGATCCGATGATATCAAGTGTGAGAATAGGGGAATGCAAGAGAAGTGAGCTAACTTCTGATTTGTCCTCCGGGACTTGGACTTTCTATAAATGTAGTTGGGATTCTCTCCATGAGATTGAATGGTGAAGGAAAAGGTGGAGGAACTAACCGCGATTAACTCTTTATATAAGTTTTGTACTCACGCACGACCTTATTATTTATACGTTCGTCTACATTTGATACATAAGATTATGATTAATTTAACATTTTAAAATAAGGCATAGGGTTTAAACATATATATTTTTTTTTAGGTATAATAATTTTTTTATTTATTTATTTTCTTCCAGCCCTTTCTGTTTCTATGTATCACTTGATCCCCTTTTTTTTTACCTCTTCCCCATTCCATATAAAGAATTCAAACAGCATTCACAATATACTATACTGTAATAATTAATGACTCAGACATTACACAGTTATTTCGTTAATTATCAATTTTTTTTGAATTAGTAATTACTCATAATGAAATTTAACTTGTACAGTATACATATAATAGAATAATGGTTGTTGTATAGTTACATATATTATACATGTACATTTAATTATTAAAAAAAAATAAAAAATTGTTTCGGAAGTTTGAACCGCCGGACATTAGCAATCAAAAGAAAATCTTTTTATTTAGCTTTTTTTAAATTAATTTCGAATTTTCAAATTTTCGAATTTTCGAATTCTAGATGTGAACTATAATTTTGTATTCCTCGGAGTCTCAAAATATATTTCAAGTATTGTTACACTAATTTATTTTACATCAATAAAAGGGCTCAAAAAACTATAAAAACCTTAACTTATTTCATTCATTTTTCATTGCTAGTTTTTTTTTTTTTTTTTTTGCTTATTTCAATAAAGGAAACTTTTCTTACTTGTTAATTTATTCAAATTTTTTTAGTTTTTCGTTTTAATTTCAGAGTTGGATATTACCCTTTTCCTTTAGCAAATGTCTATACTTCCTGAAGAAAAACAACCGTTGGAAGTAACGGCCAGTGGTGATAATGATATTGATAATGATAAATCAGATGTTAGATTTCAAAAAGAAGAATTTTTTGAAGATTCCACATCTCTGGAATTCGATATGGTTGGTTTAGAAGCAAATGATGTTATATTACATAAAAAAATGATATTAATTAATGATGCAATTGATGAAATTGGTTTTACTCCTTATCATTTAAAATTATTTTTTCTTAATGGTATGGGATATTGTACTGATTGTATGCTCACATATTTAGAATCTTCAGTACGTACATTTATTAATTATCAATTTGGTTATACATTTCCCGTTTCAAATGAATGTTATGCAGCAGGAATGATTCTTGGAGCATTAGTTTGGGGATTTGGTGCTGATTTAATTGGAAGAAGATTAGCATTTAATTTATCATTATTATTAAGTGCAATATTTGCAATTATGACTGGTATGATGGGAAATATGGCATCTTATTGTTTATTTGTTTTATTAAGTGCATTTGCCGCTGGTGGGAATTTAGTTCTTGATACTTGTGTTTTTCTTGAATATTTACCTCATAAAGATCAATGGTTATTAACTTTTTTTGCACTTTTTTGGGGTATTGGACAAACAATTGCTGTTGCATTAGCTTTTGCATTTTTACCAAATAATAGTTGTGAATCAGCTGATTATTGTCCATCTCATATAAATCGTGGTTGGAGATATGTTTGGTATACCAATGGTAGTATTGTTTTAGCAATGGCAGTTTTACGTTTAACTGTGATTAGATTAAGAGAAACTCCAAAATTTTTAGTTTCTAATAATCGTGATGTTGAAGCAATTGAAGTATTACATGAAATTGCCAATAAATATAATCGTAAATGTTCATTAACTTTAGAACAATTAGAAGAATGTGGTGAAATTGAAAGTAATGATGATTATAGAAAACATTTAAATTTAAAAGGTACTATAAATTTAATGATTCAACATTTAAAAATTTTATTTGCTACAAAAACTTCAACTCGTTCTACATTATTATTATTTTTCAGTTGGGCATGTTTAGGAATTACATATCCATTATATCTGTCTTTCCTTCCAGTTTATTTAGCTACAAGAGGTGCCAATATTTCTGCAGATACAATTAGTGGAGTTTATCGAGATAATCTCATTGCTAATGTTTGTTCAATTGGTGGGCCAATTATAGCTGGTCTTTTATTATATTGGCTCCCAGTATTAGGTAGACGTGGAGTTATGTGTATTGGTGGTTTAACAACAATGGCATTATTATTTGGATATACCGCAATTAGAACAAGAGGTGAAAATGTTGGTTTAAGTAGTGCTGTTTATTGTGCACTTTATATTTATTATGGAGTTATTTATGCTTATTCTCCAGAAGTTATGCCTTCTGCTGCTAGAGCCACTGGTAATTGTTTATGTTTATTTTGTACCAGAATAACTACCGCAATGGTTCCAATCATTGCATATTTCTCAAATACATCATCTTCAGTTCCAATTTGGATTTGTGGTGCATTTGTTGGTGTCATTGGTCTTGTTGCTTTACTTCTTCCTTATGAACCAAGTAAACAAAGAGTTGTATAGACTATATATATATATATTACTTATTCTGTTTTTGGTTTCTTGTATAAAATAAAAAAGTTATTTTTGAGTTTTTTTTACTATACATTAATATTATCAAATGATCTTCATTTAGGGGGAGATGATATGTTGTAGAATTTGATTGTACAGTATAATTAACTCTGATGGTCGTGCGGTGTTTACCAATATAATCAATTCTTCTGTGTCGCACGACCCATCCTGTTTCTTCTACGTGGAATACTTGGGTGACCCCTTGTTGAATTGTCATTTATCAAAATGGTTAAGACCTGATTAATAGGCAATTACTTCAATATATTTATTTCACTAATTCACGAATTATAGGTATATATTAATAATACAAGGTTGGCTGCAATATTTTTTTTGTTTGTAATTGAGGAGAAACTTCAACAATTAAATTCAAAGGAGGGAGAAGAAAAAATTTCAATGCTTTAAAAGCTTAAGAGTATCGAAGCACTTTTTTTATTTTTTTTCATCATCATCGAATATTTTTTTTTTTTTTTCAAATCTTCCATCCTTTTATTTGCTTCTATCAAAATATCAATTTAGAAAAATGTCATCTACTACTGATAAAAGTATGTTCCTTTTCTCATCATTTCATTTGAATCAATTGAGTAATTTACTAACTATTATTTAAATAGAAACTGCAGCTTCAACTCCAACTCCAGATTATACCATTAAAAATTCAGATGTTGTTTCCAAATATAAAACCGCAGGAGATATTTCCAATAGAGTTATTGCTCAAGTTAAAGCATTAACAATTGCCGGTGCAACAACTTATGAACTTTGTATTAAAGGTGATGAATTAATGAATGAAGAATTATCTAAAATTTATAATTCTAAAAAAACCAAAAATATTCCAAAAGGAATAGCATTTCCAACTTGTGTTAATCCAAATCATATTCCTGCTCATCTTGCTCCTGTTAGTGTTGATGATGAAGCTAATATTACTTTAAAAGATGGAGATGTTGTTAATATTATGTTAGGTATTCAAATTGATGGATTTCCTGCTATTGTTGCTGAAACTTTAATTGTTGGAGCAAGTCAAGAAAATCCAATTACTGGAATTAAAGCAGATTTATTAAATGCTGCTTGGAATGCTAGTGAAGCTGCTTTAAGAACTTTTAAACCAACTAATAAAAATTGGGATATTACTAATATTGTTGGTAAAGTTGCTAAAGAATTTAATACTACTCCTTTAGAAAATATGTTGAGTCATAATCAAGAAAGAATGGTATTATATGGATCTAAAGAAATTATTCTTAATCCATCTAAACAAAATAAAAATTCTATGGAAACTCATAGATTTGATGAAAATGAAGTTTATGGATTAGATATTTTAATTTCTACTTCAGTTGATGGTAAAACCAAACCATCAAATTATAGAACTTCAATGTATAAATTAACTGGTGAAACTTATGCATTAAAAATGAAAATGTCTCATAAAATTCTTAATGAATTTAGATCAAAATCAAATAATCATCCATTCCCATATAATATTCGTAATTTAGAAGATGTTAAAAAATCAAGAGGTGGATTAGCTGAACCAGTTAACCATAGAATTTTATTACCTTATGATATTGTTGTTGAAAAAGAAGGTGAATATATTGCACAATTTTTTACTACTTTTGGTATTACAAAACATGGAATTGTTAAATATACTAGTCCTGAATTTGATGCTGATTTCTATAAATCTGAAGAACTGATTAAAGATGAAGAAATTTTAAAGACTTTGGAAGAACCATTAAATACTAAACCAGCTAAGAAATAAAAAAAATGACATTTTATGTGCATAAGTAGATATATATATTTATACGGTGAATAAGCGTATAGTACATTTCTGGTTTATTTTAAATGTTTTTATTAGTATGTGTATACAGTAATATAACGTAATAAATTCATATATCGTTTAAAAATGTTGAACCCAATATGTGTTTGTGATTTTGGGTGCAATTTCGTTTAATTTTTCAACGAAATGATAGAAAAAAAAAAAGAGGCGACTCTTCCTAAACCCCCATTATATTACACACTAAAGCCACCTTCCCTCCCCAGCCTACACTAAATTAAAAAAATCGTACAAACCAGAGCGATACGCGTCAAAATTGACGAAATACGTTAAAACCGATTTTCAGCAATTCTATGATTTATTGAACTACAGTAATGTTAAATATATGTTTAAGATTTAATGTCACGCTTAGAAACACGGTACTGTACAGTAGTATCCATAGTATAAGAGAAAATTATTGTGACTGACAATGATTACAGTATGTATTCATACAGTACAATACCGTTACAGAATTAGTTTGGTTCGGTTTTCGTTTAATTCATTTGATGATGATGCAGGTTTCACCATTTTATTTATTTTTATTTTTATTTTTGGTTTTTGGTTTTTGGTTTTTTCGGTTATGCTATGTTTTAGAGATCTCATTAGCCGATGCAATAGTTTGGTTAAAAAATTTTTTTTAACTATGAGATTGTGATGTGGTTAATACATTTGTCATTACTGTGTGACGAAAAAGATGATTTGTACAATCAAATAATTTCAAGTTTTTAAAATGATAAAAATAATAATACAGTACAGTACACACAGTAAACAGTTTATATTCACATAAAAAAGAAAAGGGTTCTTTATTATTTTTGTTCCTTGAATGGAAATTTAATTACAAAATTAGTCTAATTAATTTGGTACATACAGTACAGTACAGTTACATAACAGTGTGTGTGGAAATTTCAAACATTATCAAAGGGTATTTTAACAATTATAATCTACAGTATCTAACGATAGATTCAAATCTCTCTCTCTCTATATATATATATATATCAATCTCTCCATAATAGAAGTATTATAGTTTAAATAAGATTGTATGAAAAAACATATCTATTGTACAAATACAACACGAGGAAGTATAATGTTAAACAGTATTAACACATTTGAGCTGGAAGAGAATCAGAATCTCAAACAAATCAAGTAAATGTATGGGGGAGGGGAGGAGATATTTTGAGCCCACTTTAAACAAAAAGACAGAGTTCAGCCCACTTAAAACAAAGAAGTGGTTATGGATGTTGAGTTTATTTAAATTTAACCAGAACCCAAGTACAGTATGTTAATTTTAATTCTTCATAGAACTCAATATATTAATCTTTTGGTGAGATAAGAAAATCTTCTGATGTAAATACACATGAGTTTTAGATCAAATCATGTTGTACATGTATATTTGCCTCCTCCTGTATGAACTGATATTGATTTTGATACTGATAGAGGTTGAATACATGAAAGAAGAAAGAGGAAAGGATGGCGGGGATCTTGATTTACAGTAAATCAAGATGGTTCCATTTTTCTTAGATGTGATTGTGTACATGCATATAAATATATGGTATAATTTATTTGCTTAATTCGTAATACAGAGAAATGGTATGTGTGTGTATGGTGGATTGACAAAAATGCAATTGTTTCATGCCACTTTTGCTGGATTTACATAATTACACAAAACTTGCTGCCTTTATTTACAAAATTTTGACGCTTTTCAACAAATTCACACTATGAATTATTATTATTATTTACTGTAAGTACATTAAATGTGTAAAATGTACTTACAGTACATGTACAGAATTATTTGTTTGTAAGTTTTTTTTAAGTTGGCAGCAATTTTGTTAAATATTGGTGGTGGAGAGGGGCAGAGGGGCAGAAGGAAAGGGGGCGGGTTGAGTTTTTTTTTTTTTTCTGGGGCCGCTTTATTAGTATATTAGACGAAATTTACATTTCAACACTGACAAACTGAAATTTGACACGACAGAAATTGTATACATGACACTGAATGAATTTCTAACAGTACATTTTAATTTATTCAGTTTTGTAATACTGTTTAGTAATCAAATATATTATTTTACTGTAGGGGTTTAACTTGCTTTTAATTTGTTTACACACATTCTAACTTTGTCTCTCTCTGGGGAAGGCTGTTTGATTCAATCTCAGTCTATATATTTCTTGTACCTTTCACGTAACATTAAGGAAAAAAAAAAAAAAATCTTGCAACTACACAAAAGATTTTTAAAATCAAAAACAACAACAGAAAAATTTGACTATTTTTTTTTTTTATCATTCCTTCCGCCAAAAATTTTTTTTTATTTTATTTTATGTTGATCTAATTTTTCTTTACAAAAAAAGACAACAACAACTTTCTTAAATAAAAACTTAATTTTATCAAAAAACGAACTATCCAATTCTGATTTGTTATTTAAATTTTGTTTGTTCTTTTTTATTAATTTGTCTTTGAATCGTGTCCATTCACTTATTCTTCTTTTTTTTTGTTACTGATTCAAATTAAAAGTATTCCATCATTTGTCGTTTGACAAGTCAATTTTTTTAATATATTAGCCCACCATGAGAAAGATTTGGGGCAGAAGAGATAAAGACAAGAGAAAGAGTATTACTCATAGTGGTAATGGATCACCACTCATATATTCCCAACAACAACATCAGTTTGGTTCAAATGACAGCCTACCACTAAAACAAACTCAACAACAGCAAGCAGGGGAAGACCAATACGAATACGATGATGTCTCTTCCATACATGGCCAACTCTCATTTGCTTCAAATGTTGACAAGTATTCCACTCATAGTAGTACTACAGTAACCACAAATTCAACATCCCATAATCACACCAATAGCATTCCCAGATCATACATGTCTCCAAGGATTGGGACACAACAGCAACATAAACAACATCATCATCAATCAACAACATCATCATCTTCAATAAATCTACCCGTATCATCCTCGACATCACTGGCTGTAAAATTAAGTTCATTAATCAAACCAGAGCATGATACCACTGTTATCAAACAAACCTGGCTAAATGGAATAATTAATGGTGGTGAGGTAAACGAGAATAACCTTCGATTATACCGCGCGGAATTAAAGGGATCACATTTGTATTTGTACAAACCAGCTCCAAATTTAAGTATCAGGAGTTTTCGATTAGACGAACCCCCTATTCCAAAAGAAGTGGAAGCTATGATGCAACATAGCAATAATAGCAGTGGAAGCTTAATCAATACAGGGATCAACACCAACTCACTGACATCTACCAACCTCAACATTATACATGATCAGGAATCTATTGATACAACTCCATCGACATTTGTTGATATAAAATCACTTGACACCACGAGAATTTCCAACCCAATAGTATCAAATACATCACCAGATAGGCCGCCTCCAAGCTTAAACTTGCGGAAAAACTCACTAGTGGAATCCGGCGTATCAACAACATACAATGATCCAAATTTTCCTCCACGTACAAGTAGTAGTATCCCAAATACTCCTGTCACTGCTCCTCCTTCACTTCCAATTACTTCTTCGACAGATATCTCTGAATATAAGATTACTTACTTTCTGGTACAATTACCCCATCCCGACTTGATATATGATTTCAAATCTCATTTATTCACTAGTCCATTATTTAAAGATGGTAAGAATTCATTGGAAGCTTTGTTGCATTTTTTGTTTTTCAGTCAGGATCCTGCAGATGCTCATACTATACAGACTATAGTGACAACTTTACCAATCTTGCCTGATTTTGGTCAGATTTTAAAATTTATATCCATATATTTATCTTATATCTTTGAAAAAAAATTTGATGGATTAGCAAATATTGATTTAGTTGTACAAAGAATACTTGCAGTTTTGAAAAACTTGGAGGAACATTTTTATGGTTACTTGTTGAAATCAGATATTGCTCCTTATATTTTGAGAATTTTGGAAATTATCAATCATCATGAATTGGAAGATATAACCGTATTCAAGAACAAAATGTTGCTGAAACAGCAAATGTTGATTGATTTGGTCAATAATGAGAGTCTCCCTTTAAATATCCAACCTTTCCAAGATTTGAATTCAGAGGTATTTATGAAGGAAGTAAATTTAATTGATTTTGCATATACAATTAGTGAGATTGATTTAAGGTTTTTCCATAAATGGAATTCCAATATTGACAAGTCATTGTTACTATATTCATCCATTAGTGATGATTCCAATAGAGATTTTTTTTACAAGAAGAATCCATTGATATTTAATAATGACTATCATGTACATTATTTATCTAGGTTATTGATTAACCATTTATTTATTGAGAATTTGAACTCAACCATGAGCTCTGCCAATTTGGAAGCGAAAGCAAGATTACTTGAAAAATGGATCGATTTAGGATGTTTGTTGGATAAGTCTGGGAACATGTCATCTTGGTTAGGTATATCATCCATTATTTTATCACAACCAGTTTTGAGATTAAACAAAATTTGGTGTTTAGTATCACCAGATTATACTAAATTGCTTAAGAATGATTGGTCACCAGTTTTATTTGAACTAGACAGAAGATACTTGGTCAATGAATCTTCCATAGACCTGAGTAAGTCAACTCATTCCAGTTATGATGAAGGCAAAGATTTTAATTCAAAGGATTCTTATCATATTATGGCTCCAAGAGGATTGGGTAAAATTTATCCAAAAGAGAGAGTGATTCCTTACTTTGGTGATTTAGTTATTAATAACAATTTTGGAATTGACAAGAGTGTGGATATCTATGAAACTGAGTCAATATGGAAAAGAATTAACTATTCCTTTGATAGGTGGAATGACTATTTGGCCAATTTATCGAATCATGACGATATAATCAAATACAATGATGATGTCGTACGTCGATACGATTCCATGGGATTTATGTTTTCCAATGAAAGTTTGAATCAGGTGTTGTACTTGGGATCGAATAATGATGATAGAAAGATGGAAGGGTCCCAACAACCAATAAGACGAAGAATTTCAAATACCGATTTGCAAAATAAATTGTTACGTTTGATTGAATTGAATTGTGACTCAATGAGTTTGGAAAAAATCATGAAGTTGTCCTTAAATTTGGAACCCGAATTACCAGAGGCTTATTTGAACATTTCAAACTCCATTTCTGTTATCCCATCCACTCCATTAGAATTATCATTTTTGAGGACCCCTAATAATAGATCTAGTGTATCCCTAAATTCAGTTGATTCTTCAGGTGAAGGCAATAGTCGTTCTGAGTTTAACCCCACAATGCGAATTCCCACATTTAATAATCAATACTTTAAGATGAATTTGTCCAAATATGACGAATTGACTAATTCTGATGATAAAATATTGATCCAGCCGTTGGATCCATCTATTAATCAACATAATTTTGTGGTTGCCTCAGGCTTGACATTTAGAATTGATGATTTTATATCAGAAGTTGATGAATACTCTTTCCTATCCCTGGCAGTCGGAGGTGTATCCGGTGTTGGTGGAAGTGAAGATTTTGTTGTTGGTGATGACGATGATGACGTCCCAGGATTGGGTATTGATGTTGATGATATTTTAAATTCAGACAAGTTTACAAATTTTCTGTTATCACCAACGAATGTTGTCCCAAGCATGACTAATAACAACAATGGCAACTCTAGTGCTAACAATCAAGCGGATTTGACTGCTGATGCGTCTAGCAAGAAAATTTACAAATTCATTCCCAAATATGCTACTGTTGACAAATTGATTGATTTGTTGTTGATTGACTCCAAGTATTTTCATCATGATGTGCATCTTGATTTAACTGAGTACAGATTTGTGTTTCTATTGAATTATAACTCATTTATGACTACTAAGGATTTATTGGAGAAATTGGCTCACAGATTTGTTAACTCTGGTAATGCAGTTATCTCGGTTATGAAAAAGAATTATTTGCTTAAAAAATTTACCGGTGATACTGATAAAGGAGACATTCGAAGTGAACCAAATTTTAACAAGAGTGGTCCAGATTTACCAATAAATTTTCCAAATTGGGATTTAGATACTGCTGTTGATTTGAATGAATTGGGAGATGTTGATTATGAATTATTGTTAAAGATTCAAATCAATATTTTGAAAGTGTTGATTGTTTTGATTAATAATTTTTACTCCAATTTTTCCTTAGATTTGGCTAACAAAAATATCCTTATTAAATTGTTGAAATTATTCAGTAATGAAATATTACAATGGTATAATTCTAAAAAGATTGATAATTCATTGGAAAGATCATTTGAAAGTTTGGTGACTTACTACAAGAAATTGAAAAAACTTTTTGTTAAGAAGACATATCGTCCAGTAGAAGTACTGAAATTTGATGAGTACTTGATTAATGAGTTTCGATTCAACAACTCACTTCATGAGGTGCCAATGAATAGAAATTTACCTAGTCATAAAAATGTTCACAAGATTGAAAAATTTTTGTACAAATTTAACAAATTATTGGCCGTATTCTACAAGGGGATAAAAGCAGAGGATTGGGTTAAAGTTTACAAAATTTTAGAAAATTCATTTGAAAAGAATGCATTACTTGACTTTAGCTTGCAAAAAATTTCTACTCCTGATGAACAACTTATTATATCCAATATTTTTAATTTATTTGAATCCTTGGTTATACCAAATGAACGTCAATTATTGTTGAAGACTTTCCCATTAGTTTTCCGTAAATTGTTCAAAGTTTATTTCAAATTCAAGAGTTATTTACTTGTACAATTGACTGACTTGAACATTACATCCGATGAAAGATTGGATAGAATGAAAACGTTATTGATAATGGCCAAAGTTTCTAAATTAAAAATGAGTGACAACCAGTTTGTGTTTGAAGGTAGTGGTAATATTCCTTCATGTATTGAAACTGCCATTGTTAATGTGGTGTATTCACCAGAGTCCAGAGTATTTTCAAACTTGTGGATTAAAGCAGCGCAATCATTACAACGTCATAGTCAAGAAGGAAATAATTTTAAGGATATTGATCTGTTATTGCCACTGCATCTTACAATGCAAGATTTACAATCCAGTGAACCATTGTTGCCTTGTTTTGGTTGGATTATTGAAAATTTAATTGAAACTGATAGATGTCCTTCCTATTTCAAAAACATGATTAATTTCAACAAGAGATACTTGATATATAAATTGATTAGAGAATTGAGTGTTGAAGATTTTGAAGGGGAATCTGGTAGTGGAGGTGCTGGTGATTTCAATTTCCATGATTCACGTGAGTTTGACTTTTTATTGAAACTTGATGAATCTTTAGTTAACCAACATAACTATAGAGAATTTTCTCCTGTGGAAAAATACAAAATCTTTAGAAGTGTTATAAGAGAACAGAATCATATTTTGATGGTGGATAATCAAAAGAAACAAATTAAAGACTCTAAGGCTAATCCAGGATCTGGTGGTACTGCTGGAGTTGGCAGTTCCATCAATGTTAGTGGTTCGAGCAATGGGGTGAACGGAATGCAGGTGTTAACAAAAAAGACATCAAATAATTCCCTCAAGCGTCAATCATTGTCATATAAGTCAAACTCATCTTCTCGATTCAAGATTAGTGGATTGTTTACCAAATCAAGGCCATTTTCATTGACCGGAAGCACCAATGTCCCAGAAAAAATTGTCAGCATTAAGGAGTTGCCTAATCCAGAAACTCAAACTGAAATGCTGAAAAGACCAGTCTTGATAATTCCTTTGAAACTGATGAAGATTTTCCCGGTGTATCTCATGGCATTGTGTTTTAAGATTGATTCAGAGTCAGGTAATGATGGGTATGTTTTTCAGGCTACAGATGATAGTAATTTTAATGATTGGTTGGTTCATTTGAATTATGCCAATCGTCATTGGTTTAACTCGAAGAATTTGAATTTAAAAATTGGCGGAAACCCTGTGTTTGGTGTTCCTATTAGTTTTGTTTGTTCGAGAGAGCAATCACTTGTTCCAAGATTCTTGCTGGAAATTTTTGATGAAATTGAAGAAATAGGTATTAAGGATGTTGGTGTTTATCGTATCAGTACATCTATTAGTGAATTGACTTCAATTAAACTGATAATTGATAAATATGGAAGAATTAATTTTGATGATAAAGGATATGATACTCATGCATTGACAAGTGTTGTAAAGTCATATTTCCGTGAATTACCGGATGCTTTATTGACAGATGAAGTGATTAATCAATTTTTTGAATTGAAACAAGAGCAAGAAACTGGAGAAAGTGAAATTTCTAAAGAGATTGATATTATCAAGTTTCAAAATACCTTAACAGTGTTGCCAATTGCCAATTATAATACTTTGAAAGCATTGATCAAACACTTGAATAATATAAGTGCATATAGTGCAACCAATAAAATGTCATATTCAAATTTGGCAACTGTTATTGGACCTGCATTGACAGAGGCAAGTAATTTAGATATCTTGATTAATAATTTTGGGTTTATGAATTCAGTGTTGGAAAAATTGATTTCCAATTACCATGATGTATTTAATGATGGAGAACAAGCAACTACTAATGAAGAACTGGTTGAAGAACAAGTTAAGGTATCAATTGGCCCACAAATAGTCAACGAGGCTACAGAATTAGATGAGGATGATGACGATCAATATCATGATGAATCAACTGAAGACACATCTGGAGTAACTGCTGATGATGGAGGAGAATCGGCCGGAATTAAACGAAGCACTCAGTTTCATGATTTAAGTTTCAATAAAGACGAAAAACTTGAAATATAAATTATAGAATACAATAAAGTTCTTTTCTTTTGGGTTATAGTATATTGATTAATTTTACAGTGTAATTTTAATAGTACTAATAATAATGTTAATATAAAATTATTTATATATATATATAAGAATAACAATAATAATAATAATAATAAATATAAATCTAACAACGGAATGAAATGAAGAAAAAATACTATATCAAGAACAATTTCTTTTGGATACAGTATATTGGATATTATTTTAAATATTGGTTATTGAAATTGCCTGTCTCTTTTTTAAGCAATTTCAAAAGAAGATTTTCCGAAATCTGGGGTTCCTCCCAAAGTAGCAAAAATATCACCAACATAATTCTTAGAAGCATATTTAATACCTTTTTCATAAACTTTATCCCAATTTTGAATAATATCATGAATAATTGGAGTACCACCAATAACCAAATTTTCCAAACTTGCAGAAATACCACCATCAGTTCTATTAAAGAAATATTCATAAGTTGACATACTTGGAGGTGGTCTTGAAAAATCAGAAATTGTTCTCATAACAACAACTCTATCATAATCAATTAAACCATATTTATTTAATCTTGTTAAAACTTCTAAAGTTGCATTATCTTCTTGAGCAGTTGAACAATAAGTAGCTGAACCATTAGTCATTAATTTAGTAAAATTTGCAAAATAATCATTTAACACATTTCCGGTAAAATAATTATCACTAGTTAAAACATCACATTTAACAACTTTTGCATCACCTCTAGCAGCAGTTTCATTATATAATTTTCTAAATTCAGCATTTAATTTATCACCATTATTTAAAGTAACATTTGATGCTAAATTAAATGCTCTATCTCTTAAAGCTTCATTAAGTTCAAAAACTTCAGTACCATAAACATTTCCAGGATAAGTATTTTGATTATCAGTACCATATGGAATATAACCAGAAACCCAATCAGGATTAGTTTTAATATAATCTTCATAAGCCAATTGATATTCTAAACCACCTTGAACTGCATATTTAGCAAAAGTAACACCTCCTAAAGTAGTATATTGTGGTTCACCACCAGCAATACCAGCAACCAAAAAATAAGTTTTAGTTAAATCAAATAATGGATTTAATGTTAAAGCAGTCATTGAAGAAGCAGCATTAATTTCACCTTCACCAATAGTGATTTGACAAATTGTATAATTGGTGGTACAATGAATAGTTGGATAAACTGGTGATAAACCAGGAATAGTAATATTATGAATGAAATCTAATGCTTTTAACCAAGGATCTCTTTCTAATTCAAACATTGAAATAATAAATGCTTTTGGTTGATAAATAGCAAATGGATTACCATAAGAAGTTTGAATATTGTTATTTGAAGAATCTTCAACTTCTTCAGCTAATGCAGTTTCATTAATATCACGTTTGAAAATTGGACTAGCGAGGGTAGTGGAAATAGCAGTACTTGCTATAGCCAAAATAGTTGAAAACTTCATTATTATTATTATTGGTTAATAATTAAATAAAAATTGAAAAAGAAAATTACAAATTTATATCTAGAATTCAATGGGGAATTTTTTACAATTATTTATACTAAAAAATTTTCAGCATCTTTATCATTGGACAATTATAGAATAGGAGAGAGAGATAGATACACAGAATGAGAGGGAAGTTGGAAGAGAGATTAGTATACGGCATCAATGAAAAGAGGAGTTAAATATTTTGATTATCAATTTATCAATTTATTAATTTTTTGAAATTTGTCATAATATTTAAGTAATTATGCGGTTATGCATTTAATAATCATCCTAATTAGGTAACTCAATTACCTAAAAAATTTCCCATTCCATCGGAACAAATTGGAATTTAATTTTATTATAATTACAGAAGATAAAGAGCCTATAAAACGTTTTTATTTGTGAAAGCTTATAATCTATTTGAAATTACGGGTTATCTTTTCCGACAATGTTGGGTCCAAATTTTTCGCTCACATTTAAGCCACCCCAACGTTCACTTTCATTTTTGTTTACATGATTGGCATTTTGGGTAAAAAAAATTCTTTCAAAGAAAGAGATAAGAGGTGCAAGGTGATACAAATGTACAAAGTTTGTATTCAAATAAATAAGTTATTAATATTAATTGTATAATTAACTTTGACTCGGTATTCAAATTCATTTGTGAATCAAATCATCCTTCAACTTAACCCCCCCCTGCCAATGTCGAAATTGTAAAGCAGGGGGGTTTTAAATAATTTTCGTAATTTTTTTTTTGCTTGGCATTAACATTAAGCATTGGGTAATCTATCATCATAATTTTTAAACTCTTGTGATTTTATAGGAATTTTTACCAAAATCTCTTTTATCATCATTACCAAGAGTACCAAGAATATCTCCCAAATAATTTTCAGCTTTGAACAAATCACCCAGTTCATAAAGTTTACCCCAATTTTCAATAACATCCTCAACAAATGGCCAACCTCCAATGTATAAATTATCTAATGCATGTTGAAATCCACCCTTTGGATATTCATTAAAAAATGCAATTGGATCAATGGAAAAGTCTTTGGGTTTAGCGACGAAATTGGAAATTGTTCTCATGATAACAATTCTTTCATAATCAATCAATCCTGTTTTAGCAACTCTTATAAATGATTCTAAACTAGCATTTTCTTCTTGTGCACTAGAACAATAATTTGCAGTTCCATTAGTAATTAAATCTGCAAATTCTCTAAAATATTCATTTAATACTTGTCCAGTGAAATAGTTATCACTTGTCAATACATCACAAGCAAGAATATCAGGTTTGGAACTTGCAGGATGGGAATACAATTTTCTTAAATTAATATTATCATCATCACCTAGTTTCAAAAAATTCTTATTCTTGAATGATAACTTCATGGCTCTATTTCTTAAATTTTCATTAACTTCAAATACTTCAGTACCATATACAGAATCCGGATATTCCTTAGGATTCTTGGTACCATAAGCAAAATACCCACTTGACCAATCTTTGTGCTTTATTGGATCCAACTCCCTTGAATCAATTTGATACAGTAAACCAACTTGAACCGCATATTTGGCAAATGTAACTGAACCAGTGGTTACTTTATTAGGATCTCCTCCTCCAATACCTGCCAATAACCAATAAGTCTTGGAGAAATCAAATTTAGGATTAGATGTTAAGAATGCAACAGAACTAGCCGCATTAATTTCTCCCTCACCAGTTGTAAATTGACAAATATCATAATTTTTGGTACAATGAATATCTGGATATAAAGGATGTAATCCTGGAATAGGTAAATTGTGAATGAAATTGATTTTCGATGTCCATGCTTCTTCTTCTGGTTTGAACATAGATACTATCACAATCTTGGGAGAAGTTTTATGGGAAAGTATAGACTGTGGGTATGCTATAACACCCAGGAGGCATAGTATGAAGTAAACTAGAAGTTGTATAACATGAGACATTGGTAATAATGGCTAGATAAAAGAATATGGTTAAGGTTAAAAGATAAGGAAAGCGGAAAAAGATAGAAAGAAAAAATAAATTGGTCCCTGCAATGAGGGCTAGTCGAGAACAGAAGGAAACTGGTCTTGTGACAACAAGGATTTTGAATGATGCTCCTAAAAAAAAACATGACAACCAATAATGAAATGTACCCATAATAGTAACCACAATATTAACTGACAACATTTCATACATGTTACAACTATTTGGTGTATATTTGAATTATAGCAGTAAAGTATTTGACTAGGACACGACTAACAAAGAAACTATTGTTGAAATCAGGTCGCGCATACGCGACTTCCTTTTTTTTCTTTCCAAATTCTTCAAGGAATTTTTTTATTTAAATATATCGTGGATCATTACCAACAACAACAACCAAAAAAAAAATACAAAACACGTTCTTATATTTGTTTGTTTTACAGAATCATCCTCCACAAATCAATCAATACATTACAACATACGGTAAATGACTACATCACCGAAAAGGAGCCGTGAAGAGGAGGAACATTCATTTGATGCTATGGTATGTATCCACATTTTACTATAATGCTACTTTTATTGGAACAGTCTTGTAGTACTAACTTATTATCTTAGAATGGAGGACATGGTATTAATGACCATATGACCCAACTATTACAATCAGGGTCAAGTAGAAAAAAACCAAGAATGATGACCCAGGCAGTAAATGGTAGAGTAACTAATGAAGATGAAAGTGTAACAAGCGATTCTTCTGGTTCTGAATCCAATTCAGAATCTGACTCAGAATCCGAATCAGATTCAGATTCAGATGATGATGATGTGGATGATTCTTCAGCAAGAACATCTCCAGCTGAAGCAGGTGTTATCGAAAAATTATCGCTAAAGAACTTTATGTGTCATGACTCGTTTGAATTAGAGTTAGGTCCTCAACTTAATTTCATTATAGGGAGAAATGGATCAGGAAAAAGTGCAATTTTAACAGGTATTTCTGTTGGATTAGGTGCTAAAGCTACAGATACTAATAGAGGTAGCTCCATCAAAGATTTAATTAAAGATGGGAAGTCGACTTCAAGAATCACCGTTGTACTTAAGAATGAAGGTCACGATGCTTATAAACCTAATGCCTACGGTAACAAAATCATTGTGGAAAGAAAATTACAAAGGTTTGGTGGGAACTCGTATACCTTGAAGGCAGCAAATGGTAAAACAGTATCTCATAAGAAAAGTGATTTAGATGAGATGCTTTACAAGTTTTCTATCCCTATTGATAATCCACTTGCGTTTTTATCCCAAGATAAAGCTAGAGAGTTTTTAGCCTCCTCTACTGACAAAGACAAGTATGAATATTTCATGGATGGTGCTTTTATCACTGATATTATTAAGAACTATAGTGAATCTGCGGATAGCGTTCAAGAATTGCAAGGTAAAATCCAAAATGCCACTGCTATTGCTCAAAAGACCAAACAGGAGTATAAAAGTATTGTCAAGATCCATAACCGTCACAGAACCAATGATGCATTAAGAAATAGGCTACAGGTTTTAAGTGCCAAGATGCATTGGTTTAATGTGTTTAGTATTGAAAAAGGAATGAAAGAATCCGAAACTCAGATTCGGAAACTTGAACAGAAAGTGGAAAATAAATTGAATGAAGTGGAAGAATGCGATAGAAATATTACCTCTATTACTCCACAAAAGAAATCACTTGAGGAAGAACTAGAACAAGAGGCAGAAAAATTGAATGAAAAATCAACAGAACTTGACACCCTACGAGAATCAAGATCTGAAGTGAAATCAGAATTAGATATGAATAAAGCCGAGAGTCAAAAAACTTTAGCTGAAATTGAGAACTTGCAACATGATATCAAAAACACCGAAAGTCTGATTAGGTCAGAACAAAGGAAAATTGATGAACTTCAAGGAGGAAGTAGAGAAGCCTTGAATGAAAATTTAGAAAATGTTGTAAAACAATTAGAAAAGAATGACAAGAAAAAGAATGAATTAAAAATTCAGTACAACGAACTCAAGGATAGACCTGACCCTGAATTTACGGCCACCAGTAAAGAACTTGAAGATTCCAAGGATATATTGAGAGATTTACAAGAACAAAAGAAAGCATTAGAAAGGGAGAGTTCTTCAAAGTATGCTCCGTGGGGAAATAAAATGCATGAATTGATCAGAGCAATCAAAAGTCAATCTGATTGGAGAAGTGAACCAATTGGTCCTATTGGTAGTTATATTCAAGTAAAAGATGAGTTTACAGAATGGAAGCCATTATTATCAACTGTTTTAGCAAAAACTTTGGATGCTTTTATCGTCACTAATGAATCTGACAGATACAAATTAGACCAATTGTTTAAAAGATATTCAATCCGTGCTAATATTATTGTGAGACGAACAGAACGTATTAACTTTGAATCTGGTAAGGCTGATGATACTTGTACAACTGTGCTCGATATGTTAAATATTCAATCCGATGCTGTCTTATTTACATTGATTGATAGTAATTCAATTGAAAAATCCGTTATATCCAGATCTACCACTGAAGCAAAAGAAGCTTGTAAAAAAAGAAATGTTTTTCTTGGGTTGGTGCTTTTTAGAAAAGATTCCGGACATAGAGTTAGTTTTCAAAACAACACTTATCGTCAAGATCCAATTTATTATGCACATAATATGGCGAAATTTGGTGCTGCCAGTAGGTCATCTTTGATTGCTGATATACAACGTCAAATTGATGAAGAAAATTCCAATTGCCGAGAATTGGACAGAAAGTTGAGGGGGTTGAAAATGAAAAGAGATACCAAAAGAGACAATATTACTTCACAAATACGTGAAATTAACTTAACAATTAATAGTTTGAAAAGCACCAAAGGTAATTTAGAAGATCAGTTGGATAAGGAAATTGATTATTCTAGAATCAGTGCCTGGCAGGCTCGTATTGATGAGGATAAGAACCAAATTGCAAGACTAGAGGCATTAAATGAATCATTACTTGAAAATCTTAACAATATTAATTCAAAGTATAATTCTATTAAGGAGAAGATTATTGAATGTAAAAATAACTATAAACAAATTGATTCTAGTAGAGAAAAAGTCCAGAGAAAGTTAATTAATGTCGAGACTGAAATAGAACAATTCAAAATTAAAAAGAATGGGCTTCTATGTGATAATACTGTGCTCCAAGAGAAAATTGAAATGGCAAAGTCTGTATTGCAAGAAGGGGAAGAAACATTAGCTAAACATACTACACGAGCAGAACAATATTGTGCCAGAGATGAAGTTAGTATATCTTCACATGATACTTCGGAATCTATAACTAAAGAGTTCCGGGAAACCACTCGTGAATTAGAAAATGCAGAACAAGAAATTGGTACATCACTTGAGGAAGTTTTAATTCAAGTTGAAAGAGCCAAACGAGAAAGTGACAAAGCAGAAGAAGCATTAATGATGGTAACGTCAACGGCAAGAAATTTGAGTAGTGAGATGAATATTAGATTGCGTTTTTTGAACACAACTATTCGTTCATCAATTGGTGATGCTCAAAGAACATTTGAAAAAGCATTGTCAGTAAGAGGTTTCCAAGGGTCATTAAAATTTGATTTTCATGAAAGAACTTTAAAACTTCAAGTAAACACTGGAAATGATGAAGAAAAACGTACTGTTGAATCCTTATCTGGTGGTGAAAAATCATTTTCCCAGATATCATTATTACTATCCATTTGGAAAGTTATGAATTCTCGTATAAGAGGATTGGATGAATTTGATGTTTATATGGATTCAGTTAATCGTTCCATCAGTATTAAGTTATTATTACAAGAGTTGAAGAGATATCCAAAATCACAAAATATATTTATAACTCCTCAAGATATTGCAGTTGTTGGTGAATTGGATGATAAAAGTGTCAAGATTCATAGAATGACTGATCCTAGAAAGGATTAAAAAAATGAATAACAGCAAAAATTATATCTATATATATATATTAACTATGTACATGAATAAAGTTGTAATTATTATTGTTGTTATTTTCGGTTATTTTTAAAAAATTCTCATATTGTATTTTGTTTAATGTTAAACGGTTGTTTTCTGATTTTTCAAGGATAGATAATGGTTCACGTAAATCATTCCATGATGTCTTATTATTAGATAATAAGACTTGAACATAAGCTTTTATTATATTTGGATCAACATGATCATTTTGTATACTACGACAAAAATGTAAAACTTCATTAGCAAATTCAATATTATTTGTAAATTTCAAAATTGTTATAAAATTTTGATTTTTAATAAGATGTTTTTTTGATTTATTTGGAAATAAATGTGAAATTGTTTTTAAATACAGTAATGACATTTCAATTTTCCCTAATTTACATAATGAAGAAACAATAAATAAATGAATTAAAAAATGACAACTTTTTGTTAAATGTAATATTTCACGCATATCTAATTTTGAAATTTCATTAGTTATCAATTTTTCAAAATTTGGTAAATCATCAATATATAAAGATCCATTAATTAATGGAATTGGACCATTGAATTTATTTGAAGAATAGACATTTCTATGCATACAAGGATTAAATAAATTTGTTTGACAAATATTAGATAATAAATTTTGATGAATATCTAAATTATAATTAGAATTATAATAAGTTATTGAATTTAAATTATTTTGAATATTTTCATTACGAATTTGAATATTTTCTTTAATTGCTGAAATTACTTTCTTACCTTGAATATTTGTTTGATTAAATGCAAAGGATAAATTAGTAAATGATTTTAAACATTTAGATAAATCTTTCATATTGGCATAACATTCAACAATTGAAATTAATATTGTTTTATATGTATACTGATATTGATGAAATGAATAAAATCGACGAAAATATTGTAATATACCTTCAACTCTTGAAGGATCATTATTATTTTTAAATATTTCAGCCAAACATTCTAAAGTTTTAGTATTCACTAAAAATGGTAACATATTATTTTGTTGAACTAAATAAGTAATTTCATCATAAAATTCAATATTATCAATTAATTCATGGAAAACCAACATTGCTCCTAAATAATCACTATTCCGACAAACAATATCCATATAATATGACCATAATTCATTTGATAATTGAAATTCTTTATTTTCCGCTCGTAGTTTATGTAATAATACTGTTGCTGCCTTTAAGTTATTAGATACAAGAAGGTTATAAATATGTATCTCAGCTAATTCAATATGAACATATTTACTATTTTCACATATAAATTGAAATATTTTCTTAGATGATGGTTCAAAACAAAATAATAATTGTAGTTGAACATTTATAAGTGTAGGATTGATGGTAATTAATTTATCTTGTTCTTCGATTGATAATTTAACAAAATATGGTATGATTTTCTCAATTGATTTATATTTAACTGGTGTTGATAGCATATGAGAACACAGATTCTGCGTATAATATCGCATGTTATGTATTACCGGTAGGAGTCGTTTATACATAATATCCAAGTTATACATATAAATTATTCCACCACTAATTGGACCCCCTGACTCTTAGTTTTTGATAATATATACAGGGGATAATTGGTTTAAGCTTATACGAAAAAATCAAAAAAAAAAAAAAAAAATAAAAAGACAATTGTTGATATTAGCCAATACACACGAACTTTGAATTTTTTTTCAGTTTTTTTTTCTCTCTCGTTGTTGTTGTTAGTTGGGATTCAGTTAATTCTCCATTTCTTTTAGAGGTATAAATCCACAGATACACTGATTTAGATAATTATAAAACAATGCTAAGACTTGGATTATCCCGTTCTTTTAGGGTACCACTAGTGAAAGGATCATGTCAAACCATTCGTCCAACTACTTTTGTTCTTCGTTCATCGACATTACCAATTTCTTCAATAAGATTCAACTCATCTACATCATCATCATCATCTACAGTGACTGAAATTTCTGATAAATTAACATCATTCGATGATTCTGCTGCTGTTGGTGCGTCTGGAATAGTTGAACATGTGACAAACTTACATTCAGATCAGTTGGGATATTTACAATCAATAGGTTTAGCTCAAGGATGGGGACCAACTGCAATTGTTGAAAGAGTATTGGAATTCACTCATGTATATACAGGATTGCCATGGTGGGGTACCATTATAGTTGCTGCTGTGGCTGTTAGAATTGTTTTATTCCCATTATATGTTAAAGCATCTACTAATGCCACAAGAATGTCTAAAATTAAACCAGAAATGGAAGCTATTATGGATGAAATTAAAGCTGGTGGACAAGCTGAACAAATGAAAGCTATGGAAAAAAGAAGAAAATTAATGAAAACAAATAATGTTTCAATGCTTGCTTCTGTATATCCACTTGTACAAATTCCATTTGCTTATGGATTTTTCCAAGCTTTAAGAAAAATGGCTAATGCTAATGTTGAAGGATTTTCTGATCAAGGTTATTCATGGTTTCAAAATTTAATTGAAGTTGATCCATATTTGGGATTACATGCTATTTCATGTCTTGCAATCATGAGTATTGTTAGATTGGGTGGTGAAACAGGTCAAGCTACCATGGCTAAAGGTATGCAAAAATTAATGTATGTTTTACCATTGGTTTCTATTGTTATTACTAAGAATTTTGCTGCTGGTGTTATGGTTTATTTTGCTGCCAATTCTGTTTTATCTTTAATTCAAAGTTTGATTTTCAAAAGTACTACTTTAAGAAATGCTCTTGGTATGCCTCCAAAATTGACCCTGGAACAACTTATGGCCAATAACCCTAAAGCAAACCAATCTGTTAAAGAAATGATTGGAAAATATTTGGAAGATAGTAAACAAAAAGCATTAAAACAAACCTCTGAAACCAATAAGAAACTTGAAATCACCAAGAAAAGAAAAGATAGTGCTTCATCTGGTTTTATAAAGAGACATTAGAAGCTATTTTGTAAATAGTGTTTCATTATTGTACATAGAAAAAGAATAATATTATTATTTTTATTACTACAATTTTTTTTCGTCGAATTACTTGCTGTTGTTGTTGTTCTTGTTCTTGAGACAAGCAGGTCTGGGGAATATTATACAAAATTTATAACCTGGTAAACTTGTATATTTAACGAGTATAACAATCTACACAAACTTCACATTACAACCATCAGTTAATCTCATGGTAGCCGCAACTACTCTCTTTGGTGGATATTCTTGACTCATATTACTCAATCCATTAAAAGTTTGAAGCAATCGGATAGTAACATAAGAAGCTTCAACTCTAGCTAATTGTTGTCCTAAACATGCTCGTGGACCAGCAGAAAATGGGATAAATTCACTTTTTCTTCTTCTTGATGAATCATTCCATCTTTCTGGATCAAACTTATTTGTATGATCACCAAAATATTTTTCTTCCCTATTAACGGAATAGAAACTAAACAAGACTTGATCACCTTTACAAATAAGAAGAGGATCAGTACATGTTTTTCCTCCACCTCTTGGTATTACTGTGTCCCTTGTTGCGGTTCTGAAATTGAAAGGAACAGATGGGTGGAGTCTTAAGGTTTCATTAATACATGATTGTAAATATTCACATCTTTGAATAGTACCAAAAGTAATAGATTCAACATTAGGGAAATGAATTTCAATTTCTGTTTTCAATTTGTTAAAAATCTCTGGATTATGACTCAATTCAAAAAATAAAAAAGTTAACAAGCTAGCAGTTGTATCTCTACCAGCAAGTAAAATGGACATCAATTCATCTTGTAATACATTGCGGTCTTTGGTTTGTCTAGCTAACTGGTATAATAAAACATAGTTTTTGGGATGATTCTCTAATTCAGTTTCCGACATGGAAGTTACTTGATCAATATATTCATCAACAAAATCCTTTTGTAATTGAATACTAAGTTGAAGACTTTTTGGAAACATAAGAAATGCCAATTTTCCCAACATAAATCTGATTGTCATTTGTTGTTGTGTTTTATTAAACTGGGAGGCAAAAGCTTGTCTTAAAGTTGGATCCAATGTTGAAGGTGATTCTTCTCCAAGTAGATCCTTTAAACTATCACAACTTTCTCCTAATAAAAAATCAGTGGAATAATCAATTGTAAAAAGATGTGCTAACATCTGAAAGTCTAATGAATCTTCATTGCTATTTTTGATGATTTTGATCAACAGTTGTACATATGGTTCCATTGAGGTGATTTGTTTAACATGTTCTTTTGCAAATACTGGTCTAAGAATAATTCGGCTGTGTTTCCAAGATTCACCTTCACTAGCAAAAATACCATCACCAATCAAAGGTCTCAAAGCAAGAGGACGATGGCCAAGGTTCCAATCATTCATTTCTGTTGCACTTAAAACATGTCGAATATTATCAATATCTTTGGTAACATAACTTGTTCTACCTAAATTTATTGATTTAAATGTGGATACATCAAGTAATTTAAAACGTTCATCAATAGTTGTATATAATTGTCCCTTTCTAATCATATCATCTGCATGAATTACTGAAGCTATACCCAAATATTCTAACCATGATTGATTTGGTGAAATATGTGCTGGTTTACAATGAAACTTCTTTTCAAGTGCTCTTCTTTTATAAAATTGTGTAAATTTATAAATAATAATAACACCCACAAGTAAAACTATTAATTGATACATGGTTATATAATTTAATTGTTGTAATACATAGTTGAGAAAGGAAAATAACAAATGGAGAGGGAAGGGGTTATATAACCTTGCTTTTATAGTTATTTGATAAAAATTCTCTTTCCCCATCCAGTTTTTAAAAATTTATCTCCTCAATTGGAAATGAAATAAAAAAAATTGTTGTGAAGATAATTCACGGAGTTTTCTCTTTTTCTTCTCCACCTTTATTATATTTTCATATGCATTACGGAGATATTGTGTACTCTATAAAAATCACAAAGTTGCAATTCCGTATAATAATTGCGAAAAACAAAAAAATTGCAACTTAAAAAAAAAAAACAAAAGATTCACCAGAAGAAGAAAAATTACATTAAATTCATCAGAAGACAAATAGTTCATATACAGATGGATATTGGGATTATTCACTTGATAATGATAATTGTGTTGGATTAGCAAATAGTATACTTCATATCTCACAAGCATACTATTACAAAAGTATTGTTATGGAATATAGGAGGGGACCCAAGGCAATCTAATTTTCGAAGTTGTTGTTCCTCAAAGGTTTGCCACTCCACAATTGCCCCCAACAACAACAAAAAATGATGACATATGAAAGTTATATATGGAATTATTGAAATTATGAAAAATTAGGTATTATAGTGACTTTAATATATGTATTACTCATTGGTTTCAATTGATTAATTGAAAAATTGAATGGATTGTGTATCCACAGCAACGTAATAACTTGAGTTAGTAGATATTTGTTTATCTAATAAAAAAATCATTCAAGATGTTTTAGAAAATACTTTATTATAAGTATCTTGTAGATTGTGACCATATATATCTATCTACAGAATCAGATAACTGTAATAATTTCAATGAATATCGAGCATTCGTGTACATTGCTCAATAATCCGTTTTCAGCAAGATTGTATTCTGAATTACTATAAAAAAAATGGGTCCTGATAATGTTAAGTCTCTTTTGTCATAAATAGAGTTGGCTTAACTTATGTATAAACGATATTTACAATTGAACTTGAATATATTGTCATCCTTTTCGATAGTTCTTTTGTTGTAACAATTAATTGGAGTTGAAAAAAAAAAACTTACAATACATTAGAAAATGAAAATTGCTAACAAGAACAACAACAGGAGAAAAAAAAAAGTGGTGAAAAACTTTGGACAACCATCAACATCAACATCAACAACAATATCATAACATCATAAACAATGTCAGACGAAGACCGTATCAATCAAAATGAAGTTGAAGAAGAATTAGATGATTTATTTGGAGAAGGTGATGATAATGAAGAAAAATTTGAACAAACTCCTGATAAAAGTGATAATGAAGAAAATAATGGCCAAGATGAGGAAGAACAAGATGATAATGATGATGACGATGAGGAGGAGGAGGAAGATGAATCAGAAACAACAAAACAATTCATTGATATAACATTACCACGTCATGCTATAACACAACATATGGAAAGTGATGTTAGTTTATTGAAAACTCCAGATTTTTTAAATTTAGAAGCACATCCATTTGATCCAAATGCTTTCAAGCAACAAATTAAAGAAAATCAAGAGAAAAGAAAATCTAGTGGATTAACAGCCAAAGATATTCATAATGAACAAGTTACTGAGAAATTGTTAAATGAAAATACTATTCGATGGAGGTATCATAATGCAGGAAATGATGATATTATTAAACAATCAAATGCTCATTTTATTGCTTGGAATGATGGTTCAGTATCATTAAAAGTTGGTAATGAAATTTATGATGTAAGGGAATTACCATTATATGACCATTTGTTAGTTAAAAGTTATGCAAGTGCAGAAATATTACAAGCTGATTCTATTATTTCAAAATCTATGAATCTATTACCTGCAACTTCAGCTCATAGAAAAATATTAGTCAAGAATATTACCAAAAAGGAAAAAATTTTGAATACCATTACAAAAGAAGATCCATTAGAAAAACAAAGAATTGCTGATGAAAATGTTCGTAAAGCTATGAAATTGAAAAGACAATTGGAATCCAGAAGAAGATTACAAGATGAAAAATGGGAAAGAAGTGCTAGTCCAGGATTTAAAAGTCATGGTACATCTTATCAAAGTTACTCAGAAAAATATGAAGATGATGATGAGGATGGATATGGAGGAGATGATTTTGTTGCTGGTGATGAAGAAGAAATTGAAGAATATGACGATGATGAGGAAGAAGAAGCTGAAGAAGAAGAAGAAGCTGAAGAGGAAGAGTTTAACAAGGGTGCTGAAAGACTAAGACAACTTAAAGAAGAAGGTGCAGCTAAATATAGAACTCCATCTCAAGATCCTGATGATGAAGATGAGAAAATAAGAAAGAGAAGAAGAATTATAGATTCAGACGAAGAGTAAAAGTATTGTGAATAGCTACTGTGTATGTTGTAGTTAACCTTAGAAATCGAATAACTAATGCATATACAGTATAGTATGGATCAAAGTACCATGTATATGTACATATACACTAATTTATCAAATGCAAGAATTAATCTATTATGGATTAACGGAATCAAGATCGGCACAATTAAGTGAGAAACAAATCAAAAAATTTATTTTTCCCCCGTTTGGTAAATTTTCCTTTCTTTCCTTTTTTTCCATTAAACGGATTATATATACACATATTTTCTTTTTCTTTTTTTATATTTATATTTGTTAGTAATTTTTGATTTTTATCGATAATAATATGAATCCACTTCGAATCTTATTATTAGGTGCTCCAGGTTCAGGTAAAGGTACTCAAACATCAAGATTATTGAAAAAATTCACAACATTAAAATCATTATCTTCAGGGGATGTTTTACGTGCTCAGATAAATCAAGGAACCACAATTGGTCAAAAAGCAGAAAAATATATTCAAAATGGAGGATTAGTACCAGATAATGTAATGGTTGGATTAATTACTGAACAATTAAGACAAAATAATTGGTTAAATCAACAATCTAGTTGGTTATTGGATGGATTTCCAAGAACTATCAATCAAGCTATTGAATTAAAGAAAATTATTGGTAATATTTCAAATTTTAATTTAGTTGTTGAATTAGATGTTGATCAAAATGTTATATTGGATAGAATAGAAGCAAGATGGGTTCATTTACCAAGTGGTAGAATATATAATTTGGATTATAATCCTCCAAAAATTCCATTTAAAGATGATGTCACTGGTGAACCCTTGAGTAAAAGAGCTGATGATACTGCTAAAGTATTTCTGAAAAGATTAAATAAATATAACGAAGAAATTGGACCTTTGAAAGAATTTTATAAACAAGAAGGTATATTATATACTATTTCAGGTGATACTTCTGATATTATATATCCTAAATTGGAAAATTTAATTATAAATAGATTCACATAGAACAAAAGAATAGAACGATAAATGTATAAATGTATAAATGAATGAAATTGTTAAAGAAAAATTACCAGTAAAATAGCAAAACTGGGGCGAGAGCACAGTTAAAGTTGATTGAAGATAATCAGACGGGCAAGAGAGGAATTAATATGAGAGAGAGAAAAAAAAAATTAATTCAATGCGATTTGATCTTTGAAATATCAAATACTTCACTTTTCTTTAGTCAGCAATATTAATAATAATGAAGTTCTTTATTGATGACTTACCAGTATTGTTTCCTTATCCTAGAATATACCCAGAACAATATGCTTATATGTGTGATATTAAAAAAACGTTAGATGTCGGTGGTAATTGTATACTAGAGATGCCTTCAGGAACAGGTAAAACAGTATCATTATTATCATTGACTGTCGCGTATCAAATGCATTATCCAGAACATAGAAAGATTGTTTATTGTTCTCGTACCATGTCAGAAATTGAAAAAGCATTGATTGAATTACATAAGTTGATGGAATATCGTGCCAATGAACTTGGAGAAGTGGAAGATTTTAGAGGTTTAGGATTAACAAGTAGAAAAAATTTATGTTTACATCCAACAATATCTAAAGAACGAAAAGGAGTTGTTGTTGATGAAAAATGTCGAAGAATTACTAATGGTCAATTAAAATCTAAATTAGAAAAAAATATAATTACAGAAGAGGATCAGTTACGTAATCCAGAAGCCAATACATTATGTTCTTTTCATGAAAAATTATATGATTATGAACCACATAATTTGATACCACCGGGAGTTTATTCATTTGATGCATTATTAAGATATTGTAAAACTGAAGGAACATGTCCATATTTCACAGTGAGAAGAATGATTCCATTTTGTAACATTATCATTTATTCATATCATTATTTATTAGATCCAAAGATTGCAGAACGTGTTTCTAAAGAATTATCAAAAGATAGTATCATTATATTTGATGAAGCACATAATATTGATAACGTATGTATTGAATCATTATCATTAGATTTAACAGAAGATACATTAAAACGTGCTACTCGTGGTGCCAATAAATTAGGTGAGGCAATAGAAGAAATGAAAAGTCAAGATAGTGAAAAACTACAGAATGAATATGAACAATTGGTGGAAGGTTTAAGACAAGCAGAAATAGCAAGAAATCAAGAATTATTTATGGCCAATCCAGTATTACCACAAGATTTACTTGATGAAGCTATTCCTGGTAATATTAGAAAAGGTGAACATTTCATTGCATTTTTAAAACGATTTGTTGAATATTTAAAAACAAGAATGAAAGTATTACATGTTATTAGTGAAACTCCTACAAGTTTTTTACAACATTTGAAAGATTTGACATATATTGAAAGAAAACCATTACGATTTTGTTCAGAACGTTTATCATTATTGGTAAGAACTTTAGAATTATCTGAAGTAGAAGATTTCAATGCATTGAAGGATATTGCCACATTTGCCACGTTAGTATCTACATATGATACTGGATTTCAATTGATATTAGAACCATATGAAACAGAAGGTAGTACGGTACCAAATCCAATATTACATTTTACATGTTTGGATGCATCAATTGCAATAAAACCAGTTTTTGAAAGATTTTCTTCAGTTATTATCACTTCGGGGACTATTTCTCCATTGGATATGTACCCTAAAATGATGAATTTTCAAACAGTTATTCAACAATCTTATGCCATGACTTTAGCAAGAAGATCATTTTTACCAATGATTGTTACTAAAGGATCTGATCAAGTATCTATTTCATCACGTTTTGAAATCCGTAATGATCCATCAGTGGTTCGTAATTATGGATCATTATTAGTTGAATTTGCTAAAATTACTCCTGATGGAATGGTTGTTTTTTTCCCGTCATATCTTTATATGGAATCGATTATTTCAATGTGGCAAAATATGGGAGTATTAGATGAAGTTTGGAAACATAAATTAATTCTTGTTGAAACTCCTGATGCACAAGAAACTTCATTAGCATTGGAAACTTATAGAAAAGCATGTTCTAATGGAAGAGGTGCAGTATTATTATCAGTTGCTCGTGGGAAAGTATCAGAAGGTATTGATTTTGATCATCATTATGGTAGAACAGTATTAATGATTGGTATTCCTTTTCAATATACTGAATCAAGAATATTAAAAGCCCGTTTAGAATTTATGAGAGATCATTTTCAAATTAAAGAAAATGATTTTTTATCATTTGATGCCATGAGACATGCAGCACAATGTTTAGGTAGAGTTTTAAGAGGTAAAGATGATTATGGTATTATGGTTTTAGCTGATCGAAGATTTTCAAGGAAAAAAAATCAATTACCTAAATGGATAGCACAAGCATTAAATGATTCAGATACAAATTTATCAACTGATATGGCATTAGCTACAGCGAAAAAATTCCTAAGAAGTTTAGCACAACCAAGTAATCCAAAAGATCAAGAAGGAGTTTCTGTATGGAATATTGAACAATTGGAAGAATATCAAAATCAATTTAAAAAAATTGAACAAGTTGAAGAAGTTGATTTTATGGATATTGATGATGATGATTTAGATTTATTATAAAGGAAAGAAGGGTAAGAAAAAAGTCGCGTAAAAAAACATATCACGAAAAAAAATGCACTTTTACATATATATATATACTGTGTATAAATATTACTGTATATATTTCATTTTTTTTTCTTTACTTTATTCTTTTTTCAACTCTTTAATTGTTTATATAATGGATGTTGTTCTTGAAATAGGTAAACGTGAAATCCTAATAGGAGTAGCAGGAGATACAGATCCAATAAGTATACCAATATCATATATTCCCACAACTAATACTTCTTCTTCTTCTTCTTCTTCTTTAGAATCAAATTTCTTATCAGATCATTCAATTACAAAAATTCAATATGATAAAATAATTTCATCATTAAATGAATCAAATCAATTAAAATATCAACAATACCAAGATTCATTAGGTACTGTTTTATATGATATTGAAATTATATCATTTGAAATTTTAAAAAAATTAATTTATAAATCAATTAATTCAATTCCTATAATTATTAAAAATTTATTTATTATTGATTTTGGATTTTCAAAAATTTTGAAAAAAAAAATAACTTTAAGTTTATTAAAATATCGAATAAAATCAATTGTTTATATACCGGCACCCCCATTATTTGCTATTGGATGTAATCGACGTAATGCATTGATTATTAATGAAGAATGGAATATGATTTATAAAGTGATTGATTTAAGAATAATTGGAGAATATGATATTGAGGAATCAATTGATGTCATTATACAAAAAAGTGATATTGATATACGGAAAATCTTGAGAGAGAATATTATTAATACTAAAGATACGGTTGGTTGTTGGACAGCATGTTCATTATACGTCGCTTCTACAAAAAATGATCCTAATTGGGAAGAGGTGTTAACTAAAGATTATATATCTCAGTGAATATTTGATCTAAATATACTTCATCCTGTGCAAATACTCTAGTAATTTCTGAATCATTATCAATATCATCAATAGCATCATCATCATTAGTATTATCGATAAACAATTGTTTCCATGGATCTTGGCGAGAAAACCAAGAAAACCAACCCCCACTTCTTTTATCTACTTCATCATCCATTTCATACTCCATAATTTTTAGCAATATTGATTCATCTTTGTTTTCAAATTCATTTCCAAGGGGAAATAAACGTGGCTTTGTGATTGGAGCCAATGAACTTTTAATTTCCAGAAAATTCAATGGACAATCAACCAATGGTTTATCCATATGAGGTTCAATTCTTACCGTCACTGTAGGTAAATTTGTTTCTTCTAATAAACTAGGAAAATAAATTGCCTCCTCTAAAACAGGAGATGCTTCATAATATTCATCATTACTTGAATTACTTATTTCTCTTTTATCTTCAATATTATTACGTATAATACTATGTGTGTACTGAATCAAATTGGGAGAATTCTCATATACATTGGTATCCACTCTAGTAAATGGGATAGAATTCAATTCTGGCTTAAAAATATATTCCGAATCTCCATTCATATTGAAAATAAAATAAAAAAATTTGTTTATTTCTCTTTTTGTAATAACAGCCCAATATATTCTTGAAAATATTGAATATCACTTTCGTATTTATCACAAACTGTTTTAGAATCTCTAATATTGGATATCAATGAATTAATCTTGGATTGAAGTTCAATGATTTTCTCAATCTTTTGTTGTTCAGTAAGATCCGATATTGATGGTGATGATTCTGTTTCGATTGATGACATATAAAGTGAAGGTAAAAGTAGATGTTGATTGATCGATTGATTGAGTTTGATTGTAATGGAGTTTTTTGGGTTGTAAAAAAAAAAAAAAGATTACATAAATTTGTTGGCTACTTGATTTTCTGTTCTGTTCTGTTCAGTGCTGACGTAAGAAATTGCAGTTAAAGGTCACGGGGTTGGTCGTGTGCACCTCCTTTTTAGAGTATTACGGTGAGTGACAAAATATCTCATAAATTACCATGTTTGTCAGTTCTTTTTCTTTTCCCTCACTCTCTCCCTTTGTCGCTGTGTCAGTGATTTTTTTTTTTTTTTTTAATTCCATTTGTTCCATAATCATTTATTTATTGTATTAATCAGCAACAACAACAACAAGATGTCCTGGGGAGGATTCAAAAAAGCAATTAATCGTGCTGGTGCTTCTGTCACTGTTAAAAATGTCGATAAAGTAATGGATAAAGATTTTGATACTGAAGAAAGAAGATTTAAAACTTTAAAAACTGCAGGTCTTGCTTTACAGAAATCTTCTAAAGGGTATTTAGATTCAATTAGACAAATTACAAATTCTCAAGTTACAATTGCAGAAATTGTTTCCAATTTATATGAAGAATCCAAACAAGGTGCTCAATCAGTTTATTCCAATGTTGGATCATATTATTTACAATGTGTTCGAGAATTTGATGAAGAAACTGTTAAACAATTAGATGGACCATTTAGAGAAACTGTTTTAGATCCAGTGACTAAATTTTCCAATTATTTTACTGAAATTGATGAAGCTATTAAGAAAAGAGAACATAAAAAATTAGATTATGAACAATGTAAATCTAAAGTGAGACGTTTGATTGATAAACCAGCAAAAGATGCTGCTAAATTGCCAAGATCTGAAAAAGAATTGTCATTAGCAAAGGAAATTTATGAAGAATTAAATGAACAATTGAAAGCAGAATTACCACAATTAATTTCATTAAGAGTACCATTTTATGATCCATCATTTGAAGCATTAGTTAAGATACAATTAAGATTTTGTACAGAAGGTTATTCAAGATTGGCCCAAATTCAGCAATACTTGGAACCTTCAGCCAGAGATGATTATGCTAATGGTATCTTAGATGGTAAGATTGATGATATGTTGGTTCAAATGCAAAGTTTAAGTATAACCACTTTGGGAGGTAAATAAGTTATGTAATAGTAATAATGTATAAATAAAAAGAACAAGAAGAAGTAAAATATGAGTACAATTAATAACCTGAAAGAATCTCTAATAAATCAATTCCTCGGTTTCCGTGCAAAAAGTTTGATATTAGATAATGATTTTAAGAGGCTTTTATTTATAATTATTGTTTCTTCCCTATTGTGTCTGTTGTGGGTAAAATAAAGCGAAGTAACCCTAAACGTCGTTAAAGGTAGTAAAGAGAGAGGGAAGGGGAAAAAAAAAAAAAAGAAGTTATAAGAAAATGATTTCGAGTGAAGGTCAAAAACTGCATCTACAAACGATGAAGCAATTGGTAATAAAGTATATAACGTTTCTTCTTAGATATCCGACGATATATATACTTGTTCCATTACTTATAATATTCACCCTATCCTATAATATAGTGTATGATTTTACTGTCAAACAACTCAACTCATTATTCTTATATGGAGTTGAAAAAATAACGTTGTTTCCAACCATATGTCAAGGGAAATATGTAACCAAGCTTATACTTAAGTCAGATAATGTGTTAGATCCTGAATATCTTTTAAAAGTTCAAGAAATGAAACAACATTTGGGTTCTTATTGTAATTGCATTATAACACCTATTCTTGAATTTGAACTGAAAAGATCTGTTATACGATACTTTAACGAGATGAACGTCTTATTGGCTTATTTATTTCTTGATAATTTAACTTATACAAATCATTTTATTCAAACAGCAAAAACATTGAAAATTTACCTAATACATGATGGAGATATTCCTGTGGAAGGTATTACAGAAATTTCCAAACATTTTATTGATTATTTTACAATTCAAACAGGTTTATCAAATATAAGATATTTTTTCTTAGCGAGTAATATTGTTGGTATTATACTTGGTAGTGGATTTATATTATATTTATATTTGGTACTTGCAAATAGTCATCGAGTAAAATCAAGTTTCAAAATTTTGTACCATTGGTTAATTAGTTTATTTTTGACAGCATTGGCATCAACAAGTTTAGTTACATATTGGGAAGGAGCTGCAAGTTGGACTTTAGTCACTGAACCACTGACTTTTTTTACAAAATTTGCTTATTTTTTAATAATTATGGTGGCAGCATCATCAAATTTATTTGATGGCTTGGAGATCCCAGGTTCAAATATTCATAAACGATTACTTAAATATTATACTGGATTTTATGGCATGCCAAAAATTACCAAGAATTTACTTGTAAACATGGTGATTGTTTGTCAGATGCAATTAATATGTGTTTTATTGGTGTGGATTTGTTTCAACGGTGAATATTTGCATTTTATTTATTATAAATTGATGGTGATATTTAAGGAAATCTTTATTGCCTTGGTCATTGAGTATTTTGTTGAATTGACATTAGTACCAGCAATGATTGTTGTTGATCTGAAACAAGAGATTTTACATTTAGAAAATGAAGATGGGGCGAATCTGATTTCTAAAAAATTAATGAAGAGTGAAAGAGAATCTTCAAGGTATAAATTGGGATTAAAGTTATTGACAGTTACAAGAAAATGTAATCCAATTATTAGTGGCTTATCAGGATTGGTTATCATGCTCATTATATTAACTCATTGGACTATTATTATGCCAATGGGTTTTAATATTAGTATTGAAAATTCAAATACTTGGATTTATTATCTTGAATATTCATTATTAATTCTTTTTATTGTTGCTGTACTGGGATTAGTTGTTGCAACTTTTAAGACTGAAAATTTAGAATTTAATGAAAATGTTAAACGTTTCAATAGTATAGAATTGACTGCATCTTCAGACATTTTACGAATTGCAACCAATCCAAAAAGTTCACATATTGTAACCACATCTTTGGATCATAAAGTATTATATTGGTCTCCATTAGGTGACCCTGAACCAATTGAATTATCATGTGACTTGTGGCCAATTAATCATTTAGGTATTAATGATGATGGACGATTTGTTATATTGGTAAATTTTAAAAATGGAATTATTAAATGTTTTGATAGAAAATTAATGAAAATTAAATGGACACAAATGGAAGATTCATTAAGAACAAAACCAAAAATTTTAGAATCTTTTTTTAGAAAACGTACTGTTCCAGGATTTTTAGCAAGAAAAATGTTGAGAAAAAGAAGAGGTAGTGATGTATCTTTATCATCAGTAAATTCACTGGTAAATGCAAATTTCCCACCTCCACCCCCACCAATTGAAATGAAATCACATAGTCAAGAACAAAGGGAACGTAAATCTAATACTGTTGGTAAAGAAGAATATGTTATGGTATTACAAACTGGGGAAATTTTAGTTGTTTCATGTGTTGATGGTAGTATTAAATGGTATGATGTTAAAGAATCATTAATTAATGCCACAAAGATACGAACTCCAAGAGTTCCTGATAGAATTGTTTGTTTAACATCTAATGCTGATTTAATTGTGGTTAATATTGTTAATAATAATTTAAAATCAAAACAATTGAAAATTAAACGAGCTAATCCATCAAGTGAACTTTCAACAACTTTAAATCCACCTAGTATTCAAGCAATTGAATTTGTTGGATTTGTTGTTAAAGTTGATGGATTAGAATGTCAAGTGATTGATGTTATTTCTGGTAATGTTGTTAAACTGTTTGTTATTGGAAGTATGAAACCAAATACTTTAAAAGTATCATATCCACAACCAACCCATTGTCGATTCTGTGGTAGTGCTGCCATTTCTTCATTTAGTGTAATGTATGAAAATGATAATGGTGGTGGTGGTAGTAATGGTAGTAGTAATGATGATAATGAAGATAATGATCATGAAGGAACTATTGTTGTTCATACATTTCGAGTTGATGAAATGAGAAAAGCAATTTGTCTTAGAGTTGAAAGAGATGTAAGGGAAATTAGATGTCTTGGATTTTCAGCAGCTGATGAACAAGTTAATTGGTTTTATAATGTTGTTGGATATGAAGTTACATGTGTTAATTCAATTATTGGAATAATGGAAAATAATAATACAATATTAAACAAAACAAATAAAATTATTGAATCATCATCAACATCATCAATTGGATTAAGTTCATTAAGAAATAGAAAAATTCATAGTAAATATCATACTAAAAAAGAATTTCAATTAATGGTGGTATCATTAGGTAATGGAATTACAGATTATTATAATTTATTAGATGATAAAAAATTTAATAATATTTGGTCAGTTTGTCGATATGGTTATAAATCAGTTATTTTAAATTTAGGTAATCGAATGGAAATTATTTATTTTGGTAATAATAATTTAATTGAATATGTTGATGATAATTCTTTAAAATTTAATTTAAGATAACAAAAAAAAAAAAAAAAAATTCAAGAAGTAAGAAATAATTGGGAATCAAAGTAACCACCCCAAAGTATCATTTAGAAACATTATATCCCCAAATTGTTGTTTTTAAATAAGCTGCTGTTTTTGATTTTAGAATACAGTGTGTATAGATACATATACAGTATATATATATTTGTAATTATATTTTTAATTAAAAAAAAAAAGAACCACGATTATTTATTTTAATTTCATCACAATCAATAAACTAAAAAATTCCCATTCCATAAAAAAAAAAAGAAAGATGACATCATACATGTATAGTATATTACTCCAACTACTGTAGTTTTTTGGTAAAAAAAAAAAATTTTGATATCATGTATTTTAAATTTTGTACATCAATAAAATCATGTATAATAATCATCATCAAATAGGATTAATCAACACCATTACGGACAGATAAGTTAAAAAACAAAAACAAAACAGAAAAAAAAAACTATTTTTAGAAAATTCAGAATAAACGAAAAATAAAGATGAAGGTATTCTTATTTAGTCTAATATATCATGTATATACTGTGTATATATCGTTGAGATTTGATATACATATACTTCTAAATTATAAACACCACCTAATGTATTTGGTTTATTTGTATGTATGAGAAATGAAATTATCATACTGTAATTGGCTTGAAACATTTACAAAACAGTATTTCAGAGTTGTTAAATAATATATGAAGATGGTGACCACAATAATAATATGTGAATTGTAATAATTTGTACATGGTTTAGTATCCCAATATCTATTTATTTATCTATCCATTTGATACTGATTTATTCATTTAGATTCTTTTTTTTTTTTTTGATAAATGCACGCAAATTACGTAACTTTTATTTCGATGATCTTTTTTTTTCAACAATTAATTTTTGATATCATATATTTTTTATAGGTATGTTTTACACGACTTTATGCCCACACACACACACATATCAACATACACATACATTTAGAGAGATATACTTTAATATTAAATTCTTCAAAGGAGTACATGTATATTATCTGATTCAATGTGGGGGTGGTTTTTTTAATTAATATTACTTGTTTTTATACAAATTTTATTTTTATCACAAAATTTAAAAAAATTACAAATTCAAATGCAAATAAAAGAAATTGTTCCCCAATTAGTTAAATTTTAAAATTTTAAAATAGAGATGGATGATCATTGTAATATATACAATACAGAATACACACACAAGACCGTTTATTGTACAGTAAATTCTCAAATATACTCTGTACAGTAGTTTTTAAATTGTAGTAAAGCCAACCAATACAAAAAGAAGGCGATAGAAAAATTTTCATTCAAAGATAAGAATTATTTTAAGAAACCGTCAATTGCATTTGTTATTATTATTATTATTATTATTGATATTCTTTTCATTTAAGTCAAGGGATAGAATAGATAAGAGGGTCAACAAGAATTTAGAAGTTTTTTTTTTTTTCTATTCAAATTACGGATAATGTAGATGTGTGTAACTAATAATAGAATATTAGATATAATGGTACATAAGTGTGTACTTACCAATGACCAAAAATTTAATAATAAAGAAAAAAAAAAAAAATTTCTTCAATTAAATTTCAAGACGCGTTTCATTTTTTTTTTATTTGCTTTGGCCCCCTCCCCCCTGCCTCACCCGCCGCCTCACCTAGGTAATAATTTTTACAAAGATGGTCTACATTGTATCAAAATATGATTTCACTCTGAATGTCGATTATTTTTGTAGATATGATACTGTATGTTGGGTATGGTTTAACATCACCAATAACAAATTGTCAAGTCAAACTGTTGTCAATGAGATAAAGGAAATACACTGTAGGTTTTATTTTTTAAACAGTGAATGATTTAATTTTTTAAAAAAAACTTTGAAATAAAATATATATACACATGGACAAAATATATGATACATGCCTATAGTTGTTCTTCTTCTACAGTAATTAATTTTGAATGTGAGATATGTTATTTGCATTATGCAATATTGACTAAAATAAATGGTACATATGCACATTTCCTTCTTCTACTTACTTTTGCCCTCCCCCCCCTATATCCCAATTAGGTTAAATTGTATTACATGTGTACATAGTATAACTTTATTCAATGTCAAAGATTCATGATGTTAAGGGGAACTAAGAAAACAAAAACCAACAACAACAGAAATAACAAGGCGGAAACACTTTTTCTTTATTGCTTTCTCTCTCTGTGTATGTGTTCTTTTATTTGTGGTCTAATGATATTAATAAAAAAATTCATTAAACGTGTCAGTAACAAAACATTTCAGATATATATACACAATTGTAAGAAAACTAAAATAAAACACTAAAAACAAATGTATATATATAGTTTGTTAAAACAATTATCATGCACTTCATTAAAGACTATACATAAAACATAAATTGTTTTAAATGTAGAAGAATCAGAAAAAGCAAAAATAGAATTGGTCTAGAATTGAATCATGGATTCTCATTTTTTACTTTGCTTTTTTTTTTTTTTTTAAACATACAAGTGTATCATATATTCTGAAGTTTCAAATTATTATTAAAGTATACGAAAGAAATATAATGTAGAATATAAAAAGAACATTACAATTTATACTGTGTATGTAGATCAATTATTATTTAATATCTATACAGATATGAAAAAGGAATTGATTACATTGACATACTGATATTCACATTCCCGCTTCATTTGCTCTCTTACAATTTTTTTTTTTTTTTTTTGTTTTTGTATTCCCTTACTTTAATTATGCACAAGTACACGCACAGCAAAAAAACAAAAAAAACAACGGGTCCACTTGTACACGACTAACAAATCACAAAATCAATTTTTTTTTTAGTTTTTTTTTTAAAAAAAATTTTTTAAACTACGAATTCATTTGGAATAAAAAAATTAAAAAAATTATATATAAGAAAGTTGATTGAGAAGATCGTCTGTCTTTTCTTTTATAAAAATTTTACTTTATTATAATTTTAAATATTTTTGAAGTTCATTTGATTATAAAGGGAATAATTCATTTACATATATACAGTATAGTATAAATACGTAATAATTTGTACACAAGAAAAAAAAACTGTTTTTTTTTTTGTTTTTTTTCTCCTAGTTTGCACACTTTCCCCAATTTTAACAAATTAGAACCAAAAAATTTGTTTCTACTCCCCTACCACCACGTCTTACGCCCTGTTATTTACTGATATATCTGACATCGTTTAACGAAATAAATTTTTTAATCTGACTTTGATTTTTTATTTTTAGACAATTTTAGTTTTGAGGTCATTTAAAACCAACCAACCCATTATAAGACAGACAGCAAAGAATTAAAAAAAAAAAAAAAGAAAAGAAAAGAAAAGAAGTAGAGACAACTAAAAATTCCTATCATCCATCATTCTTTGAATTTTTTTTTTTGCCAACGTATGCCACAAGCTTTCAATTTGACTTAAACTTACACACACACAGACACACACACACACGCAGAGAAATAGAAGAAATACAATTTTCTTCACACACACAACCTTACATCATTAAACACCGCCTCCGCCTCCCCCTCCCCCAAACTACAACCAAATCTATATTCATATTTATATTCATATTTATATTCATATTTATATTCATATTCATATTTATATTTATATTTATATATAAACACACACACACAGAGTGAAGAAAAGAGAACAAAAAAATCATTTTTATTTTTTTTTGTCAATAATTTCAAAATTTGATAAGTTGTAAGATTCTAAAACAAAGTTATACAACTATTAGGACACTACTATATTTCAATATTCCTTTGTATTTTACCTACCATTCGCTTGAATAATTTATCATTTGTTTTGATTTCTAAGATCACATTCACCCCTATCAATTAAAGATCAAAATTGAAATACCCCAGCCCCCCTTTTTTTTTTTATTTTATTTTATTTCATTTTATTTCATTCACACATAGACACACACAAGTAATAATTTATCATTGTTATTTTCCCTTCCCTCCGTTATTACAATAAATACAATCATGAGTCATCCATCTTCACCAAATAATAGAGGTTCCATATTTGGTTGGGCCAAAAATTTAAAAAAGAATCATTTCCTATCAAATGAATCTGTAAATGAAATCAGTGATAGTGAATCATTAGGTAAATCTCCAACTAAAAGTATGTGGCTTAATACAAATACTAATGGACATAACTCTTCACAACCTCAAAATATTCCATTCCCTCAAGGGTCATCTTCATTTTCATTATTTAATAATCACCCCCTGTCTCCTCCTCCTTCAACTACTCAACATCAACAACAATCATCATCAATAAACAATTATTTGAGCACATCTCCAAATTCAGGATCTGATTTCCTTCGTCCTTTATTGAATCCAAGATCACGTTCAGCTAATAATGTCAGTCGAGTGAGATCAAACTCCCTTAATCAATCAGAATCAAATAGTGTTCGTCAACATCGTGATTCGTTTTTACAAAGTAATTCTTTATTTGATGAAAATTCTAAATATTTTGGAGTTCCTTTACAACAAGCATTAAATGAGGCTTCAGCAAAAATTTCCATATTGGCCACTGAACAAGCTGATGGCTTGAATTATGGTGAAATACCGGTCGTGGTGGCTAAATGTGGGGTTTATTTAAAAAAGAATGGATTAACAGTTGAAGGGCTTTTTAGAGTTGGAGGATCTTCAAAAAGAATAAAAGAATTACAAATTATATTTAATAGTCCACCAAATTATGGGAAAAAGTTAAATTGGGATGGTTTTACTGTACATGATGCTGCTTCTGTGTTGAGAAGATATTTGAATGCTTTACCAGAACCATTGATTCCACTAGATATGTATGAATTATTCCGTGAACCTTTGAGAAGTAGGAAAAGAATCATCAGTTATATGAAGTATAAAGCAGAAAACCCCATCAAATCTTTAGCTTCAAAAGACACTGCCGGTGTCGTTGCCACTAGTAATAGTAGTGTTAGTCGACCATCACTTCCTCAAAATGGTGAAAACCCAACCAACAACAACAACAACAACAACAACAATTCAACTTCAGATTTGTTGGATTCATCACAACTATTAACTGAAGCCAATGTTGGTAGATTAAATGGTGATAATACCCCACGTAAAAATTCAGAAGGTTCATCAAATGTATTTTCTCAAACTCCTCAAGTACAATTGAGTGAAGAAGAAGTCAATATTAGAAATAAAAAGAAGTCGAAAAATTATAAAAAACTCACCAATGAAATACATTGTGCTATTGATGAATATAAACTGTTGGTTACTTCATTACCAGTAGCTTCAAAACAATTGTTGTTTTATATTTTGGATTTACTTGCCATGGTTCAAAATCATTCAAAAGAAAATTTAATGAGTTCAAGAAATCTTGCAGCCATATTCCAACCATCAATCTTGTTTCATCCAAATCATGATTTGGATCCTGTAGAGTATGCTTTATCTCAATCAGTTGTTGAATTTTTGATTCAATATGCTTATAAATTATTACCTAATCATGAAGCAACAATAATATCTCCAGAAGCAAGTAGTCCCACCACCAAATCTGCCATGGCTACACATCTTTCTACAAATATTCCTGATTTTGCCCCGGCAGAAAGTGATGTTACTTCAACAAGTACATCTCCATTAGGTGAAGAAGCACATTTAACTAAAGATGTTTATCCTCATACCACTACAGATACTTCTTCTTCTGCAGCAGTAGCTGCTGCTGCTGCTGTTGTTGTTGCTCCTCCTACTACTACTCTTCCGCCTCCACAAGATAGACAATCATCACTTGGTTCTGGTTCTAATCATGATGATTTAGTATCAGGATATCAACATAATGTAACTGGTTCACTTCCATTTGATTCAGATATGGAAAGTGATGATATTGGATCTGATTTAGATGATGATTTACATTTTCAACAATTGAAATTGAATGAAGTATCACCAGTTAAAAAAGCTTTAAGTCCTCCTTTACCAAGTGCAATTGTTGTATCTACCCCATCTTCTTTATCAGTACCACAAGTACAATATAAAGCACAAGATTAATGATGTTTTAAAAAAATTTATGTCTTTCCTTTTTTTAATTTTCTTTTGTTTTATATATATATTATTTGAATATTTTTCCCTACTTTATTCTTCTCCGGTCTTGAAATTTTTTTTTTTTTGGTTCGTATATATTTGTATGATTATTTATTTATATATAGCTATTATTATTCTTATTATTATTTAGTGTATTTTGTATTTATTTTTGTATATTCGACCAATAAGAACAACAACAACATTATTGACAATAGATCATAACGAACTTTATATATATATACGGTAAAATATATTTATTCATCTTTAAATTTTAATATTTATGGGAGTTTGTAATGTATCTTATAGTTCCTTCGAATAAACATTTCACATTTTTTCTACGCTTTTTTTTTGGTTGAATTTTGTTACGAAATTTTTAATGAAATATGAATATTTCAAATTAATAATGGAATAATTTAATAAATATAGAAAATTCAAATAAATATTTTAAATATATAAACTATATATATATATATATGAAAATTCATAAACACTTTTAATTTTAAAATTAAAGTGTACCGAAAAATCAAATTATCTTTTAAATTTAACATTAAAAGGTAATACCGAAATTAAAAAAAAAAAAACAACAATGTTGCAAAAAAAATATAAGAATCCACAAGAAAGTCAAAATAGTACTAGTAATAATAATAATAATAATAATATTAATAATAATAATGATAATCATCAATATTATTTTTTCAAAAAGAATCTTAAATCAAAAATCCAATAAACAAACCAGTTGAAATAATCAAAGTTAATGCACTACCAGCAATAGATGTTAATGTTGATGATGCAGAATTAGCAACAGCAACAATATTTGTAGTACTTGAAACTTGTTCAGTTGAAATAACAATACTTGAATAACTTGAAGTTGAAATCAATGTAGATAATGTTCCTTCATTTCCAGATTCTCCATTGACGTTATTATTACCATTTGAACCATTATTGGATGATCCTTCAGAACCAGAACCAGAACCAGATTTATTACCAGAACCAGATTCATCACCAGAGGAGTTAGATCCAGGTTTATTACCAGATCCAGAACTAGAACTAGATTCACCAGCTACAGTAGTTTGTTCAGCATGGCCCTGATCTTTAGTCAAAGTGATGTATTCAACAACAGTTTCAACTTGATCAGCTGCTTTGGAAGCTTTGGAAACGGCAGATTTGGCGTATTCAACAGCTCGAGATGATTCTTGGGCTTCTGCGGCACTCAATTGAACAGAAGCAGCAGATGATTGAACTTTAACCAAGGATGTTTGTTTGTCAATGCATGATTCTTGTACTTCAATCAATGAAGTAAGAGTGACATAAGCAATAGATTCAACTGACTTGATGGAACTCAATTCACTTTCACAACTGGCAACAATTTCGGTCTTGTGACCAGATTCAGCACTGGATTTAACCGATTCAAGAGAACTCTTGGCTGATTCACACGAGTAAATAGTGGTGACAACCTTGTCTTGTTCCTTGGATGCAGAACTTTGTTTAGATTTAGCACTGGATTGTTCATCACAGGCAGATGATTGCACACCAGAAGCAGAAGTTTGCTCACAGTATTCAGTGACATGAGAAGTAATGATGACAGTTTCAGTGACCACGTGACCTTCTTCATCAGTACAAGTTTCAGTAACAGTAAGAGTATCTGGCAATTCAGTTGATTTGGTTTCATCAGATGGAACCTCAGTAGCAGTAGCAGTAGTAGATTGAGATTCAGAAGCAGTAACAGATTCATTAGCAGATTCAGAAGCAGTAACAGATTCACTAGCAGATTCAGGAGCAGTAACAGATTCACTAGCAGATTCAGAAGCAGTAACAGATTCACTAGCAGATTCAGAAGCAGTAACAGATTCACTAGCAGATTCAGAAGCAGTAACAGATTCACTAGCAGATTCAGAAGCAGTAACAGATTCACTAGCAGATTCAGAAGCAGTAACAGATTCACTAGCAGATTCAGAAGCAGTAACAGATTCACTAGCAGATTCAGAAGCAGTAACAGATTCACTAGCAGATTCAGAAGCAGTAACAGATTCACTAGCAGATTCAGAAGCAGTAACAGATTCACTAGCAGATTCAGAAGCAGTAACAGATTCACTAGCAGATTCAGAAGCAGTAACAGATTCACTAGCAGATTCAGAAGCAGTAACAGATTCACTAGCAGATTCAGAAGCAGTAACAGATTCACTAGCAGATTCAGAAGCAGTAACAGATTCACTAGCAGATTCAGAAGCAGTAACAGATTCACTAGCAGATTCAGAAGCAGTAACAGATTCACTAGCAGATTCAGAAGCATTAACAGATTCACTAGCAGATTCAGAAGCAGTAACAGATTCACTAGCAGATTCAGCTGCACTAGATTCAGCAACCGATGCAGATGAAGATTCAGCAGAACTAGATTCAACAGAACTAGATGAAGTATCACTAGATTCGGTTGCAGGTGCAGATGTAGACTCAGCGGCACTGGACGAGGTGTCCACCGGAAGGCCAGCAGAAAGATCAACATCAGTTTCCGTACCATCAGTATCACTGATAGAATCAATGAAATCATCAACTTCGTCTCTCTTTCTGACAGGCAATTGTTGCAAGTGAACTTGATTTAATTTGGTCACTAAGTTGAATAATACTCTAGCTGGGATACTAATAATTCTACCGGAGGTACGGATATCATTGGTGTATTGGTTGCCGCTGACACGAGCATAGTAGTACTGAATGTCGTAGTCATTTTGGGAGACAAAGTCGAAGAAAGTTTCTAAGTAGTCTGGGATTTCAAATTCACACACACCAGTACCATAGTCAACAATGGAGACTTGTTCACCATTAATGAAACAACCAACTTCAGATGGTGTTTCTGAAGGCACACCAGAAGAAGTGACAGAAGATTCTTCACTAGTGCCTTCGACAGTAGAAGATGATTCAATAGATACACTTTCTTCTGCAGAAGTTTCTTCACTAGCTGTAGTTTCAGAAGGAGCGGAAGTAGATTCAACTGTGACAGATTCGGATTCAACTGGGGCGGATTCGGATTCTACAATGGTAGATTCAGAAGCACTAGTATCTTCAGCAGAAGTATGTTCACCAGAAGGTTCTTCAGTAAAAACAGATGATTCTTCTGCAGGTGTAGATGTTTCTTCAACGGACGTATCTTCAACAGAACTAGATTCAAAAGCACTCACATCTTCGCTAGAAGTTTCTTCAACAGGAGCAGAACTTTCATCAACAAAAGCAGAACTTTCTTCAACACTACTAGAAGTTTCGTCGGCAAGAGCTGAAGTTTCTTCAATAGGAGTAGAAGTTTCTTCAATAACAGGTGCTTCGGATGATGTTTCGACAACGGTGTCTTCAGAGTATGTTTCCACAGTAGGCTGATCGGAGGAGGATGTGACTGATACATCAGTAGCAATAGCAGTAGCAGCTTCATTTAATCTAGTAGTAACACTTGCAGGTGGCATCCAGTATGGTTCCCAGACACCAGCTGAAGAACAAATGGAGGAGGCCAAACTGGTTGCAACAACAACATCTTCACCACGACAATTATCAGCAATACAGTTACCAATTCCACCAGCAAAATTTGGCATGATACACAAACAACCGGTGTCCCAGTATGGACATGGTGTTTGTCCGGTGTTTTGGAAAAGACATGGTTTGGCACAATCTGGGTACAAGTCGTAGATACGATCAGCAAAACCATTGATACTAGCGGTTTTTGGAACACTTGGGTATGTTGCATATGGATTGTCATCATCACCATTAGTTGAAGTTACTTGATTGGATGATTCAGCAGTTGAAGTCAGCTCACTAGACGGTTCCTCAGATGAAGTTTCTCCAGCAACAGGTTCTTCAGTGGAAATTTCTTCAGCAGAAGCAGAAGTTTCGTTTACAGGTTCTGCAGATGATGTTTCAACAAAGGAGTCTTCAGTTAATGATAATTCGGAGACTGGAATATCAGATGAGGTTTCTGCAACAACAGGTTGATTAGATGATGTTTCCTCGATTGCCTCTTCAATGCTGGAAGACTCTTCAACGACAGGAGAAGCACCTATGCTGACATCAACTGGCGTTCCTTCTTCATCAGAAATGGAGCCTATGAAATCGTCAACTTCGTCCCTCTTTCTTGTCGGAGCGCGTTGCACGTGAACTTGGAATAATGGAATACTAGCATCAACCAAGAATCTAGCTGGGATATTAATCACTCTACCTGCAGTACGAATATCGTTAGTGTACCGTTGATCCTCAACAACTGCATAGAAGTATTGCACATTATAGTCAACTGAGGAAACGTAACTAAAGAACACTTCCAAATCTGGTGGTAGTGTAAAAGCACAAGTACCCGATTCGTAATCAACAATTGATACTTCTTCCCCATTAAGCAAACAAGCGATCCTGGATGGTATTGGAGATGGTACTGAGGATGAACTAGTAGATTTCTCAGAGGTTTCAGCAGAACTAGTAATAGATACCACAGAAGATGTTTCTTCAATAACAGGTGCTTCGGATGATGTTTCGACAACGGTGTCTTCAGAGTATGTTTCCACAGTAGACTGATCGGAGGAGGATGTGACTGATACATCAGTAGCAATAGCAGTAGCAGCTTCATTTAATCTAGTAGTAACACTTGCAGGTGGCATCCAGTATGGTTCCCAGACACCAGCTGAAGAACAAATGGAGGAGGCCAAACTGGTTGCAACAACAACATCTTCACCACGACAATTATCAGCAATACAGTTACCAATTCCACCAGCAAAATTTGGCATGATACACAAACAACCGGTGTCCCAGTATGGACATGGAGTCTGTCCGGTGTTTTGGAAAAGACATGGTTTGGCACAGGCTGGGTACAAGTCGTAGATACGATCAGCAAAACCATTGATACTAGCGGTTTTTGGAACACTTGGGTATGTTGCATATGGATTGTCATCATCACCTTTAGTTGAAGTTACTTGATTGGATGATTCAGCAGTTGATGTACTTTGAACGATAGGTTCTTCAGTAGATGATTCTTCAACAACTGGTTCTTCGGTTGAGCTTTGTTCAACAACAGGTTCTTCGGTTGAGCTTTGTTCAACAACTGGTTCTTCAGTGGACGTTTCTTCAATAACTGGTTCTTCAGTGGACGTTTCTTCAATAACTGGTTCTTCAGTGGACGTTTCTTCAACAACAGGTTCTTCGGTGGAGGTTTGTTCAACAACAGGTTCTTCGGTGGAGGTTTGTTCAGTTGGTTGTTCAGATGATGTTTCTTGAGCTGGTTCATCAGTAGCAACAGCAGTAGCAGCTTCATTTAATCTAGTAGTAACACTTGCAGGTGGCATCCAGTATGGTTCCCAGACACCAGCTGAAGAACAAATGGAGGAGGCCAAACTGGTTGCAACAACAACATCTTCACCACGACAATTATCAGCAATACAGTTACCAATTCCACCAGCAAAATTTGGCATGATACACAAACAACCGGTGTCCCAGTATGGACATGGTGTTTGTCCGGTGTTTTGGAAAAGACATGGTTTGGCACAGGCTGGGTACAAGTCGTAGATACGATCAGCAAAACCATTGATACTAGCGGTTTTTGGAACACTTGGGTATGTTGCATATGGATTGTCATCATCACGGGCTTGTATTGGTGCAGCAGTGAGGATTTCCTCAGCTAAAACAAGGGAAATAGTTAAAGCGAACGTTAAAAAAAATTGCATGGTCGCGCTCGCGATAAATTTTTGCAGTAAAAATGGTGGCTTTGAGCGAGTGTGGGATCAACAGATAGAAAATGTTAGCCCAAGTACGTGGTAGCGATTGTTGTAGAAGGAGCTGTAGTTAGAATAGTACTGGAGTGATAGAAAACAAGATTCTTAACAGGAAGGCTATTATGGTTATACATGATTTTAGGGACGGGAGGGAATGCCTATATTTATATGTACATCTGCAACAACACCTTGAATAGGAGAATATGCAATAATCAAAGTGACGCGGATGAATGAAATCGACAATATCTAAAAATCAATTAGGGTAGACTTCGCAGTAAGGTTATGAATATGATCTAGGATTATGCAAATTATTCTTACAGAACCAATTCCCGATATTATCAATAAACTGGCCAATACAAACGATTCAAACTGGGCTAGGGACATGAAGTACTACCCCCAGAAGCAAACACAAAATGTACCATGAACAATTAAAGACAAGAGAAATTACTACCATTATTGAGGTTAGAATGGATTAGGAAATTTTCTTTAATGAATTTCACCTGGTAAAAGATCTTATGCGTCTAGTAGAATACTTGGAATATAGCTTCATTTATTGTTACTGTGTCGTCTTTTAACTTCTTGGTTTTTTAGTGTATGTGGTATTGTTTGCTTGGCCCGAAGTCTAATGCAACCGAGTTAACCACATTAACCTTGTGGTACTTCATACATTTGCATTTATCCAATCAACGTTTGAGCTCGCGCGTTAGTCGGTCACCGAATTTATCGTTTTGAGCGTAGAAATTTACTAAGTGAATATAGCGGTAAGTCCATAGTGTTACTTTGCATTAAATTTTATAAATGTTCAATGCTTGTAGGAGCATAATGCATGAATTCAGGTAAAGCAGCCGAACCACATGCTACTACTTAATTGATTTGAGTAGATTAAATTGAGTAGAATACGATGAGCTTCAGACTTACTTGTTCCATGATCTTGGTTTAGGTAATTTGTATTTCTATTTGTAATACTATTTGATCAACAGGGTTTTAATTATAGTTATCCTTAATCTTGTCTTTCCTTGAGAAATTAAGGGTGAAGGGTTGTGACTTTAAGTTGCTGAATTTAAGTTTTGCGATGCCAAATGTTTTTATTTTTGTTTTGTTTTTTGATGTTCCCAGATTCTCCATTGTACAACTGGAATTTTAAAAACGAACTTATCGGTTAAAATTGTGATTGCTTTCAGACAGGGAGAGGACAAAAAGAAATTACTCATGGAATTAACATCAAAATTATTCATAGATGGTCTTTAAATTTTAAACTATCACTATAGTGTGTTAATTCTTGAAGCCAAGTAGAGAGAAAGTTTCTTAATATTAGTAAATCCCAATGCTTTTTGTGCCCTCTAACCATAGTGTATGGGCATCTTTTATTGACCCCTATTCGCTATACAGAGTAGTTATACAAGGAGGAAGTGAACACATAGAGATGTAGGGTACTAATAATTCGGATTATATAATAATATCACCTTGCATTAGTATCAAGATTTGAGATGAATTGGTGAATTAGCAGTGTTAACACCTTCTTGAATATAAATGTCCAGTGCAGCATGTATTAGAATTACTAGTTTGGACTTATTGTGATAGTATCATAATTTGTTTTCTTTATAATGAAATCAAGTGCATCCACTAAAAATTTTTGGCTATTGTTAAAGTGACCGTCGTGAAACTCGTAACTTATTCGAGCCGATTAATACGAAGCAGATTGAGCTTACAGTCATTTGTAAAAAAAAATTGGCCCGTTTTTTATGAACTGAAATATTATGTAGAGAACGAAGCGAGAAGCCGAGGTAAATCTTGTTATTTCGTGTGTAGCCCAATTATGACCATTTAAGAACATTAACCAGGAAAGCATTATCACTATTCCAAAGCCGAATGTCTGGTGTATGTTGAAAACAGTTGTCCACGTGGAACTTGGTAGATAAAGAATTGTAAGACTAGTACTTGGTTTGAATTTTTAGCTCTTAAAAAATTTGTCTACCACAAGGTTTGCAAGATTTATTAAAGAATTTTAACAAAAAAGTTATTAAAACATTCTTCCCAAAATGTAACAAGTACATTAAGAGCTGCAGTATTATATCCCATTATTTATTTTATATTGTGTAGTCATTGTTTCATGTATTTTAATTAATATCTGAGCTTTCAAATTGCTGAACGGTGAATCGGTGGTGTTCATCCGCGACACGTGCCCAAATTGTGTTTGATGCTGGAATGTTTGTAATTGCACGACTATTTTTAGTAATTGGTTGTGAACCTTTCACTAGTGCCTTCGTCTATTTAAGTGGACGACTTTTCCTCTATTTTTATATATTTTGTTTATTACTTGATTCTATAACTTTTCTATTTCTTATTCTATATATTTATATTGTTAATTAACTATATATACTTTGAATTCTATCCTTAGAGTCGGTATTACGTACACAATAAAAAACCTAGGGTAAAACAATTGGATGGATACGTGCAGGTCACACCGATGGCGCACTTACTTCGATTTACCCAGTATTCCTCTCATTGCTGGGGAAGTGTGCGATATTCCAAGTTCCTGCATATAAATTGCTTGTGCACTTTTTTGATTTCTTTTGGGGCAGATTTTATTTCACAATTTTTTTTTTTTTGGTTTTTGAGAAGAGGAGATGAGATAAAATAATTTTATTGATTATCAGTTACAACATAGTAAACCATTTATTCAACACATTACATACAATAATCTATCAAAATGGCCGGAAGAAATGCTATAAATAAACCAAAGATTAAGATGCATGCACATAGCCATGCTAAATCATTAGGAAGAAAAAGAGCAGCTCGTAGAACAACAGCCACAAGATCATCAACATCCCGATATGCATCCAAAGGAACTACTGCTCCAAGACCAACAGATTCTCAAGCTGTTGCTTTATATACTGGAGAAACTCCAGCTCCTTCAACAATTATGACAACTACAACATTATCAAATAAAAGAGCCAAAAAGATTGCTAGAAATCAAAAATATATGGCTGCTAATAAAGCAGCTAAATCCAATACAGAATCTATGGATATCGACCACGGCTTAACTGAAGAACAAAAGCAAACAAAATTGGATCAAGTTAAAAAAGCTTTATGGAGTGTAATAGAAAATCATTCCAAGTCTGGTTATTCTGTAGTTGCTGACCCTGAAGGGACCACTTTAGGTATACTGTCATTCTAGAATGATTCTACATAAAAATCAGTACACATAATTTTTCATATTAATAATATTATACAATAATGTTTTGTAATATATTTCTATCATCTAAGAATATCTAGCTTTGAGTGCATCGTCAACAGTTTGTTTTAAAAATTGAACAACTGGTTTCGGATCTTCCGGTTTGAACACGGAAGTACCAGCAACAATAACATTGGCGCCAGCATCAGCAGCAGGTTGAATGGTATCCTTACCTAATCCACCATCAACTTGAACATCTAAATGTGGATATTTTTCTCTCAATTTTTCAACTTTTGGCATCATATCAGGCATGAACTTTTGACCACCAAAACCCGGTTCAACAGTCATAATCAAGACCATATCCAAATCTTCAACATATGGAAAGACTTCTTCAACCGGGGTTTTCGGCTTAATGGCCATAGCAGCCTTTAATCCATGTTCTTTGATCTTCTTAATGACTCTTGCTGGATCTTTGGTAGCCTCGAAATGAAAAGTGTATGAATCACCACCAGCCTTGGCAATTTCTTCAATCCATTCATCTGGTTCAGAAACCATCATGTGACAATCAAAAACAATTGGTTTTTCACTTTCACGAGGAAATTGTTTTCTTAAACTTTCAATAATTGGAGGACCTAAGGAAATGTTAGGCACAAAATGTCCATCCATGACATCCAAATGTAACCACTCAACATCACCAGTGTCAACAACTTTCTTGCAGTTACAACCTAAATTGGCAAAGTCTGCAGCTAAGATTGAAGGAGCAATAATTGGTTTAACCATTGTGAATATAAGAACTGATCAGCTATAGTTGTTGGTGCTATTGTTAACCAAGGAAAAATAAGGATAGCAAGAATGAAAATGGGGGAAAAAGTTTTCTTTTTTTTTTTTTTTTTTCCATCAATTCATTAGTTTCCGATTAGTAAGGATGTTGTGATAAGTAAAGTTTGATAGTTCTGAGCATATCCTTAGAATACATTGTACCCAAGAATAATCACATTAAAATTTTTTTATAAATCATTCTCATTTATGGAGTGAAAGGTGATATGTTCTCGTTAATGTATTAGGTAAATATCGTCTATGTATTTCACCTCCAATGGTTAATTTCCGTACTGTACCCACAAAATTCCTACCAAATCGGTAACTCGTTTTAACCGGGTGTGGACAGAAAAGAAACGAAAAAAAAAAGAAATGAAAACCATAAAAAATTGACAACACCTGCTTCTATAGTTGTTCTCTCTTAGATAAAATAGAATACCATGACAGATACACCAACCATTACCAATTCCACCGAAGGTGCCTCATATGCTGAACAGATTTTGGAATCAGCAAGAAGAAACAACACAGAATTATTGTTAACTATAAAAGTTGAATTAAATAATGATCCAGTTAAATTATCGGAACTAATCAACTCTACGAGGGAAGTGATCACCAATAATACCCCATTACATATAGCTTCTCAATTTGGAAATTGGGAATTTATAGACATTGTATTGGATATTGAAGGTGTTGAAATTGATCCTCAAAACAGAGAAGGAGAAACTCCATTACATTTGGCAGTCAAATACACAAATAATGGGGAACCGGAACATGGTTACTTTATAATTGACAACTTGTTGGATGCAGGGGCAGATCCAAGAATAAAAGACAAGTATAATCTTAAACCAAAAGATTATGTAGATAAAGATCATGATAAATTACTCGAATTATTGGAAAGTGCAGAGTATGCAATTTCCATGGAACCTACTGAAGCAGAACAATTGGCCGAATTTGAAAACCAAAATGGCAACGACGAAGGTGACGAAGGTTCAGCATCAGACTCTGATTAATTGTTACATAGATATATATCATAATGTACGTATAGACTCTATATTTGGAAATTATCATCGCTCGTATAAATCCAATCTTGTAGATTGTCTTGTCCTAATTTCTTCAATTCCTGACGTTCTTTGTTAGACTTTTTGAAAGTCTGATAATCAGGAAAATTAATGTTCTTTATTGTTTGAAGTTTCCTCATCATATTTTGGTTACATATAATGCTTTCACTTCCAGACCTCGGAGGTTTATTCTTGACATAGGAACCATTTCTGACACCATTATTTAACACTTGTGTAAATTTTGATGGAACTAGATATAGTAATGATAACGGTGATGCAGATTTTTCATCACTCTTTTCAAAACAGTATTTATCATAATCATAACTTAAAACACTCAAATAATGTACATTTGGCAAGTCAAACCTTAACTTGAAACACCGATCAAAATCCTCTTGTGCAATATTCTTGGTCACCATGTAATCAAGAAATATGGGTTCACTGAATATACTTGAAGTAATCGTATTACAAATACCAGTCAATTGCTTTAAACACAACTTATCCGAGCATGACTTGGATAGACTAATAAGACTATCCGATCTTCCTGGTTTCGTTCTAACCACACCTAATTCACCAAAATTATTTCTACCTCTATTTAGTTTCTGCTTCTTTCTAGGAACCCATGGCAGATTATCATCCAAAGCTGATGCAATATGGTTCATTGATACGTCACCACAAGGAGGTTCGCTTACAAAAAGTGCAAGTTTGATGTTGCTTCGAAGTTTGTAAGAATCCCCATTTCGTTCCACCAATGCACAGTTCTTCTCAAGAAGATAATAATTGAATAATCGAATAGATAAAATTTCTGCATGCATATCATGTACCACCATCCCATTTGAATAGGCTCTAAACTTATCCGGTAATGTTTTTACTCCTGTTGTTAACGTGATGGGTTTGATTTCGGAGTCATCAATTATCGCAACAATACTTGCCAATACAGTCCATTCTTGTATTCCATTTGATCTGGTTACTGGTTTGCCAGACTTTATATCCAATTCATTGAATAAATCAATCACCTTTTTGGCAATTTTATTTCCCAAATCATCATTCATTGGTAATATCATTTGACATGAGTACGTTAAACAAAAAATAAAAATTATGTATTCAAATATTTATTTTTTCTTTTTTTAGTGTGAGGGGGTACCGTTTTTGCTACATTATCGTATTTACTTTCTATTCTTTCTAACCAACCCACCAATTACACCAATACCAATTGCAACTATACCTGTCACAACTCCAAGGCCAATCAATCCTTCTGTAGTAATTTTATCTTCAATGTTCTCCAATAATGTCTGCGCCTGTAGATTATGTGGCTCGATTTCCAATAACGCCTCCACGTACCTCTTTGCATTAGTATAATCTCCAAGCTTGAATGAACCTAAACTAAGATAATATAATACTTCTCGTCTCATATCTTTTTCACTCTTGTATAATTCGGTAAGAATTTGAACACCAAATTCTTGTTGTTTATGGTTCCCAGATTTAATTAATCCCCAAGCATAGTTAAATCTAGTTTGTGGGGTTGGGTTTGGCTCTTCTGATTGGAGTTGATCCTTTAAAACTCGAAGTTGCTCTTGTGAAAGTGGTTGTTTCAATTCTTCCAATGCTGGATATACCTTTGTGTTAAACATTTGTGATAGATATTAGTGGCAAATACAGATAAGATCAAGAAAGAAAAAAAAAACAAGAGGAAAAGGAAAATAGTAAAGGGGAAAAATAAAAAATTGTACTGTACAATTCGGTACTGTAGCAAACTAGTGTGATTTCGAGAACCATATTTTTCTTTTTATTTTTTCTACTGGTTGGGAATTGGAGTTGTTGAATTAGATGCCATACTTTTCTTAATCACGAATATACTGTACAAATTGATGAATAATAAAGTTTATATTCAGTCTATAGTAAACTACGTACGATGCTACGCAGCAAATCTTTCTTCTGCACCAGCCCAATTGATAACATTCCAAATAGCTTTGAAATAATCAAGTTTGACATTCTGGTATTGTAAATAATAAGCATGTTCCCAAGCATCAATGCCAATCAATGGAACCAAATATGGTGCAGTGATGGTATCCTGGTTAGCAGTGGTGATAACATCCAATTGACCTCCATTTTCATTGTTCTTAACAATAAATGCCCAACCAGACCCTTGAATACCTGCCAATTTAGCATTAGTGATATCGATAAGATTTTGTACAGACCCATACTGTTTGACAATTTGTTTTCCTAAAGCTGAATTTGCATCTGGATGTTTACCCCCACCATTACTAACTGGGGCCAAACTTTTCCAAAACAAAGTATGATTAGTATGGCCACCACCATGGAATTTGATATTTTGTTGAATAGCTACAACGGATTTGACATCATTCTTGGCTTCAGCAGTAGCCAAAGCATCAATGGCTGCATTATATCCATTGACATAAGTAACATGGTGCTAGGTTTCAAAAGAGTTAGTAAAAGTGGAAAATTAAGTATGATATCATTGTTTATAGGACATACCTTATTAATATGTAAATCATTGATTTCTCTTGAAATATATGGCTCTAATTCTTCAACCAGCCAGTCAATTTTTGGTAATGTAATCTTTTCTCTTGGAGACATTGAAATGAAATTGGAATGATGATGATAGAACAGGAAGAATAATATGCAATCTAAAAAAAATTTTTTTTATGAAAAAGAAGAAAAACAGGGGATGATTTAAGCCTTTTTATAGTACTAGTTGTGGTTTAATAATTGTGGAGTAAATTGAAGGACTGTTGTCTTGTATACTACATGTACATTGATTTTGATACCAACGGTTAGTGGCGCGATTGTTTGTTCTTGATTCTACCCATATACACTAACATTGATTAGCGTATTCTGACCAAAGCTTATAGATCGTTTCATCGCTATCATTGATTAGTAATAGGCTAAAATTGTGGTGACTTTATAAATTGTGTATTTTGGCTATTGTTTTGATTGAGCAATTTCTCAACCTTGATGGTTACCTAGTTGAGAATAATAAAAATTGCTCAAGTTCAATGAACCTTAGTTTTTTTTTTTTGCAGCCTTACACCGAGCCACAGCAATACATCAGAAGGAACGCTACAGAACTGACATTTTTTTTTTTACACAATTGTCATTAAACCTCGAAATCAATATATTTACAGTACTATTTATGTGTTATACGATTCGTTATAAAAGTAAATATTTGGGGCATCTTTGACCCAGGTATATTTTTGAGTTTCACAAGCAACCTCATCACCAAATTTGCCAAGACCACAACTCATAACTGCAAGTGTGTTATAGGATTGTTGTTCAGGGAAATGCATACCAGCAATATGCGCCTCAAGAAGTTTTCCCACATTCATAGTCTCTGAATATGCAAACTTGATTGATGAATTTGAAATAGAAGAAGTGCCAAGTGATAACGAATCGCTATAAACAGATATGATTTCTGTTTCTTTCTTTGACTTGGATTCAACCAATTGAGATTTAACTTCTTCCAATTCGACATCGCCATTTTGAACAAAGACATGAAGGTCAAGTTTCCCCGAGTTAATATAATGTACCAATTTCTTAATTATAAAGTCATATCCTAATACATCTGATGCTTTTTTGACTGACCAGTTGATTTTCAAATATGGATGTGCTGGTCTTCCTAAATAGTCTTTCACTACTTCTCTTTTTTCTATTATTTGTAACAAGTCCAAACACACTGGTAATATAAAGGATGCCCCACAACCTTGTGCAAAAAATATCACAGAATCAAATGTAATCAATGGTTGGAATTTACCCAGGGATGGTCCACGGAATGCAGATTTTAATTTAACAATATTTGGATCCGATGGTATTTTGTAATCTGGTAAATCTTCATCAATTCCATTCTCGAGCTGTTGGTCTCTAATAAGTTTGACTTGCTCATATAATTTCTTGGTAAAGCCATTTCTCTTTTTGATAATCAATGTCATATTTCCACTATTTGGTAAACTGGCGATTGCAAAAGGGTGGTATTGGAAAAAACCAACTTTTCGGACATTCAAATAGATGTGCAGACCCCCAATCCAGGTACCAAATTTAAACAAAAACAATCTATACCAAGGATTTGGGTTTGTTTTCGCTATTTTTATAGGTATAGTTGCTCTAATGGTATCTTCATCAAGGATTTCAAATTCTGAGAACCCTTTGGTTGGTGAGGCCCTAGAGTGCAAAATTCCATAGATTCTTCCAAATACTTTATCGACCACAAGTAAATGAATACCAACAATAATCATAGCTTTGGAGTTATCATGGTGAAGGAATGCCATCAACAACATTATGAATGAATATACACGGTGATTGACCATAAGAAATTCAAATGCATATTTACGAATGATGGCAACATTAGCAAAAGTCAACAATACAAAGCAAACATAACCAATAATACCATAGACATACTTGGGGTATTTTGGAATGACACCATAACTTGGACGAGCCCAATAATATCCAACAATACCAGCATGTACAGTGACCAACAGAAACATCAATGTTGCAAGCCAGGTATGAATATATACAGTTCTTTCGTATGTCAAACCAGTAAGGGCAGTAACAAAATCACCCTTGGTAGCAGCTAAGAACATAGCAGGCATCTGACCCAATGCAATTCTTGCACATCGTTTACCAATAATAAATGCTCTAGGCTTGTAATCAAGATCATCGGTTTCAATGTAACATAACTTTCCATTAAGTAGTATGAAGCAAATGGATAATGCTAGTAAACTAGGTTTAAAATAATATACCTTCTTGCCAAGTCGTAAGGAAACAGTTGAATTAAGCGTTTCCCAAAAGTCAACAAATATGAAATATGGTTTAAAACGGTTGGATTTCACGTATCTATTGCTTCTGAAAAATCTTGGGAGCCAGTAGAAAACAATCCCATTAGCCACAAAAATAAGTAAACTGAATACGCAAGCAATCCATTGATATTTCTTATTTCTTTCCAGTTCTAAGAACTTCTGAGTTCCAACGTCGATAGCCATAGTGGAGATGTTGACCAATCGTTGTAGTTCTAAAATAATCTAGTAAGAAACTTTCTAAAAAAATGGAGTAAAGAGGAAGAAACCCCCTTTGATATATATAGGTGATGTTAATGAAATGCCCAGAATAAATCACACACACTCATTCTTGTCTGTATAGCTACTAAGAAAATCAGATTATCTATACAGCCTTGTTTTTTCTTTTTATTTTCTTTTTTTTAGCTTTGTACTGTAATTCATTTAGCTGTAAATTATTATATTATTATTATTTTTTTAACTAGTGTAAGTCTAAACTGAATATGTGGGCATTTACACAGTAATACAAGAACATTCCTTTTGTGTTTGTAGATGTACACTACATGTACATTACTATATGCGACTTAAAATTTATATGTAAATCATTCCCACAAAACTTCCCCTCTGAATAGAACGTCACTATGCATACTAGGATATCATACAGAGTATAAGAATGTACTTTTTTCCGTAGAATCTTTTCTGATGATAGTTTTTAAATGGATTTAGTTTTAGTGTTTTTGCTCTTGAACGGACCATTCCCCGATATCAGCGGCATACACTATACTGAACCAAGAAAATTATAAACCACAAATGTATTGACCTAAATTAACGAACTTCATCATACTGATGGAGATTACACAAGGCTGATTAAATTAATTTTTTTTTCTTGGATATTAGACAAATAAGTTGGTTATTCTTTCTTTTTATCCACCGATATCTTCTTAATATCTTTATCTGATCAATCAGTAAATGGTTTTGAGAGAAATACTGATGGTTTACGGCAGATTAAAATGGACCAAGGTTTATATTGTTTGTTGCAATAAAATTAATTCCTGGTATTAGTCTGACTACAAGAAACACATACGCAAGCTTGTGTGTATGTAGATGGCCCTCGTTTACAACTGAATTAATTACGGACTTACCGCTTTATGGCTCGTAGTTAATCTTTGAATAGGAATTTCTTGTCCTTTTTTTTTCTTCTTTTTTTAGTTGCTCGTGGTTTGCGTTCAACGGTGATTGGCTCAATCGAATTGTACTCCGCACTAAAGACTGGTTCTTCCCAAACGAAACAAAATCATTCGTTGCAAAGTTCCACAACTAAACAAAATATTTGAATCTGCTAATGACCCCACCCAACTGGACCCGTTAGTTTCTGAGAGTTATAATACGTCATCAATTAATGTCTAGATATCAAACTAGAATATGACTTTTTGATGTGATTCAATTGCTGTATAGCTTTTGTATCTCAAGTACTGCACTGAATAATCGAGAAGATCAATATTTTATCTATTCCATCTGCAGCAATTAAGTCGTCTCCGCATTCTGCAATTTCTACAACACTAATAAATAACAAAACAACACTACCAAGAAGCTGCATGAGTGTCTATTCCATTTCGAAATGAGAAGAAAACCAAATACCTATTGCTAGTGTTCAGTTCACTAACAACGTCAACACTCCATCAACATTAAAGATGTTTTGAACTCTACCTATGATTATATATGTGATGTTCCAATAAGAAACTGGTGCTTCTAACCCGTAATTGAATAATACCTTAGCTTCATGTGCTACATAACCACCGATAAATGCCCGTTCGATGACCATGTGCAATAAACCAAAAGTAAGTAAGTCTAAAAATAGCAATTGAAAAAAGTTTATTTTCCTTGAATAGTTCCCTATGCATGTTACTTGGGATATTAACAAGATCACAAACTGCACAGTGATGGGGATTTATTGATATTTTTGTCCAGTTTAGATGGTATTTTTCGATTTTTACGGTTGAACTTTGGTTTGCTTTGCTTATATTGTTTGTATTTTTGTTAATTTATAGTTCATTTTGTGTTTGCTTCTGGGGGTAGTACTTCATGTCCCTAGCCCAGTTTGAATCGCTTGTATTGGCCAGTTTATTGATAATATCGGGAATTGGTTCTGTAAGAATAATTTGCATAATCCTAGATCATATTCATAACCTTACTGCGAAGTCTACCCTAATTGATTTTTTAGATATTGTCGATTTCATTCATCCGCGTCACTTTGATTATTGCATATTCTCCTATTCAAGGTGTTGTTGCAGATGTACATATAAATATAGGCATTCCCTCCCGTCCCCAAAATCATGTATAACCATAATAGCCTTCCTGTTAAGAATCTTGTTTTCTATCACTCCAGTACTATTCTAACTACAGCTCCTTCTACAACAATCGCTACCACGTACTTGGGCTAACATTTTCATCTGTTGATCCCACACTCGCTCAAAGCCACCATTTTTACTGCAAAATTTATCGCGAACGCGACCATGCAATTTTTTTAACGTTCGCTTTAACTATTTCCTTGTTTTAGCTGAGGAAATCCTCACTGCTGCACCAATACAAGCCCGTGATGATGACAATCCATATGCAACATACCCAAGTGTTCCAAAAACCGCTAGTATCAATGGTTTTGCTGATCGTATCTACGACTTGTACCCAGCCTGTGCCAAACCATGTCTTTTCCAAAACACTGGACAGACTCCATGTCCATACTGGGACACCGGTTGTTTGTGTATCATGCCAAATTTTGCTGGTGGAATTGGTAACTGTATTGCTGATAATTGTCGTGGTGAAGATGTTGTTGTTGCAACCAGTTTGGCCTCCTCCATTTGTTCTTCAGCTGGTGTCTGGGAACCATACTGGATGCCACCTGCAAGTGTTACTACTAGATTAAATGAAGCTGCTACTGCCGTTGCTACTGATGAACCAGCTCAAGAAACATCATCTGAACAACCAACTGAACAAACCTCCACCGAAGAGCCTGTTGTTGAAGAAACATCAACCGAAGAACCTGTTGTTGAACAAAGCTCAACCGAAGAACCAGTTGTTGAACAAAGCTCAACAAAAGAACCAGTTGTTGAACAAAGCTCAACAAAAGAACCAGTTGTTGAACAAAGCTCAACCGAACAACCAGTTGAAGAAACATCATCCGAACAACCAGTTGAAGAAACATCATCCGAACAACCTGTTGAAGAAACATCATCCGAACAACCAGTTGAAGAAACATCATCCGAAGAATCGGGCACTGCAAGTTCTACAGAAGCTGAGTCTACTGCTATTGAAGAATCCAGTACAGGTGAAAGTAGTGTCGCTGAATCTACCTTGGCTGAAGATAATAGTTCTACTGGTTCAACCTCAAGTGTTGAAGAAAGTAGCGAAGCTGTTTCATCTACTTCTGATATTCCATCTGGAACTCCATCTTTAGTCACCTGTTACGTAAATGGTGATGCCGTTGATGAAGTTGATCTTGAAACTGGTGCTTGTGACTTTGAAATTCCAGAATACTTGGAGACATTTTTTAATTTTGAATCTGTTAACAATTACGACGTTCAATACTATTATGCCCGTGTTAGTGGAATACAATACACCAATGATATTCGTTCTGCAGGAAGAATTGTCAGTATTCCAGCTAGAGTCTTGTACAATTTGTACACCCAATTATATCAAGTCAATTTGACTAGCTCAGGTCTAGAAGAGCAACGTAGAAAGAGAGATGAAGTTGATGATTTTATTGATTCCATTTCTGAAACCGATGGCACCCCAGTTGATGTCTACCTTTCTGTTGGTACTCCATACACTCCAGATATTTCTAGTAGTGATGAACCTGAAACTACTGGTTTGCCTGAATCCAGTGCTAAACCAGAATCTTTGATTTCACAAGAGTCCTCTTTAGAAAAAGAATTTACACTTGAACCAGAATCCACCAGTTCAGAGGGCCCATCTGATGAAACCAAATCAACTGAATTGCCAGATACTCTTACTGTTACTGAAACTTGTACTGATGAAGAAGGTCACGTGGTCACTGAAACTGTCATCATTACTTCTCATGTCACTGAATACTGTGAGCAAACTTCTGCTTCTGGTGTGCAATCATCTGCCTGTGATGAACAATCCAGTGCTAAATCTAAACAAAGTTCTGCATCCAAGGAACAAGACAAGGTTGTCACCACTATTTACTCGTGTGAATCAGCCAAGAGTTCTCTTGAATCGGTTAAATCCAGTGCTGAATCTGGTCACAAGACCGAAATTGTTGCCAGTTGTGAAAGTGAATTGAGTTCCATCAAGTCAGTTGAATCTATTGCTTATGTCACTCTTACTTCATTGATTGAAGTACAAGAATCATGCATTGACAAACAAACATCCTTGGTTAAAGTTCAATCATCTGCTGCTTCTGTTCAATTGAGTGCCGCAGAAGCCCAAGAATCATCTCGAGCTGTTGAATACGCCAAATCTGCCGTTTCCAAAGCTTCCAAAGCAGCTGATCAAGTTGAAACTGTTGTTGAATACATCACTTTGACTAAAGATCAGGGCCATGCTGAACAAACTGCTGTAGCTGGTGGTGCTCATTATGGTGCTTCTTCTTTGCAAATTCAAACCAGCACTGTTAGTGAACAAGCATCGAGCTCTTCTCCAGCTGTTGAAATTGCCAATAGTGGTAATTCAAGAACTGCTAATGATGCTGCTTTGTTCATTTCTACTGGTATTTTGATTGGATTCTTCATCTAAAATTAAATGATTTATACCAGTTTTTTTTTCCCTTCTTGTTCAAAGGAATCCCCGATATTCCTTGTATTTTATTAGCTTGTACATCAATTTTTATTTATGCCATTTTTCGGTCCACTTATTTTTTTGGGTTTTACACATTTCTGTATTTTATATTCATTCTATTTCGGTTTGCTTGTTTATAGTTCTTTCTTAGATAATGCATATTTTTTTTTCACTTTCAAGATAACAACGTGAGACATCAAGAGGGTATATAAATATTTAATTATGATATTGATAAGTCTAAAATTAGATACTTTTATTACTTCTAAAGTATGGTGTCACATCATCTATTTGAAAAAGAAACAACCTCAAATTCTTATCCGTAGAATAGAAGTCTCTAAATAATAACTTAATAATTGTTAATGTAACTTTATTTCTATTTTTTTTTATTCTGTCCCTAATGTAACATTGAGAATATAACGGAACAACTTACAACTAGAGGGTGATATTCTCATTTTGAAATGATTTGTAACATAATTACAGGTGTTACACAAACATTAATTTTTGCAGAGTTAAATCGCACAAAAAAGAAAAAATCTAACAAAAAGCTTAAAAGTCTTCAAAAGCAATTGATGTAAAATTTAACAAGCTTTTTTTTTAGTGGATTAGAGTTTAATTCATATCAAAGTAAAACATTGGTTTTTTTTTTATATTAATCACATAATTATTCTACATTGTTGACTTATATGTAATTTAATTTATCATGGCTTTTTATTTCTTTCCTTTTATTATCCTTTTATTTCTATTTTCATTGTTTGTATTCTTTTCATAACGATCATATACATTTGTAACACTACCAAATGGGCAAAAGATCATCCTTCATAAATAAGTTCTACTCTCCAACTTCCAACTCCGCAATATCATCCTCCACGTTTCAAAAGACATCAACAACCTCTATAATACCTGCTGTGGCAACTTTTGGATCCCCTCTTCCACCGCCACCCCATACTCGTCATTCGGTATACTCAAAGTCAGATTTCTTTCGAGCACCCCATCAACCATCACCACTTGAAACAAAAAGATATAACAATACAAAATGTGCAATTTGTGACGATTGGTTGAGTATGACTTTACTGGGTGAAGCGATTGTTCCTTTGAAATGTAATCATATGTGCCATAAAAATTGTTTGACTTTAATGAATTCCGATAGCATCACACTGGTAATTTGTTTGCATTGTGCCACAGGTACCCTATACCTGAATACAAGCAAAACTTCAATGATTACCCCAAATCCATTTGATGTCAACATCCCTAAGAGTATTTCATTTGAGCCTAATTTTGAAGAATCATTGCCAAATGCACCACCTGTTGCTAATAAAGCTCCATACACTCCCGTAGAGCAGATCAGCTCCTCATTTGCTATAAACAACCAATTAGAAACACCCTCCTTGTTTAAAGACAAAGAAGAATTGGATATTTATAAACCACGTTTACTATGCATTAGTGAGAGCTCATCGGTCAAGCTTGGACCGCTGGATGAGATTTCATTTGTACTTAATATTAAATCTCCACAAATTTTTAACAATTCACAAAATCTTAATTTTCTGGAACCTCAGTTGAAACATCAAGTTCAAGAATTTGTTACATCAAGGCTTGATATTGAAAAAGATGCAAGGGAATTAATGATATTTGATAAATTAAAAATAAGTGTCAATGGAGATACGTGGGATGAAATAATTGCATACTTGTTCGAAGACCAATTATTACTTTATAATGTCCACATTTTGATTGGGGTTTTGTCAATATCGACGGATATAAGTAGTATCAATGTTTCCAATCCCAGATGTCTTGTTCTTAACCTTGCAAAAGAATCACTTCCAGAATTACATATACAAAGTCAATCTGAAATCATCATTACCAAATGGGAGACATTTATATCCAAGTTGATGAAAGGGGAGGATGTTGAATCAAACATTCATCAATTTACAACAACATGTTGGAATGATTTGGTGGATCATTTTGATTTACCTCAAAACTTGATTTCCTTAAATGAGCAAATTTTAAATGGAGCAAGTGTCCAGAATTCTTACTTGTGTAAAATATTAACACCTCCAGATTCCTTGCCTCTTAATTTGATTGTATCAATACCACTTGTTAACACATCCAATTTATCAGACAGTGACTATCGACAAGAAATTCAACTCACGTTAAGGCAAATTTTGAAGTCATTACGGGCATTTGCCAAGTTAGGATTAATTTTTATCGGAGTTGATGGATCAAGAAAGCCAAGCGCCAGTGGTTCTTTTATTGGATGTGTTGAGCCACAATGGTCTGGATGGGAACAGATAATTAATGATATTTCAATTGTACCGAATTCTTTTTCCAGTCATTTACAAGAGATTCGCACGGCTATAACAAAGTGCTTGGATTTGTACCCATTTATCCCAATTTCAGAAAAATCAATCAACAAGTTCCTCATTTTGAACTCTAATTCCTATGATATTGACGACAATGAATCATGGTCTCAATTAACTAGTTTGATTAAACCATTGAATAATAAATTGTCAATTACTGTTATAAGAATTGGTGATGATTATAACGGAACAGAATTGTTCAAGAACATTTCTCGTAAATTTGACACCCCATTGTTAAGATTTGAAGACTTTTCCAGTTTCTCAAGTTCTACACCATTATTTATACAACAAATATTACAAAACATTTGTATTCCAAAATTATCAATTAATCTACGACCAAATAGGGGAGTTAAGATTTCTCAGATAGGCGATATAAGGGATGACTTGGGACGAGGAGTAATTACCTTACATGTTTTGGATATATTGCCACAATCAGAAAAAAATATCATGATTAAAGTAAAGGTGGATGAGAGTTTAAATAACCTAGAGTATTTGCGTGTACCAATATTAGAGTATGATGGTGTTTGGTTTAACGATAATCAGTTGGATAAACAAATTGCATATTCTTGCATTAAGTCAACTATGGCTATTCAACCACCATTAACTCCAACAGAAATCACTCACGATGATAATTCACAGAGCTTTTCAGCAAAGGAAGGAACATTTATCGACATTCCATTACTACCTCCATTATAGCCTACAAGAGATCCATCGTTTGCTAAGAGACGGATAGAATTGACAATAATAGATTCTTTACAACGTGCATTATCAGTGGACACGGTTACTGAGGTACAAAATATTCTTAATGGTTGTATATCTTTAGCATTTGGCACTATGAGGGAATCAATTAACTTTCAATTTAGAGACGACAATGAAAATAATTTAGCCTCAGATGCTGGCGGGTTTCATATGTTGGACTTGACCCTTGCTGCTAAGGACTTGAATCAAACCAATGAAGAATACATTATACAGTTAGTAAACAGAATGAAATTCCTAATCCAGATTTATGCTGACAACCAAATGTCGGGAAAAGCTTATTGCTTAGATATGTTAAATAGTTTGTGCTAAATAAAATAAGCAAAAAATGACCGAAATTTCATTTCATTAATGCAAAATGTATGTCTCTCAATGTAATTGTAGTTGTCAAGAGAGTAATTTATTTTTACAGTATTCCAACCAAGTGTTTAACATTTTAATATCGTAAAAAAAAAAAAAAGGGTACTGCGAGGTTACTAGAGAAGAAAAAAATGGCTGGCTGGTTATTGCTGGTTGGTTGTCAAGGAACAAATTGCAAGCCAAAGAGAAAAAAAAAAAACTGTTGTACCAATTTCAGGTGCAACTTTCTCTTTCTCCTTAATTAATGGCTCAAAATCAAACTTGAATGTATCAAAAATGTGGGTACGGGATCGGACCAAGCACGATCTTACATTTTATATAAATAATCACCCAAGGGTTCAATTGACTAAAAAAAATGATTTTTTTTTCTTCTTATTTTCTTTAGTTTAATATATTTCACTTCCACATTCTTTTACTTCATACAAATATAATGTCCTTACAAATAAGTCCATTTTCAGTTGCATCTAGCTTCCTTACATTATCATTAGCTGGAATTACATCTGGAGCAGTCCTAGGTGGTCTCGATACTCCTGTAACAAACACTAAAAATACCGACTCTTCATCAACTACTAAAGACTCTTCAAATACAGAAACAAGTAACAACGACGATGCCAGTGATGATAATACAGATAAATCCCTGAAAACGTCCAATACAGAATCTAATGATGATACTGCAACTGCAAGGGGTAGTTCTCAAGAGACAGATCAGTGCAATCTACAATGTACCTTGAAAAATAGTGAACTACTGGATACTACAATGATTACAGTTACAGTTAAAGCTTCACGAAATTCCCAAAGTAGTCAACCAACAGGTGCTCAAACAACAACAGTGACAGAATCAGCTACTGAACCAGTCTCCACTTCTCAAACTGTTCAAGTTACTAAAGTCACAAAAACCTATCTTGAAACCCAAACCACACAAATTGTTGAAACTATTCTCGGTGATCAAACCCAACAACAAGATTCAACTGTAGAAGTTGAAGTACAAACAAGAACTAGTACATTAACTGTTGCTGTTGCAGAAACCACATTAGTCACACAAACGTTGTTATATGTTGGTGGGATTCAATCACAACAAGTAACAACTGTTACTTTGCAAGCTGCAAGCGAAGCTTCGCGAATTTCTGAAGACCTGGATAAAAGTTCAAGCAAGGGTATACAAACAACCACTATTTGGTGGACTCCATCTGCTGAAACACTGCTACAAGATGGTACTACAGTCACTGTCAGTGAAGGTAGTTTTGCAGTAACACCAGTTACGCAAAATGAATCAACTACAGTGTGGTGGGTTCCTACCACTGAAGTTGGTACTTCTATAGTTACAGCTAGTGGATACTCCAGATCAACATCGAGTGCCAATTCTAATCTGGCATCAACTTCAACTCGATCAGGCAATAGTAGGGCTACAATCACAACCACGGACTCTAAAGGATCCAGTATTGTTTGGATAGCAACTACAGGTACAGGATTTTCTTACCAGGATCCACTTGCTTCTCATTCATCTGTTTCTACTAGAAGTACTTCAGGTGGAGTTAGATCAAGGGGATTGGATTTTGCAGATAAAGATCTTGCATGGAAGAAAACATTATTGATTAGTGGTCTTCTTAGCATAAGTTTGTTTTTAAATATCTTATAAATTTAGTAAATACATACATAGAAAGAGAAAAGCTAGTAATATTTAATTATCCTCAAGGATGATCATGTTGGTTATACAGTATATGAAAATCCGAACAAACTAGCCACACAAGAAAAACAAACGTGCACCATAATCAAGGCGCCAACGCAAAAAAAAAAAGAATAAAACAGAATGTGTAACAAGGAACAGAAAAAGAAAAATTTTCTTTTTGATAATGAGTCTAAATTTAAAACGCATCAATATAAAGTACTCTTACAACCTATAGAGATTTAACCTTTTGAATAATAAAAGAAAGATAAACAATAATAGTCATTTAAAATATGAATCAAAATGGTGTGCTTATAGGACCAAACGGATCACCAAAAGTTCCAACAGATACAGTGATACCAAGTAGCCCGATTAATGCTATGGATATTGACAGTGTACCACTACAAAATTCACAAGTATTGACAACTCTAGGTTCTTTAAATGAAGTTTCTAAATTATTGGACACGACACCCCGCATTAGGGCGTTGGACTCTATCCCATGGTCATATAATCCTATGTATCAATCGATAATATCTCAGTATGTGGATTCCAATACTAATTTTGTCACTAATCCTAAATTAATGAATACAGAAACACGGGATCATTTAGTTGGGTTAATGAGACAAGTATTTGGTCGAACTTCAACTTTATTTGCCCTTGATATTGAAGCTTGGGAATTAAATACTCAGATAGTCACCGAAATAGGGATTGCTATTTATGATCCACGAGATCAACAAGTTTCATTGGTTCCTTCAACTATACAGATCCATATTAGAATTAAGGAACATTTAGATAAGACAAACGGAAGGTATGTGCCTAACCATGCCCGGAATTTCAACGGAAATATAACTTATATAATGTCCCAAGCAGACGCAGCATTGTTTACACAAAGTCTAGTGAATTATTATTTTTGTAAGGTACGACAAAGTGGATTTTCTACTTTCTTGGTGGGACATAATTTGAAAGGTGATATCAAGTGGATGAATTCTATTGGGGTTTTGTTTCCTTCGGAATATAGTACTATAGATACCAATTCTTTGTGCAGAATAACTCATGGGAAAACCAATATTAGTTTGAGAAAAGCATTGGAAGCTGTTGAAATTCCATATGCTTATTTACACAATGCCGGTAATGATGCATATTATACACTTTTACTTGCGATGAAGCTATGTGATCCACAATCAAGAACAAGGTATTCATTGGATGTCTACTCACCCTATTCACAACAACAGCAACAAGACGATACAATGACACAAGAAGAGATAAAAGCGCTAATAGAAGAGAGGCGAGTACAGCAAGAAGAGAAGCGAGTACAGAAAGAAGCCAAGAGACAAGCTAGATTAGGGGCCCGGGCACGAGGTGAAGTATATGTGCCGCCTCCAAATGTAAAACAAACCCAAGAGCAAGAACAAGCAAAATCGAGTTCACCAAAAAAGAAGAAGAAAAAGTTACCTAAAGGTGTTACATGTGAAGAAATTGAACTAAGTAGTGCTTTAGAAGCTACATCAGCTATATTTGGATAATACTATTATCTTGATCCATGATCAATCTTTCAAAGTTTGTAGCTATATTTTGTAATTTTAACAACAACCCTGCTGCCAAGCTCTTTAGCTTTTCATCGATTAATCGATCCCATGATATAGATAACCAGCTACGAATAAATACAATTTCATCATTATAGTTCAGAATCAAGAATTCGTTATCAGATATTTCAAAAACCAATAAAAGACCCGTGATTATACTTTCAATTATTGGTACTTCCTCTAATGATATTTTTCGAATAATAGAGCAGTCCAACACGATAACCTCTTTAACCATATCGTTAATTTGTGTGGATGATGGATAAGCACAATGAAGCAACAAGTTTAAAGTTCGTAAATAATGGGCAATAAATATCGGGGAATAATGCCCAATATCAATACTTCCTGCTTCATACCAGACATTAACTAACGGGAAAAAGAAATTACTACCAATTATCTTATAAAAGTCTTTAATAACTGGAACTCCATCTTGTGATTTGGCTGGTCTCTTAAGTCTTGCTGAAATTCTTACCAATTTTCCAGCTCCCAATATTTCGTCTTGCGCGGTATTAGATGCCTCTTCCATTAGTTGATTTTGTAAATTGCTCAGTAGGTAATCAATATACTTGTTTCCTCCTTCAAGCAGAAGGTATTTACTGTGTAAGTTTTGGGGTAACATTTTTGTTGGAAATTCACTAGCCCTGAAAGACTTCGATATAGATTCATCATCAAAGCCGCGTAACTCCCTTGCTGCTAAAGCTGACGCTGATAATATCATGATCCTTTGCTGTAACGAATAATCACCTGTTAAAAGTAATTTATACATAAATAAAGTGACTTTGGGAATGACAACAATGACGGCCACTATATTGGCAAGTTGCAAGTCATGTAAATCTTTATCATCAAAATGATTGTCCAATGAAATTAATTGGGTTAAAAGATCTTCCAGGTAAAACTCAACCTCAGTTCCATTTTCAGCCTTTTGACGAAGTAACGTTGGTCCTTCTAATAAAGCTTTTCGTCGCATTTCATAAGCATTAGGTTTGTTGGTGTCAACTGTGAGATATTCCAACAAGTCCTTCACATAAATTGGATCAGGAATATTTGCCTTTGGTGGTAGAGTCTCGTCATCTGACTCATCATCGGAATCAATTTGAAGATCATCAACTTGGAGGGATATTTGTGATGGTTTGTCTTGTCTCTGACAATGCTGCAAAAGTTGCCAAGACTCCTCTTCCGTTAGGCGAGTTGTTGCAAAAGCATCTTTGATTAAACTTGAATACACTTTTACTTCAGCAGATAGCTTGAATATTTTCTCTTCTCCATTCAATTCACAAACGTAATCAGCTAGAACAACACCCAATCCTTTGACATTGTTGGAAAACGACAGGAGTCTATTACTTATCGCATCTAAAAAAACTCTATTCTTTGGTAACTCTTTAATAAAAGCCGATCCTTTTCGTCTGAGCAAAAGCTGCAAAATCATAAAAGTTCTTGATTCTTGAATTGAAATTGGTTCATTTTTAATATAAGTTGTTTCAGACCATTGGGCTAGTAGTTTGTTAGTCAATGTATCAAGCTTTGAATTTGAGTAATTGGAAACTAAAGCCGCCACAAGTTGAATCAAGCATCTGCTTGAGCTTTGAACAACAGACTCCATTATAGGTTCATCAATCTGTTCAAATATAAACAAGAAAAGATTGTATAATCCTGTTAAATTATACTCATTAACAGTATGGATAAGGAATTCCGTAAAAAGCTTCTTCGTGAGTGCCCTCTTTTGGAAACTTTTCATCAATTGGAATGAAATAAGAAAGTATTGCCAATATTCTTTCTGAAAAAAAACTTTACACACCTGGCCAAAAGAACCTGCGCCGAAATTGAGTGCCGAATGTAAAAAGACTTCGATTTTAGAAGCTGGTATATCTGACTTATACAACAACATCAATGAGTTTGCCAAATACTCCACAAAATTTTCCGTAGACTCGAAAATTACATTTGATATTTCAACTTGTGATATCAAGGTCGCTTCATTGGTAATGGATAATACCTTTCCTTTGAAAATAAGTTTATCTATTTCCTTGAGCTCAATCGGTTTTGCATTTCTTACTAAATTGACAACCAATTCTTCACTATGAAATACGTCTTGTAAAAATTCGAGATACTGTTTCAAAAGTTGCAATTTATCATTTACCCCTTGAATAACAGAAATCCTGTTTAATAAGTTACCAATTCCAATTAAAGATTGGAATGTTTTCAATAATATAATCTTGGATTCCTTAGGAAGTTTAGTATAAATTTCTGGGATGGTGAAATCAATTAATGCAATAGTATACGGAAATGATGGATTATCTACATTACGTGATAAAATTTCTCTTACTTGACCCAATGAAGGCTGGCTCTTCAATTGATCGATATCATTATTCATCCTTTAGTCCCGTCGGATTTCTAACCTTAACGTTATCCCACTAGAACTGGGATCAGAAAAAAAAAAAGAGAAAAATAGATTCATCGTGTCGTAAGAAAAAAAAAAATAGATATTTTCGACAGATAATACTATGGCTTGCCTAATCTTTAATTTTCTTTTTTTTTTTACCACTGAATGATAAAATCAATCCAAGGGATTATGGGAAAGAAGTCAAGTTATAACATGGCTCCCAAGAGTCTTCAAGCACATCGAGGATTTAGTCTGGATCAAACAATTTACACGAGAATGTATACTGAATGGAATAATCAACGTTCACACAAACAGTATAATTCTAAGACTGGTGGCTCTGATAATATAATTAGGGTGTCAGATCTCCCAAGATTTGTTTCGAAGGCTCCAGAACCCGTTTCAGAACGTTTACGAGAACTAAAGAGCGAGGTTTCTGGAAGAAGTCTGCTCACGATTGAAGACTACTTTCAAAGTAACCATTTTGAGTTCCAAGAAGAGAAACAAGAATCATCCTTGAAATTGTTGCGAAATAGTATTGAGTTGATAAACTCAGGAAGACCTTTAATAGCCATGGACTGTGAACAGTATGAGAGAGAACCTCTGGCAGTTACGGAAATTGGAATTGCAATTATGGAGAATTATGGAGAAAAGGTTCCAGAAATCAAGACATTTCATGTGGTGGTTCTGGAACATATAAACAAGAGAAACTCGAGGTATGTTCCTGATAAAAAGGATTTCTTTATGGGAGGAACATCATTAGTGATGAGCAAAAATGATTCAAGACGATTTCTTCAAGGAATAATACAGAAATATATTGAAGAGAAAGATGGGATCTTGATATGTCACCAAGTATCATCTGAATTGAAATATTTCCGTAAAATTGGATTAACTTACCCTCACAATATCAAAACTCTTGATACATTGAACTTAAATCAAATAAGTAGATTAGGCGGTAATTCCTTATGGGCGACTTTAAGAATGCTTGGTATTCCATATGCTTATTTACATAATGCAGGGAACGATGCTTATTACACGTTGTTGGCGGCGTTGGCATTATGTGATCCAGTAACCAGAGTGAAGAAGAATTTGGACATTTATTCTGAATCTCCATATAGAGGCAAAAAGGGTTCTCATAAAGATAATGCAGAGTATCTTGTAGTTGATGATGTAGCTCTGTTATTGAAAGATTTATAGAGGACATTGATAGAGTCGAGTCTTACTGAATTTGTGTAATATACTACCTTCATACTGTACATAGTATACGAGTAAATATTTGTTTTTTTCTTTTTGCTCCATTTATTATTTTTCTTATTATTTTTTTTTTGTCTCGGTTGCGTCTTTACAGATTTCTTTTTTTGTTTATCTTTCTGTTAATTTATTAACCACTTGATGAATATTTATTTTTTCTTCTTGGTTTCCCTCTTTGAATTAATTAAACCAACGATTTCATTTTGAATTTTTTTTTTTTCACTTTTTTTTTATATTCCATATTAATTAAGTAGCTTTCTTTAGATTATACTAAATTGTCATTATTTCTTCTGTTACAGTGATTAGATTCTTGTTTTAATTTGTTTGCTAAGAAATAATGACCCAGGATGATGACGAAACGACGTCATTGTTATCAAGACGTCCGTCTCACACTTTTTTAGACACTCCGATAGGATCTTTTAAGGGACCAAATTCTTTACACAACTTTGCCAATTCCTTCACTAGGGCTCAGTCCTTTGCAGCTAACAAGATTGATAACTCCATCAACAAGAAAAGATCGTTTTTTGTTACACCTTCATCTATTGGTGATCATCGATATGGAGGGGCAGTTATCGATGATGAGAACGAGCCGGATCAAAACTTTGATCCAGATCTAATGATCCCATCATACCGTGGTGAAAGATTGAGCATGGTTATGAATGATCTTCAAAATAGAAATCTGTTATTTATGAGTGGTGGAAATAATTTAGACCAGGCCATGCATCCAAACAATGACGTTTTTTATCACGATGATGTGGTCAATGCATTAAATGAAACGAGATCAAGACAAAATTCTGCATTTGGATCAAGTCCACAGTTTAAACATAGGTTGTATGCTGCTCCTTCATTTTCCAGTTTCAGGTCATCAATATCTGCTGCTACTACTCCTTCAATTTTCCAAGTAAGAAAAGTCGAGGATGAAGATGGAAATGTAGTGACCGTTTTGGCAGGTCAGTCTACAGCACCACAAACAATCTTTAATTCAGTTAATGTCTTAATTGGTGTGGGATTGTTAGCATTACCTGTTGGTATCATGAAGGCCGGTTGGGTATATGGGATTCCAATTTTACTCGTATGTGGATTTGCAACTTACTGGACTGCGACTTTGTTGTCTAAATCCATGGATACCGATGAAACAATTATGACATATGCTGACTTGGGTTATGTGGCATATGGTCCAATAGCTAAGGCCATTATTTGTGTACTCTTCACGATCGATTTATTGGGTGCTGGTGTTGCATTGATTGTATTATTTAGTGATTCATTATATGCATTGTTGGGTGATGATGAAGTTTGGACTAGTACAAGGTTCAAGCTTTTGAGTTTTCTTGTGTTAACTCCATTCACATTTATGCCATTACCTATCTTGTCTATTTTTTCGTTACTAGGAATTATTTCTACCATTTCAATCACAGTTTTGGTTATGGTATGTGGGTTTCTCAAGCCTAATGCTCCAGGTTCTTTGTTAGACGTCATGCCTACGAACTTATTCCCAAAATCTTTTCTTGATCTTTTATTGGCTGTTGGTATCTTGATGGCACCGTTTGGTGGACATGCTATCTTTCCAAACTTGAAAACTGATATGAGACATCCTTATAAATTTACCAAAACACTTGGTACCACATACACCATAACCTTGATTACTGACACAGCAATGGGTGTATTAGGATTTTTGATGTTTGGTCAAAAATGTAGTAATGAAATCACGAATAGCTTGTTAAAAACTTCTGGATACCCCGTTTGGTGTTATCCATTAATTAGTGGATTAATTTGTATGATCCCATTAGCCAAAACTCCTTTAAATGCAAAACCTATAATATCCACATTGGATGTTTTATTCGGGGTGTCAAACATAAGTACCAATAAATTTAGAGAAACTATTAATACCATTGGTAGATTCATAATTAGAATCGGAGTCAATGCAGTTTTTGTCATCTTGGCCATATTATTCCCAGAATTTGATAAAATTATCGGTATTCTTGGTGCATCAATTTGTTTCATCATTTGTATTATATTGCCATGTTTATTTTACATCAAATTGTGTGGACCTAAAATTCATGGATTTGAGAAATTTTTGGTTTATTTTGCAGTCATTGTTTCGACTATCTTAGCCATTCTAAGCACTGGAGCTGTTCTTTTAGATTAATAATGTTATTCAGTTCGGGTGGTTTCGTAGTACTAATTCCCGTCGGTTTATCGGATCGGGATTCCTAATTAGGAAATGATATATTCTTATTTTGTAGTATGAGTAATATTCCATGATAACGAGCACAACACAAAAATTATTCCTCAGGAGCAGGAGCTGGTGGCGGGGCTTTAGATTTGTTATTAGACCAATAAGATAAAATCTATATATAATTACATCAAATGTTTCGTTTTTATCGCTTTCTTTTTCTAAAAGTTTATTTTTTATAATTATTTGTTTTATTATTATTTACTTTAGTTATTTTTATTCGTTTTGATTTATCAATACATAGACTTCCCTTAGAAAAAACCATGTATATCCCTAAAAAGTATTTAGATGAAGATTGGGAACAAGTTGAATACTTGATCAGGAAATATCCTTTGGCTACACTCATTACTACCGATAAGGATGGATCAATTATCGCTAACCACATTCCTTTCTTTCTTAATGAAGATAAAGACACAGGAAAGAAATATTTAATTGCTCATATCGCTAAATCTAACCATCAAATTCCATCATTAATAGATTCAGATAATGTATTGGTGGTTTTCCAATCAGTTGATTCGTATATTACTCCAAATCATTACCCAGGAAAACAAGAGACTCATAAATTTGTTCCTACTTGGGACTTTGCTGCAGCTCATATTAAAGGAAGTTCCAAAATTATTGATGATTTTGACTTTGTCAGAAATCAACTTAATCATTTAACAAATCAACAAGAAGCAGGTAAGGGAGAAGATTCATGGAAAGTATCGGACGCTCCTGAAGGGTACTTGAAGGTCATGCAAAAGGCAATTACTGGTTTACAAATTGAGATTAAGTCTACCCAATGTAAGTATAAGTTTGAACAAGGCATGAAAGATCAAGAAGTCAAGGGTGTTATTAAAGGGTTGAGCGAAGAAGGGAAAAATGAAATAGCTACGCTTGTAGAAGAAGCCAATATTAGAAAGCAAACTTCAATTGCTTGAAGGTAATAATAGTTTGTATCATTTATATTTGATCCGTATACTAATAATAATACAATTTTTTTTTTTTTTTTTTGTTTTGTTTTATGTTGTTGTTTTTGGCAAATTTTCCATCTTACAAATCAGACTCAATCCCAATCTATGAAAATAAAAACCCAATGAAGATTACTTTACAAATAGAATACTATGAATATTAGAAATGACACAATTGTCCAATTTTATTAGTTTATTCATTTACTCATTATCTAATAAGGGTTGAATCTGGCACCACCTCTTCCACCTCTGAAACCACCTCTGCCTCTTCCTCCTCTACCACCTCTACCACCTCTAAAGCCACCTCTTCCACCTCTGCCTCTGCCACCTCTTCCCCTTACATTAATACCAGGAATATTTGTTCTTTTAGCCAGAACCTTCAACTGACGTTCTCTGAAAGTAGATCCATCTAATGTTTCCACAGCTTTTTCAACAGATGCAGCATCCACAAACTCCAAATATGCAAAACCTTTAGCTTGTCCAGTGACTTTATCGGTCATGACTGTTACTCTATTAACTACACCAGCACTTGAAAAATGTTGTTGTAATTCTAATGGTGTGGTTCCATAATCAACATTACCAATGTATATAGATTTGGAATCAGAATCTCTTTTCTGTTCATCTGTTGGAAAACTGAGTCCACTACTAGCTGATTCTGCATGCAATTGCTCCTTTAATCTAGCAGCTTCTTGCTCATATTGTTCCATTTTGGCTGAATAGTCTTGTCCATCGGTGGTTGTTGTTTGATCAACTTGTATTTGATCTGCGATTTGTTGGTTTTCAATAGGTACTTGGTCTGACATGATTGTATCTTATAATTATATTAAAAGTATGTATCTATCTGTGAATAATGACAATGATTACCAAAGGAAGACTCGTGGTTAAGGGTAATTAATTTGCTTCTGTAGTGTTTTTTTTGCTTGTTTTTTTCATCTTCAATGAGTGAATAATTTTTTTTTTTCTATTGATACTTCAGAAGGAGATTTCAGATGTTAGTGATACAAAGCTGATGTCAAATATATCTATGCTCCAACTCAATTGATAGAACAACAATAACCAAACATCATATGAACACGTTTGAGTATACGTCAATACGTAAAGATCTATATAAATATAAATATTTTAGTTTCAAAAACAACGTAGATTAAATTTAGCTTGCAATTTTTAATAGCCTGGGATATTTCTTTCTCGATTCAAAGTACTTCTAATATTTCCAATATCTCGAGGTAAAGTTGCACTTCCATTGTTACCATTAATACTATTTGTAGTCGATCCATAATCAGGTTTTTTTATCCTCTTCTTCCTTTTCATGTGATTTGGCAAAAGTGCATCGGTTTCATTTCGCAAAACATCAACATCAGTTTCATAACCTCTATCATAAGGAATATATTCATCGTCGTCCGTCAAAACACTCATAAATCCGGAATCTGCACGTGGAGATTCCATGTCATCCTTATCACTGTGTTTCTCTCTTCGACCTAGACAAAAGACCAACCCAATCATTACTCCACCGAATAAAATCAAGCCTAATATAACACCAGCACCAACACTCACCCAACCTAAATGCACGTGCAAAAAATTGTCGTCCTTCTTTGGCTCATTAAACCATGCGAGATTTAAGGGCTTTTGGAGCAAAAAAACACAGGATAAATTCTCCGTGTCATTATTTCCTTTATAAAGTTGGGTACAACCATGGTTCAATATACGAACTTCTTGATTTTTATTATATGATGATGTCATTGGTGCATCTAACTTTTGTAATTGTAACATTACCTTATTGGTGCTTGGTTTGTGTTTACATACAAGACCACCTTCTGATAGATTTGTTCGAATAACTGAATCATTATATCCCGTGCCATCAATACAATCCAAAATTTTATGCACTTCTTCATTAGGTACCAAATGGAAATCGACAAAGCGCAATAGATCACTGATTGATTCAGTAATATTAAAATCGTTCAATGATTCAGAACTAGGAATCAACAATGAATAGGGCTTCTTGCCAATAATAGCATTTTTTATATTTGGATACATCTTTAAAATGTCCCAAAAGAAATGGTTAGGGAAATTAGAGTCATACGTTGTTTTGATCAACTCTTCAATAGGGATTTCAAATGCATCTCCAAAAAGTACTTCATTTACCACATGAATAACACCTTGCAGGAACAATAGATCGGAATTCAATTGAACATCAAGTGCTGTATCATTGTAGTACAAAGTATTTGGATTCTTCAGAACAGAAGACTTCTCCATGAACACTAAATCATCATTTAAATTGGTCAATTGTACCGTCGAGTTGAAATCAGAATAAACTAATCCTTCAAGAAATAATCCCTTCATGAGAGATTGATGAATATTTGGATTGTTAAGTAAGTAATCCTGAACTAATCCCAAATTCGTCCACAAATTTTTATACTTCGTTGTTCCACAAGGTAAGAAAATAGTATAACCCTGGTTGTTATCATCCAATGAATACAAATCAAAAGTATTGATATATTCCAATGTCTTCAAGCAACTTGTTCTATCGATATCAATACTTTCCAAATGCCTATGTACGGCTCCACTGGATATTAAATCTCCCAATGAATGTTTTAGATTTGTTGGTGCGGATATCTCCCCATTAGCAATGTAAATGGAACTGCCATTGGCAATATGTAAATGATTCAATATATGAACATCGTCATTCACAGTCACTTTTTCTTTTCCATGTGATGCCGATAATTTCAATTTATAACAGCCACCTATCCGTTTATTCGAACAAAGCCGTGTATTTAACAATACGTGCATATCATCTTTTAGATCAAAGGAAGAATTCACAAATTGATATAATAGGTTTTGTCGTGCACTGAAAGATTGTAATGACACGTTTTCAATACTAACCTCATCCGCATCAACATCAACATCATCACCATCACCATCATCATCGGCATCGTCTCTGTCTTCAATGTTGAGGAATAATGTTTGATCAGAACGTGATCCGTCTATCAAATAATCGAGTGATCGGAAATATAGTTCCTCGACAAAATTTGAATAATGTAATGCATATAATGCCTTCCGAGGAATCATTTCCACTGTTGGTATACCTAAATTTTCAAAGAATGATACATCCTCGTTGAAAATATGAACAGCTCCATTAGAAAAAACACGAGTATGGTCTGCAATTACACCATCCACCTCAACTTGGTGATTATCTAATGCGAATTTATGCAGAATACCATACTTTGATTTCCTTGATGAGCCGGTATTATTCTTACCTACCACCAAGTCTGAAAACATGAGATTTATCAACAAGTTGTATGCATCATATTTCACCTCCTTGATTGCATCTGTAGTTGTCGCATACAAGTCTAGTTCACCATTTGCTAGGTAATAGTTCAACTGAAGTTCAGACAAGGATTTTTTCATAAGTTCGTTATTAGGTATCAAGATTGTTTTAGTACCATTGAAAAATTCTTCACAAGATCTGGGGAGTGGAAAAGGTTTTTCTTTCTTTGGTTTCTTCTTCTTTTTCTTGTTTTTCTTATTTTTGTTTATGTTTATGCTTTTGCTTTCGCTTTTACTTGATTCTGATTCCTGATCTGGATCCATAAACAATAACTCTAGGATTTTAGTAAATAACGATATATCAGGATCTAAATTATTCATAAGTGCTTGACACATGGTCGGTTTAAGTGGCAATAAATGATCTATCCCTTGGATATATGAATACTGGTGCTTGGCATATATGTCTTCTTCAACAATACTAGCAACTTCGTCAATCACATATTCCAAACTTTCCAAGTCGGGACTTATTCGAACCAGATAATTGGTATTATCAATCATATACAATGTATCAAAAACTCGTTCATCCTTATCCAAATCTCCCACTCGTAGCTTTTGGTTCACCACGTATCGAGCTAATTCATTATTTTCCCAATCAATATTAGTTTTACCAACAAATGCCAGATTTATTGGGGCTAACAAAGTTACATTCTCCAATTCATTTAAATAAGGGATCATTCCTTGTCTCTGTAATACACGCAAGAAATATGAAAACTGGGGATCGGAAGACAATAGGTCTATAATGGTGGATGGCGTGGGTGTTGGTTCAGTGGATGATGACGAAGTGGTTGTTGATGTTGTTCTGGTCGTTGATAGGGACAGCGTGTTATTCCCCATTACACTGATTGATAGATATAGAATTACCAACCATAGTATTTGGAGCATGGTTATCGTATTGTCAATGAATGAATGTTGTTTATCGGTTGCCTGGCCAAGGAACAAAAAAAATAAAGCAATAGAGTTTTCTATCAGTAGCGAGTGAGAAACAATAACACTTTCGTTATGGAGATTATCCATTGGTACACGCCCCGAGTTGGTTTTGGCAACGCAAAAGAATTTTTTTTTCCATATCGCTGCCGTGTGTGCAGAGTACCTAGAGTAATTGACTCAAACGTTTTTTTTCTTGGCACTTCTTAATTTTTTTTTTTTCTTTGGTGGTTAACAAAAGATAATGTAAACTTTCATATTTATCACAACAACAAGAAAAAGAAAGAGATGTCACGATCGCTGGGTCTTGAAAGAATCGCTAGTATACAAGAACAACGTCTAGAAAGGAGAAGAACCATCGAGAGTGAGTTAAGCGTTGCTGAAGAACAGTCCATTTCCAGTGGGTTACCTGAGGGATTTAAATATGAAAAAGATGTGGAACCCCAAAATGTTTTTTTAATCAAAACTCAGAAATATTACCCTGTAATTCTTAACATTGTACATGGATCTATATGGGGAGTATTAGTTAGAAAGGGTTTAATGGCTTTGACGTCATACCATGGTGCCTATTTATCAGGTGTTATTTGGGCCAATTTCACTGCTTGTATGGTGATGGGTTTAGCCATAGATGGTGAAAATCTTTGGATTAGACTTCTTGAAGGGGATGAATTTGGAGCAAAGGGTGTAATACCTGTCTATACAGGATTAACTACTGGATTTTGTGGAACTGCTTCGTCGTTTTCGTCAGTTATGCTTGAAGCATTTAATAAAGCTGCTGATACTGAGATTGGAAAGTATTATCATTATCCGAATGGTGCTTATGGTATAATGGAATTTCTTGCGGTAATGTTGGCTCAATTTGGATTGTCAGTAATGGGATTTCATATAGGGAAACATTTGCTGGCTCTAGTGGATGCACACTTACCTCTGCTTGACAAACGAATGTACAAAACATTAGAATTTATTTCCATGGGTTTTGCTATAGCATTGGTAATTATTACATGTGTTTTAATTGGAGTTAAAGATAATGGTGTATGGAGAAGTTGGACATTTTCAATGTTGTTTGCCCCTCCAGGTGCTATCATCAGATATTACTTGTCTAAATATCTAAATTCCAAAGTAACTAATTTTCCATTGGGAACATTTACTGCCAATATTTTAGGAAGTTTGTTGTTAGCAATATTCACGCTCATTGGAAGAGGTAAACTACCAGGTGTCGATAGAAGAATTATGAATCACACTATGGGTTGTCATATCTTGAATGGTCTTGATGATGGATTTTGCGGGGCTTTGACAACCGTGAGTACATTTGTTGCTGAATTATTCGGCTTACGTACAGTTTTTAGTTATCGATATGGTATTGCATCCATCATGGTTGGTTTCGGGGTATTTATTTTAGTTCTCGGATCTTATAATTGGACAGTAGGCATAACGGATCCGTATTGCAGTTGAGCAATTTGACAGCGTTGCAGTTGAGCAATTTAACAGCGTTGCAGTTGAGCAATTTAACAAAGTACTATTTAGTTGTATAATAATTAACACGGTAGTTTATAGAATGTTGGAATATAGATAGCGGTTAGCGTATTAAAGACGCTTCCAACTGCCTCTTTGTAACTGGCATTACTAAAATCGAAATAACGATTTTTAGTTGGGTTCCGCATGATTTGTGTTCACTGTTGTTGGTGTGTTTTGTGTATCATTATAAATCTGAGTGAGCAAATTATCATCAACCCAAATTAGGAAATGGTAATGAGCCAAATAAATTTGCTCAAATTACTGAGATCTCACTCACATTTCCAATACACAGAAAACATGTACACATCTCTTGTATCTAATGTTTCTAAGCGAATCATTCTTGTTCTATTTTATTTTCTTTCGTTTATGCAATTTTATAATCGTTTTTATCGGTGGTCAACTGTATTTTCTATTATATAAAAGAACTTTATTATTCCCATATTAATTTCCATTGAAAAAAAAAATAATAAATTTTTACTGCAAGTCCAACATCATCACCGTAAAATGTTTTCAAAAAGAAGTGTCACTTATAATGGATTGGATTGTTTAGCTGATATATCCGATCCTCAGTACAAAAAGTACCAAATGCAACTGCAAGCAGAAATCAGTTGGGCAAGTCAAACTAAATACGCTAAATATACCGTATATTTCGGTGTCGCTACAATCTTTGCTGCTACTGTTAAACATTTGTATTACAGATATAGAGATATCCAATATTGATCTAAACAATCTTCGAATGCGGGAACTTCCCTAGTTGATGTGCTTACTTCGTATTGTCGTTATTTCGGATACAAACAAGTTCCTAAGTGGTTGGTATTCTTTTCTGTGCCAAATTCAGTTGGATCTGCCCTGTATATGTTTTTATCTTCCCTTTATTTATTCTGTTATTGTCTTGTCCCACATTTTTGGTATAGAGCTTGTGCTGGTTTTGGGTCCCCTCCGTTGGCTATTAGAGGAGGCTTAATGGCTACAGCATTAACACCCTTTATTTATGTATTGGCTGGAAAATCCAATGCTATTACGTTGTTAACTGGTATAAGCTACGAAAAACTCAATACTTTCCATCAATATGTCGGTGTTGCTGCTTTTGTATTGAGTATCATCCATACAATTCCATTTGTGCATCAGTCTTTGGTTGAAGGTGGATCAAGTCGTCTTCATCAGAGAATTACAAGTGAATTTTCCTACTATAGCGGTATACCCCCATTTATTCTTTTGGGATTATTGTGTATCCTTTCCAAAGCTTGTATTAGAAAATATGTCTATGAATTGTTCTTACATGCACATTGGATGATGGGTATTGCATATTTCGGTACTTTGATGTGGCACATTGATTCATTATTGAATGCTCAAGACTATATGTGGGGTGCTTTAGCATTTTGGGCTGCTCAGATATTATACAGAATACTCATTAAAACTGCATTCAAACCAAACTCTATGTTTTTAAGACCAAGAGAAGCAAGTTTGGAAAAAATAGGCGATGGTGTATATCAAGTTATGATTGAAAATACGAAAGGTATCAAATGGGAACCTGGTCAACATTGTTTCCTTAGATTTGTTGGTGTTAGAATCCTTGATAGTCATCCTTTTTCTATTGCTTCTATGGAAAATAATGGTAGTACAGGTATGAAGTTTATAATTAGAGCACAGAAGGGGTTAACTAAATCACTTTATAAAGAATTGGATAGACTGATTATTACAAACAAAAAAGTATTCGTTGATGGACCATATGGTGGAACTTTCAGAGATGCAAGGGCATTTGAAAAAGTCGTTTTGGTATCTTCTGGTACTGGTGTTACTGCTACATTACCATTTTTGTCATATTTGTCAAATGGAGACGCAGGTGCTATGGTTAAAAAGATCTCCTTTGTATGGATTGTTCGACAATTAGAAGATGTAAACTGGGTCAAGTCTGAATTGTTGGAATGTCAAAAGTCAGCAGGAAATAAAATTGATATTAAAATCCATGTTGTTGGTGACGCTAAATCTGATACTGAAAAGATTGGGGATTCTGAAAAGGAAATCGGTAGTGAATCTGGTGAGTTTATGGAAAATGAATTTTCTATTAGCTATGGTAAACCATCCGTGTCTCTTATTTTGAAGTCGTTGATTGGAGGGTTTTATGCTAGAAACATGGTTGTTTGTTCTGGTAGTGATTCAATGAAACGTGAAGTAAGCAGTACAGTTTCTGAACTTCAAGCTTTGGTATTTAATAATGATCACTATCAAACAAATGTCGAAGAAATTTACTTACATACTGAAAGTTTTTGTTGGTAGATAGGAAATTTTGTATACGTAATCTATAAATTTGCATGAAATTAGTAAAAATCCTCACCGAAAAAGTAAAAGGGCTAAAATATCCGTTGAGGAAAAACTTTTTTGGGAGAAAAAATCTTTAGATACACGATGTTTAGTTTGGCGGGGTTTGAGAACAATTGTAATTTTTTCCCGCCAATAATTTATCCTTTCAATTCTCCTATTTTCAAGTGTAAATGGAAAAATCCCTCAATACGATATAATTGTATATTTGTGACTTCTAATTTTAAGAGAAATTTAATGGAAAATCTTTTCCTTGTTGGAATCGCAGGAGCGAGGCTTAGAAGTAAGATACTTCGAATTTACGGTAAATTTGTAATAATGAAAATTTTTTTTATCAGCTCATTAATTTATTATATGAAGTAAGATCTAATTTACACAAACTGTCTCATTTGAAATAGCAGGCAAGTTGTTTGAACTCAAAGCTCATATCATTAGTTTCAAGAAGTGGAGAAATAAAGAAAATTAAAAAAACAAAAAAGAAAATAACTAATGACAAAATAAAAAATGAGATTTTATTATGCAGTACATCATCAAGAAAGGAAATACTCCTCGCACACGGCGACACGGATTAAATACACAATTTATCCTTTGATGCATTCAAAATTCAAGAAAATATTACCTGAATGCAATAACACGACTTCCCCGCAGAAAAATTTTTCCTGAATAGTATAGTATATTGGCACACACGTAGATTGAAAGAAATCAATCTGATATTAAGAAAAAACTTGTTACATGATCGGAAAGTATGTTCATCACGAACTGGACTTACACTCTGATCTTACGATGAATTATACAATATGGAATACAATAGCATGGCGATCTTACACGTTACTATCTATAAATGTAATCTTGATCAAAAAAATTCTCCTTGCAAAACCGTACTAAAACACCAATTTCAGAGTCGGAAAATTTTTACCTTGGGTTTGTGAACTGGGGGAAAAAGTGGATAAAATTTCTTTATTTGTATATCTTCTGCCGTACCCACTGTAAAGAAATTTTGATTGTTAGTCTAATTTAACACGAAAAGCAATGAAAAAAAACAAAATAGATATTTTTTTGTCATCAATTTTGTAACCTTTAATTTTTGACCCCACAAATTCAATGCAGAGCGGATAATTTGATTAATCCAGCCTTACCACGTAGGGGCTGAATGTTTGATTTGCTATTTTTATTCCGAAATTCAAATTGTAAACAAATAATTTAACTTCTCAAATTTAATAAAGACCTTTTCAAAAAGCCCAATTATATGTGAACTTGGAGATAACATCACTTAATGGTTAATTTCCATTAAAAGGCGGTGTGCGAGTACGAATTATCAGTAATTTTTAGTCCGCAAAAACAGATAAGGCGGAAAAAATTTGTTCCAGGCTCTTGGTTTTGTGATACATTAATTTCGGAACAAAATCGCCCCCCTTTATTTTACACAACAAATTTCATTTTTTTTTTCCTGGTTTATTGTTGATTTTTCCTACATTGTTAGAACTGCGGAGAAATAAATTAATTGTTTGGGGATTATTTTCGTAACTATTTGTACACTTTTTATTGTTGATAAGTTGATTATGGAGCAAAGTAACGAAATGTGGATTTTTATTCATTTCCCTTTTGATCTACGCAAGTAAATACGCCCCTGGAGTACGGCTTTGCACAATATTACATTCTAATTGATCTCTGAAATATACTTTTTCCCAGGTAGCAAAAGCTATATCGTATGGTTATTCATAATTTTAAAGAGAGCAAAGAAGATACAAATACTCTTGGAATCCAGCTAGAACTGGACACAAATTTTGGGTGTTTTATAGAACAGTAGTCTCTGCATTGTTGTTGGCCAAGAAATTATTGTGTAGTTTATGGAGAATTAGTCGCATCAGTTTTGTGCCGTGTAGCACTGTAAAGCAGCAATTTTTTATTTTTTTTTTTCTTTTCGGTATAGCAAAGAAGTACGTTTGAAATTTGGGATACGAATTCCTTTTTCTTTTTCTTTTTATTTTTTTATTTTACATTAGATTGTGATGCATATAATTTTTGCTTTATGGAGGAGAAGAGGGGACATAATGTATTTAGAATGATTCGGATTATCATCCAAAAAGTTAGCTGCAATAGTTTTGAGAAATCTATAAATACTGATATTATTCCCCCTTCAAAATTTTCAATTCGAATCATTTTTATTTCATCATTACTACTTACTCATTATCATTACATAATAAAACAATAATAATAAAAAAAATGGGTTTTAAAGATAGTGAATTGGTAAAGAAATACGTCAACATTGATGAAAAAGGAGCTGGTTCTGCCAAAATGGCCATCTTGTTTGGTTTGTTAGCTACATTCGGTGGGTTCTTATTTGGGTATGATACCGGTACTATTTCTGGTGTTATGGCCATGCCATACGTTAAGGAACACTTTCCTGACAACAAAACTTCATTTACTTCCGGTGAAAGTTCCCTTATTGTTTCTATTTTATCCGTTGGTACCTTTTGTGGATCATTGGGAGCACCACTTTTCTCCGATAGAATTGGTCGTCGTTGGACCATGATTTTGTCTACTTTAGTTGTGTTTAGCTTGGGTGTTGTCTTACAAACTGCTGCTACTGAGAAAAATTTGTTAATTGCTGGTAGAGCTATCGCTGGTTTGGGTGTTGGTTTGATCAGTTCTGTTGTGCCAACTTTTATTTCTGAAACTGCTCCTAAATGGATTAGAGGTTCTATTGTCAGTACCTATCAATTTATGATCACTATTGGTCTTTTGGTTGCCTCTTGTGTCAATAAGGGTACTTCCAACAGAAATGACTCTGGTTCTTATAGAATTCCAATCGGTATACAATTGGCTTGGGGTTTGTTGCTTGGTATTGGATTTTACTTTGCTCCTGATACTCCACGTTTCTGGATTTCCATGTCCAAGGAAGAAAAAGCTAAAGAATCATTGTCAAGATTAAGATCTTTGCCTAGTGATCATCCAGATTTGGTTGAAGAATACGAAGAAATTAAGGCTAACTTTGAATATGAAAGTCAATTTGGTAACGCTTCATGGTTTCAAGTTTTCAAAAATGTCAACAGACAACATAGAAGATTATTCACTGGTTGTGCTATTCAAGCCCTTCAACAACTTACTGGTATTAACTTTATTTTCTACTTTGGTACACAATTCTTTGAACGTTCTGGTATCAGTGATCCATTCCTTATTCAACTTGCCACTAACATTGTTAATGTTGGTCTGACCATTCCAGGTATTATTTTGGTTGAAACTTGGGGTAGACGTAAATTGATGTTGTTTGGTAGTATTGTCATGGCTGTTTCCCAATTGATCGTTGCTATTGTTGGTGTTGCTCAACCACATGCACATGCTGCTAACCAAACTTTGGTTGCATTTAGTTGTATTTTCATTGCCGGATTTGCTTGTTCTTGGGGTCCATTGGCCTGGGCTATTTGTAGTGAAAACTTTTCATTAAATGTCAGACAAAAGAGTATTGCTGTCACTACTGCCTGCAACTGGCTTTTAAATTTTGCTATTGCATATTCTACTCCATATATGGTTGATTCTGGTCCAGGTAATGCCAATTTGGGTAGTAAAGTGTTCTTTATTTGGGGTGGTTGTAACGTCATTGGTGGAATTTTCATTTACTTGATGGTTTTCGAAGCTAAAGGTTTAAGTTTGGAACAAGTTGATGAAATGTACATGAAGGTTAGCCATGCTTGGCAATCCAAAGGATTCGTTCCTTCTGTTCACGCTTTTACAGACGAAACTACTGGTGTTCACCATATTTCTTCTGAAGTCAAAGATGACGTGGCTTATGTTGAAGAAGATTCAGTCTAATTCGACAAGAATTGTCACATTGTTCAATTCTCTAGTTTACTTTTATTCTTAGTTTATAGTTTATAGGTTTTTCTTTTATATTGGATTATTCTATAAATAATGTTAAAACGATTTTTTATTATTAAGTAATACTTATTGTAAATTGTTGTTGCGAATGTTGCAACATTAACAAAAAAAAAGTTGAGAGGAATAGCATATGTAAATTTTACTTTCTTCTTAAACACATGATATACAAAGCTATTGTATTGTATGGCTTTTATAAGAAAAAATGTATGACCAATTGTGAGTGTTTTTTTTTTAAAAAAAGGGATTGAGAATCTCATGAGCATTCTTTACATAGTTGAACATTTCACACGACTTGAGTGGGTTTTAATACAGTATAAATAAAAGGATAATTTTCGCGAAATAATATCTATGAGGTAGTAGTATGGAAAGAATTCTATTCCAAGTAACCGTAATCAATTACCCCGTATTCGGTTTATTGAATATTTGAATTTTTGTTTTTTGTATTCTCATCACCAAAGATCTATTGTCTATTTATTTTGAATTCTAATAATATCACAAATAGTTTGCTCAAGTTTACTCAACCTATACCACAAACATGTCAACCATTTCATCAGAAAATCAACAAGATAAAACTACTAGTAATACTGATGGGATTTTCTCCTACATATTCAACGATGATTCTTCATTTGGGTATATTAAGTCCCACCATATACTTATATTCATCCTAGTGGTTGCTTGTCTATTATTATTTCATTTCAGACATAAAATAATTGCAAGAATTGAAAGATACAGATCCGAGAGAAGACTTAACGCAGGTTACTATAGCAACTTAGAATCATTTGAAGGTGATGTGGCTAGTGGATTAACCAGTAGTAATTTTGATTTGGAAGCTAATAATATATCTTCAGGCGATTCTAGAGCTGGATTATCGGAATATGCTAAATTAGAAATTAAGAAAATCATGGAACAAAAAAATATCAGTTTTGATGAAGCACGTTTGGAATTTACCAAAAACAAATTAAATCAAAACAATATAGACGACCAAGGCGTTCCAAAGGATCCCAAACTAGTAACCTTTTAGGAGTATAGTACATGAGTTTTAACATGTAAGGTTAAAGATTTTTTTTAATTGATTTTATTATTTCTTCAAACAGAATACATTGAGTGTAGTTTTATATTAGAATGCATCAGATTTTTAGATAGTCGGGTTTCAATTTATTTTTAATTAGTGTACAGTAGATCATTTTCAATAAAAGAATGACATTGATTTGATTTGAGTACTTGATTCTATATTCTTCACCAAGTATTTGTGGTGTGTTTTCTTTAAATGTTGCATTTTATAACACTAGAATGAATGAAAATAGAAAAGCGAAGACCATGTTTCTGTGAAGGAAGAATTGACTTGTCGTAAGTTAAATTTTACGCTGGTGAAACAATGGCTCTAATTGAATGTTGTACTGTACTCCCGAGTGATTTGTTTTTACTACTTCTATCGTCTAACTGTACATACTGTACATACTGTATGTGTAGGATGTACATGTACAATAGATCAATCAATTATCAAAATATTCTTTTGGCATGTCACGTGCATTTACTTCTCTCAGTTGGTAGTATTTTCCAACCCGTGTTTGTGTAACAAATAAAAAATTCGTACAAGATCAGATTTGTTTGTTTTTTAATTTTTGTGATTTGTTTACGATTCAACTCTTCAAGGGAATTAATTGGAATCAACTAACAGAATTTTTCATTGATTTGTTTCTATCGTTAAAATTAACAGCTCAAATAGTTAATGTTGTTGCTTTAGGTTCTTTTACAATAATAAAAGAAGCAAACCGTACATTAGCTAAGGGGAGAGAGAAAAAAAAAAAACATTCCTTGACATCTATTGGGTCCCCCCTACAGTACTTGTTTCAATTTTTGTGTTATTTTTTGGTGAATATTTCATTCTCTTATAAAGTATCAATTTTTTCGTCCCAAAATCTGAAATTGTTTCAAACCATCATCCCCACCAATCAACTGGCTCACTTCTGGTAACTCCATATATTAACATATATATCCATTCTTTTATTTTCATTCATTACCTTTTTCTGTTAGGGCATTGCAAGTGAGATTCAAATAGTCAACACGATGGTCACATCAAAGCCCAAGAGAAATAAAAACAAACAAAACAATTCACATACAAGAGATGAGATTGTCACTATTAATCCACTTCATTCTGTTTTCGATTGCACAGAAAGTATTACTACAAAGGAGACATCAATAGAGGATTGGAAATCGATTTTCCCCAAGCTGCCATGTTTACTGAGTATGATGATATATTATTTGAACAAGTCATAACAATGGTATATCGAAATCTAAAAACAGGGAAAATATCGACTAAATCAATAACAAAGTTTGGCATTTCAACATATGATAACATGAGATTGAATCATAGTTCACGATTTTGGCCGGCTTGTGAGAACTTGTTATTGAAATATCAAAAATCGAACGTTAGACGATCGCTTGCAATTTCAAATTTGAAAAATTCTAATAGACTATTAAACCATACAGGTGATCTAGCGGTAGAAAAACGTCTTGCCAATTGGGATGAAACCGATGCTGGAAATTTGGCCAATCATATGAAACTAATGCAGGGTAAGTCACCTGAAAAAATTGGGATGAAATTGTTGGAACTTGGGGTTTTACAGCAACATCACATGAATTCATACTGCATGGATGTCATATACGATAATTCTTCACCATTATCAACGAGGGATAAAATTGAAGAGAATAATAGGTTGGTTTATTTACTAGGTGAGCAATTAGACCATTTATTTGATCCATTGTTGGAATATTCTCCCGAGAAATTGTCGTTTGTTTATACTCCACCAAAGGAAATAGCTAACCCCAAAGTAACTCCAACCAAATTGATCAATTCAATTATTGATGAATTAATATCCGTACAAGCTAATTTCACCTGGAAATTGGTTGATTTTCTACAAAATTTTGTTGTTCCATTACGTGCCAGTGTCTTAAGTTCAAATGAATCATCCAGTGGGATAACCAAAGTAAACCAAGTTTTTCCTCCAACTATTGATGAAATTACAAGAATAAACCGAATACTAAATGAAGCTCTATTAACTGCGAAACAAATCAATTATGTTGAAGTTTTAAAAGCAGTCGGTAATATTCTACCTTATTTTTATAAACCATTTGTGCGTCATGAAGCCAACCTCAAGGATTTCTATTCAAGGTTGTGTAAATTTTCATCTAATAACAAAAATAATGTATTTGATAATTCCAATATTAACAAGAATGGCTATTCCGTGAGAGAGATTGACGGGATAGTTACCGGGTCATTGGTGGAACTACCAAAGTTAAAGTTAATTCTCAAAAGATTATATGAAACAATCAAATCAGAGGAGTTAAAAGCTCATAATTTTGAGTATATTGATAGTGATAGTGCAACTTTGGAAATGTATTACGAGTCTGCAATTCAAGTTATTGATGCATTTTGTGGCCAAATTGAAGAAGATGATGAATTAGTTAGAGAAAGAGAACTAAAACAGAGAATATTCACTCCTACAGGGAAAATACTTACTGAACTAGCTACAAACTGGCCCGCAGAATTACAATATGGATGGTTGGGAAGGAAAGTTATTGGAATTTATGAATTACGTAACGTCAAGGCTGAATCATCCCATGCATCAGATATATTAATTATTTTCTCCGACCATTTATTATTTCTAACAATTGTTGATAATCAGAAATACTTGGAAGAGGAATATGCAGATGGCATAATTAAGAAGATTTCAGTCAGCGATGCGCTAATGCATTCGTTGGTTAATGAAAAACCATTACCCAATTTGGGATCATTTCCTGCTATGGAAGTCAAGGCATGGTGTAATATTGAAGACGTCATAGCCAGTGGGTATACTACATCAGCAAGTGACGATGATGCAAAATCTAAATACATCAGGTTTTTGAACACTTCATCAACTGGGTTTAAATCATTGACTTGTAAAACGCATTTTACAAGAAAATACCAACTTGAACATTGCAAATCAATAACAATTATCGATCTAATCAATAAGGCCAGATTACTACACAAAAGTTCACCATTCCATTTATTCAAAGCTACAGACGATAAACTCAATGTTTATTATACAGCTCATGACAAATCAGTATATGAGAAAGAAATCTCACAATCTCCATCTGTGTTGTTTTTAAATTTGAAAATTGATGTTCCAGAATATTTCAAATTGAATCCAAATTTGCAATTGTTGTTACAAGCTTCATTTATAGATGATAAGAAGATTCAAATAACGGGTTATGAAAAATCATCTAAACAACAATTAAATGAATTTGTAAGTGAAGATCAGTTTCAGGAGTTTTTGCAAATGAAAGTTTGTGACTCGTACTACAATATTTTTAGAACATATAATAATATTACCAAAAATTTGATTAGATCAAATGCTAGTGATCTTAGATTTATTTCCAAACACTGTACCAATCCCAACGAAATCAAATTATTGCATCAAATGAAATACACAGATAAAGCACCACATCAGAAACAACTGCAAAAACAAAATGGCCATCATCGGGCCAAATCATCGGAGCCAGTAGTAATTCATGAGATTTACATGGATAGAGTCGAAGTTCCTTTGAATCCTGAGCCGGAAGTTAGAAAATCTCCAATAAAAAAACGGAAATCTATACGTGATCTTTTATTAAATAAGAAAGAAAAGGTTACACCAACAGTTATAGCACATCCTGCTCCTGCTCAACATGATGAGAACGAATTTAAACAAAGAATCACCTCCAATCCGTTTATCCCAAAAGGTACCCACAATGAGTATGTCCATACACTCAGACCAATCCCCACATTACATCAGATTGCTCAACCAATGGATAAAAGATTAGCCACTCAAGAATCTGTTGTTTATCATGAACCAATGGAAGAATCTTCTGACGAAAAGGGAACCACTGATACATCAACACCATCAATTGATGTACTGCCAGATTTTAAATTCCCTGCATCTTCTAGTAGCAACGATCCAATTCAGCTTCAAGAAGTAGAGTACCCACACCCAGTCAAAATGGAATCAATAACCGGATCAATAAGACCAGCGGTTCCACCTACCATTAAAAGAATCGCAACCATTGATAGCAACAGAATACATCTCAAAATAAAGTCAAGTAATTTCAAAGCAGAATACTTTAGGAAGTTACCCATTGGAATCATTGAAAGTCCATCAATCAGTAGTGTTTTTACACCAAATTGGGAAACAATAAGTGCTAGTAGAAATAGCTCCATCAGAACATATAGTAGAAATAGCTCAATTAGAGTCAATAGTCAGTTTGGATCAAGAGAAGATGGAAGCAACTTGAAAAATCAATTGTCAATTCATGCAAGAAATGAGTATAATATGGATGATTCTCAGGATAAAGAAGTAGCTACACGGGTTGTTGACATAACTTCTTTACTTCATCAACATAAACAACACTATATCCAAAGGTACTCAACGACTCCACAGAGAGTATCATCTACTGTTTCGAAAACAGTATCTTCCACATTTTCAATGAAACATGCATCAACTGCAATGACTACTCCACAATCAACAAGATCACCATATGCCGAGAATAGATTTTTTAATACCAATGCAACAGCAGCAATTTTTATGGCACCACCAAAAAAATCAATAGCTATGGAGATTCCACGTGAAGATTCGACGATCTCAATGACTCCTTCTGAAATGGCCAACGAATTAGCCCATTTCATTGATGATGAATTTGGAGTTACAAAAGATGACGATCAGATTGTTCCGTATCAAAGTGGAAATATAAGTGCTATAACATTGACAAGTTCGAATAAGCACGGGAATGCCGGTCGAGAGATTAATGAAGAAGAAGAAGATGAACAGTTTTATTCACCTAATGAGGAACCATATCTCTTTAGAACTAAAAGTCAATCTGAATCAAGTGAAGCTACAGTTACTTCTAATAGGTTTTTAACGGCTAATTATAGTTCAAAACAATCAGTGGTTTGTTCACGTGATGATTCGGTTGCACAATTGTCTGAATTCTTAGAAAACACTATAAATTTTTAGATTCACATAATATATCCGGAGAAATTTCATTAAATATACACATACATTTCCTATAAAGTATTTATTTCTTAAGCACTAGCTTGTTTTAAAATTCTAGTGACAGTTTCAGCAACAGCATCACCAACTTCAGTAGTAGAACTGGTACCTCTTAAATCAGCAGTTCTAATACCTTTATCCAAAACTTCTTGAACAGCTTGTTCTAAAGCTTCAGCTTCTTTAACACAATCTAAACTCAATCTCAACATACTAGCAACAGATAAAATGGTAGCAATTGGGTTGACTTTGTTTTCTGGTAAATCAGGAGCAGAACCATGACATGGTTCATAAAGACCAAAAGCTGTGTTTGTATCTGGTAAAGAAGCCAAAGAAGCAGAGGGTAATAATCCCAATGAACCTGGAATAACAGAAGCTTCATCGGAAATAATATCACCAAACATATTTGAAGTAATAATTATACCATTTAATTTAGTTGGGTTTTGAATTAAAATCATAGCAGCAGAATCAATCAATTGATGTTGAACTGATAAAGTTGGGAATTCTTCACTTATAACTTTATCAACGGTTTTTCTCCATAATCTAGAAGAAGCTAAAACATTAGCTTTATCCAAAGACCAAATTGGTAATGGAGGATTATGTTGTAAAGCCATAAAAGCAGCCATACGAGTAATTCTAGTGACTTCATCAACTGAATATTTTTCAGTATCCCAAGCGGATTGTCCATCTTCACTTTCTTCTTGTTCTTGTCTTTCACCAAAGTAAATACCACCAACTAATTCACGAACAATAATCAAATTGGTTCCCTTGACAACTTCTGGACGTAATGGGGATAATTCAAGTAAAGAATCACTAGCAAAATTACATGGTCTAATATTAGCATAAAGGTTCAATTCTTTACGAATTTTCAATAATCCTTGTTCTGGACGAACAGATCCAGTACCCCATTTAGGACCACCGACAGCACCCAACAAAACGGCATCCGAGTTTTTGGCGCTTTCTAAAGCATCATCTGGAAGCGGAACACCAGTGGCATCAATGGCAGCACCACCAATTAAATGATGCTTAAAATCAAAATGTATTTTTTGGTAAGGAGTACTGGCTTCAATGGCTTCTAATGATTTGATAGCTTCTTTACAGATTTCGGTACCGACATGGTCACCTGGTAAGACAGTAATGGTTTTGGTTTTAACAGACATTGTTGATGTAATTGAAATATATTAGAAAATTAATCAGGGACAAATAAAAAAAAATTATTCAAATATGGAGTGAAAAATTTCTGGTGTCCAAATTCACGAAACCTTAACGGGATTTTATATTTGCAATGAAATTTTTCTTTTTTTTTTTCCTTTCCTCCTGAAGTCGCATAAATACACCAAAATTATTATGCCGGTACAGGAGAACGTTCCCTGACTCATGCAACAGAGGTTTGTATTGTAAAGTACTGCAAAAAATAAAATCAAAAAAAAAATAAGATTCACATCTGACATTACTATTCTATACACAGATAAATAAACAACTAATAAATTAAACTTAAATAACGAAAGTATCGTTAATCAATGACCACTCCATTCAATTGAGTCCAAATCAATACCTTCTTGAACCATTTCCCATAATGGAGACATCTTTCTCAAGAAATCGACTCTTTCATTAATGGCTTGAATAACATAATCAACTTCTGCTTCAGTAGTGAATCTACCAATACCAAATCTGATACTAGAATGAGCAAGGGCATCATCAGCACCTAATGCATGTAAGACATAAGAAGGCTCTAAGGAAGCAGAAGTACAAGCAGAACCAGAACTCAATGCAATATCCTTCAAAGCCATTAATAAGGATTCACCTTCAATATAAGCAAAAGAGACATTGACACAACCAGAGTATTGATAATTAGGATCTTTACAACCATTGAATTGGGTGGATGGAATAGATAACAATCCATCTTTCAATTTATCTGATAATCTAATAATATGAGCTCTATCATAAATAGATTCTTCCTTCATTAATCTAGCAGCTTCACCAAAACCAGCAACCAAGGGTGGAGCCAAAGTACCAGAACGTAAACCTCTTTCTTGACCACCACCAGTAATGATTGGGTCCAATCTAACTCTTGGTCTTCTTCTGACATAACAAGCACCAATACCCTTTGGACCATAAATCTTATGAGATGAAATAGATAACAAGTCAATGTTCATTTCATTGACATCTATTGGAATTTTACCATAGGCTTGAGCAGCATCAGTATGGAAGAAAACTTTATTTTCACGACAGATTTTACCAATTTCCTTCAATGGTTGAATAACCCCAATTTCATTGTTAACAGCCATAACAGAAACAAGAATGGTATCTTTTCTAATTGCTTTTCTTAAATCATCCAAATTGATCAACCCTTCAGAGTTAACAGGTAAATAGGTAACATCAAACCCTTCATCTTGCATATGTCTAGCACTATCTAAAACACACTTGTGTTCAGTTTGAGTAGTGATGATATGCTTTTTGGTTTTTTTATAGAAACGAGGAACACCTTTAATAGCCATATTATTAGTTTCTGTGGCACCACTAGTAAAAATGATTTCTTTTGGATCAGCGTTTATCACATCAGCAATATAAGCTCTTGCTTTTTCAACTTCTTTATCAGCTTCCCAACCATAAGCATGAGTAGATGAATGTGGGTTACCGTATAAACCAGTGTAAAATTCCAACATTTTGTCTAAAACTCTTGGATCAACAGGTGTGGTTGCTTGAACATCCAAATAGATTGGGCGGGTACCAAATAAAGATGCATCACGAGAAGCTGATTTTAAAGATATAGATGAACCTTCTGGTGGTTGGACTGAGTTGGTTGTTGACTCTGGAACTTGTGTATCAGTTGAAACATGCAATTCCCCAGTTGTGGCATTGGTAGTTGTATTTGGAGTAACTTGGGACGGTGATGAAGATGTTGCAGTTGCCGTCGAACTTGTTGACAAGAATCTGGAAGACACCAAGTTACGGTTAACAATAACTCTATTTAACCTACTGGTTGTTGATTTAAAGATGGATTTATACATGATTAGGAATAATTTAATCAAGATAAACTTATCTATTAGCAAAATAACAGAAATGAAAAATTACTAATTGGAGTGATTGATATTTTTTTTTATGATTTTCATTTTTCTCTTTCTCATTTTTTTTTTTCTGTCGCTCATCCAGTCGAGACTCGGAAGTCGGGAATTAAAATGACTGAAAAAACGGAAAGAGAATTGAAACAAGAAATGCGCAGGATTGCTTTATTTGTTTGGTTGGTTATTCTCTATTGTATTGTATTGTATTGAAAACTCTATTTACTGTACACATCTTTTCTTTTCTCCTCTTCTCCTCTTTCACCCTCAGTATGTATCGGATACGTGTCACCGATGACACAGATTATACTAAATGATGATTCTGATGGCCACGTATTTTCATTAATTCCGTATGAACTAACTCATAACATCCCAAAAAGATAGCACCACCACAACTGATCCAACATGTTCTAGGTACAATCCCATTAAACAATACTTTTGCACCTTCTTCATGAATTATATCTTTAACCAACTTAGCCACACTAATTCTATCTTTATGTAACATAATTCTTGTTTTGATAACATCTAATGGAGTGGTCGTAGCAGCTGCTACACCACCAGCAATCATCCCACATGAAGCACCTTTAAATCCATCTGGTATGAAACCTAAATCTTTATTCTTTTGCCATTTCACTTTAAGCCATTCATATAATGGGAATTGAATTACAGTAAATGGGATTTCTCTCATAATTGTTGTATTCCATCCACGATATAATCCACGAATGATTCCTTCATTCAGATTATTCTTTAAAATGTGAACAAAATTACTCCAAGATGTATTATTACCCAAATGGGATGCTTGAGTACGTTGTTTGATTACTTCAGCTGGGACTCTTACGAAACAAGCAACTATTTCACCCATTGAAGCAGAAATCATGTGTCTAACACCTGGTGAAGCAACATATGGTTCTAAATCCCTCTTAAGAGTATCATAAGTAACAAAAAACAATGAAGCCAGAGGAGCAGACGCAACAACACATGATCCTAATCCTCTATATATACCTTTGTATCCTCCATTGGCAAAAAAACCACCTTTGGCTTGTAACCTGGTTTTGATGGTATCAATGGGAAAAAAAGCAAGATCTGTTGCTATCCCAGCACATGCACCACTCTTTATGAGACAGGGTCGAAATGTTAGTTAGATTCATGTCTGCTACAAGAATTTAAAAAAGATATAATACATACAATTAATGATATAAGGAATGTAGATTCAGACATTGGTCTTGTGATTATTGATGGGGTTTACAAAATATTTCCTCGAGCGATAAACTGAAAAATTTTCGTGTGAATTAACTCGAAGTTTTTCCATTCCCGCGTCGGGTAGCTCTTACGAAGAAAAAAAAAAAAGTAAAGCAGAAGTAATGAAATGCAACGACTCATAGTCATTGAGATTCTTCTATACGGAGTATAAACAACTCTATATAACTCTTTTATCTAGGACAAACAATAAATTTATCCTTCCCAATTTTCTTCTTCTTACCGAATTTCAAAATCACGGAATCAACTTTTTTGCCCAGAGGTACGAATTTCTGAATAAATGGAATAAACTCATTATAATTCCATTTCTTATCCAACTCAAACAATTCTTTAAATCTTTGCGCTAACTTATCTGACAAAGAATTTGGATCTATATACAATAGTTTATTTTCCATAGGCGAACAATAATAACCCTGAAGTTGAACTATATCCAAAGGTGGATTATAAAATGAAGGAAGACTAGTTTTCCAATTCAATAAAAATTCAGATTGTGAAATAAGGCGATTATTGGTCTTGGAAAGTTCATAAATTCCAAACCATTCTGTGATTTTACCATCATTCAATATCCATCGTGAATCGTTGGTAATCGTAGCAAATTTATGAATTGTAGATATTAACATGGTTGGGTTATAATTTGAATTTGTCACGGACGATACATCATCAATTGAGAAACTTCCATCTTTACTTAAACTCATTAATTTTGTAATAATCAAAAACAATAAATCAGTGATTATATCCACGGACATGGTGTATGCAAATCCATCAATTTCACATCCACCTAATTCGTACCAATGTTGTAAAAACTCTTCATGAGAACAAAGGGAATTATCTTCCAAATCAATTAAGTTAATACCATGACTTGAATGTGCTATTGTTTTTCCATTATATATAGGGATATTTGATGTATCAATGGTGCCCTTCATTGGACTTAATTCGTACTCATAACTAGATTTCAGAAAACCAATTAATCTATCATCTTGATCTTTATTCATTAACAACACGGTATTTGAATGGTTCATTTGTCTTAATTTATATGTTTGAGAATCAGAACATAATACTAACGAATTCATATCTGATTTGATAACCAAATTCGATTGCTCTCCTTCTTCGGAAAGCTTCTCAAAAATTGCTGGAGGTAGTTGAAGTAGTTTGTATGTATATTTTGAATCGGTTTCAAGTTGTTGATAAACGGAATATTCTGACATTATGATTGATCTTAATCAGTTGACGATGATACGCGTATTGCATTTTTCAGGTTAAATTTTTTTTCTTTTGTTGGTGTTTTCTGTTTTCAGGCGCTACTTTTCGAGGCTGATTTTGAAAACACAAAACAAAATTTTTTACATGCATGTAAGGGTTGTTGAAATCTACATGAAACTGTCAAACTGGCATTATTAATCAAAAACTGTTATAGTATAAAAAAAATTCAATACTTTAAGGAATAAGAAAAAACAAAATAACTAAATACTGGGGTATACTATTCAAAAAAAAAAGGTAGCGGTTGTGTCAATTGTCCGCATTAGAAATTAGACCCTTGATTGATGTTTCTATCTCTAACACCTAATTCACCATTAAAGAATTCATCACTGCCTAATTTTTCATTCTTTCTCCAGAAAGTCCAACCTCCTTCATAATCACGGTTGTTTCTCTTTTTCAAATAAAACAATACTGAAATTAAACCAATTAATATAGAACCTCCTACTCCAACAACAACACCGACAACGATTTTATTAGTATTAGACAAACCACCACTAGAATCATCATTATGCGTGGAATTATTTGTTGAGGCACTTGCCAGGGCAGATACAAAAGCTGTTCTAGTCACTACGACAGTACTACCATCATGTACTGATTCGAAAGTAGTGGTAACTGCTTGAGAAGTCGTTGATGACTCAGTGGTTGATGTAACAGATTCTGAGCTTTCAGAACTTGAGGATGATGATGAGGTTGATGATTCGCTTGTTTTTGTTGGTTCGGAGAATGATGAAGTGGTTGGGGTTGAGGTTTCAGCACTTGAAGAAGAAGTTGTTGTTTCGTCACTGGTAGATGATTCAGTGGAAAAGTCTTGAACAAATGATGAAGTTGAAGGGTTCTCAACAAATGACGAAGTTGTACTGGAAGATGATGATGTGGAAGGAGGTGAAGTATATGAGGAAGTTGACGAGGTGAAGGAATTTGTGATTGTAGAAGATCCTGTTAAACTAAATTGTGTGTCAGAAGAACTAAGACTATCGAGAGTCACAAGACCTCCAATGAGTGGTACAGATTCCGATGTTGAGTCACTGCCTAATGGTTTTGAAGTAGATACTTCAATATTTATTATGGACGATGAATTATCACCATCGGCTCTTTTCTCAAGAATCAATGATGTTTCATAAATATTGCTGGTATGAAGTAAAGGTTGGTTAATATCCATTAGTGGTACGACTTCCATTATTCTCTGACCTCTAGTTATATTGTGACAATAAATTAATGAAAGTGAAATAAATAAATAAATAAATGAAAGTGTAATAAAAAAAATGTATCAAGTTTCTAGTGAATTCGTAACTTCAAGTACAAGGCAAAGAAAAAAATTCTACCAAGAGACAAATAAAAGTTGATGAGAATTTTCTTCTCTTTTTTTTTTCTTTCTCTTTAAATTAATTGTTTATGTGTTCTAATTTTATCTCATGGTATGACGTGCACCTTAGGCTAAAACAGCCAGAAAATCAAAACAAAAGATCCGAGAAAAAGAAAAGTTTCTTTCCCTCTCCCAAATCTCCCATACATTCGCATGTTCCAAAAAATATTGGATTACATAACACATACCTGCATACTGAATTTTCATACACAAAACAAAATTTTTGCATGCGTGAAAGGGTTTCGAGATCCACATGAAACTGTCAAGCTGACAACATTAATCAAATACTCATGTATAATATATATAAAAATTGGGTAGGGATGGTGTAAATCTTCATCATTAGAAATTAGACCCATGTTTTTTTATACAACTCGGAAATGTCATACCTACTAATAGCTGTAGTACACAGAAACCCATGAGGTCCCAGACGGAAACATACATACTGTTGTGTAGTAAATTATAATGCATCCTTAATACACTAAGTTACGAAATTACATTTACATTAATAAATTATTCGGCTCTTGTCAGTGTATTAGTCTATTATATAGAGAAGTTCAGTAAACATATATCCCAGGCTTATACAGTTTCTTCTTCACTATGGCCAATGATACACCGAGCGTAGTTTAGAACATGACATAAATCTTATCGCACAGTGCTAGATTAGACTCATATTATAATAAATATTAAATAATTATTCACTCGAGTCTGGATTTCACTTATGCTTTTGAAGTTTATGGGTGAAACTGAGAAAGAAAGTGGAAAAAAAGAAAAAAAATTGATACTGCATATTTCAAAAAAAAAAATTGGTCACGTGTTATATTAAGCCAATCAGACGTTTTTCTTGCTGTACATGTAGAAAGGAAATGCTATTTGCTGGTAAGTCCATTCATCAAACATGATGCATGAACCAATCATTAATGAAAAACCAGCACTATGGATAAAAAGTTATCTTACTTCCTGTTCGGGTAAGGAGATAACCAATTTTGGCCCAATCTTATATTCTAACTTCTTCTATAATATTCTTTAATGTTACATATACAGTACAGTAATAAATCCAGTCATCAATTTGTCCAGAAAAATTGCCAGATTAATTTTTGTATTCCATTTTTTTCTTTGTTTACCCGCATTTCTTTCTGGAATCTTCTGCTTCCTTCCTTAATATTCTGCGACCTTCGATTGCGAAAATTAAAACGTACAGTCTCCAAACTCCACACATGACCCCAATCCGAATGGCCCATTATTTTACTCCTTGAAAAATTCTATAAGTATCGAATAATTTTCCACAATTTTTTCAATTTTTGCTTTTATTTTGTAATTAATCAATACTAAAAAGTACTCAATTTTTGCTACAAATACTTACTCACTCACTCACTCACTTACTTTAATTAACAATGTTTTCTCCATTCTACTACGATCCATATTCACAAGGTTATGATGAAGCTGATGCTGGTGATGCTATTGATTTAGAATCCCTTTTCGAATTATTGCATCAACATCAATTCTACCACAAGGAAAACACCCGTCCAAGAATTGTAAAGAAATTGGAAACGGAGGATGAATTCCAAATTCAAATTTTCAAGCCATATGGAAATTTCCAAAATTACGAAGTTAGTGTTGTTAAAGCTAATCCCCCAATTGTCAATGTTGTTATCTCTTCTGTGCAAGATAATTTCCAAACTAGTATTCCTTTCAATATCAACTACATCGATATTCAAAACATTAACTGGCAATGGTATAAATCCGAAAACACCTTGGTATTGAATATTCCAAAGAGAATTCATTTCGTTCATCTGAACGTTCAAGATATCCTTAATTGTTTATTGGGTTGTCAAGATGAAGAAGAAGAAAGTGGTGAAGCTGAACTGGATGAAAAACTTCATAATTCGTTAGCTGACCATGAAAAATTAATTGCAGATGCTACTGAAGCTTTGAAGAATCCTAAACAACAACCATATTCTCAGAAACAAGTTGAACAAGATTTCCAATCTAAGGCTCGTGCCACTGCTGCTGCTGCTCAAAGTGCTCAGTTAGCCAAAAAAAGAGAAGAATTTATTAAAACTAAGAAACAAATAGAAGCTCACAACAAAGCTCAACAAGATTATGATGAAAAATTTGGTAACTTGGCTGAAAGAGATTCGAATCTTCAAGATAGTGTTCAGGAGCATGAAGATTTGATTGCTGATGCTTTGAATGCTTTAGGAAAAGCTTCTCTTGCTAATTCCAACCAAGTGAAACAAGATTCAAAATCAAAAGAGGAAGCCTTATCTGCTGGTGCCCAAGCTGCTGCTGAAGCCAAAAAGAAGGAAGAGGCAGAAAAAGTTAAGAGAGAACTTGAAGCTCAAAGAAAAGCTGCTCAAGATAAGATTTTTGCTGCCCAAAAAGAGTTAGAGGAAATTGCCAAGAAAGAAGCTGAAGCTGCCAAATCCCATAATGTTGCTGAAGAAAAAGAATTGGAACAAGAAAAGGCTAAAGTTGAAACAGAATTAAAACAAGCGGAAGATACAGAAAAATCAGAAAAAAAAGAATATGATGAATTCGTCAAGAATCAACAAGAATTCCTTAAACAATTTTTCGGTTTTAATTTAGGTCCTGTTATTCCAAATAAAGATGGTTCAAACGCATTTTATACCAAAGCTTCTAATGAAAAACCCGCCGCTAAACAAAACGTCAAGAAAGAAAAACCAGTAGTTGCTCCGAAACCAAAACATTTCAAAGCTTCTGTAGCTGAAACTGCAGCTCCTGTTGCAAATGGTAAAACCAAAATTGCACATTCTCCTTCTTTGGAAGAAGTTGAAGATGAAGAATCAATTCTCTACAACAAAAAATTTGGCCATTAAATTAAAATTATGCCTTAAATGATGTTAATAGTTATATAATACAAATAATAATGATGTAAAATTAATTTGATATTAATGTGAGATTGATTTTTATTTTGTAGAAAATAAATAGTTATACTGTTAAAACTAGAAACGTATGAAGTTTGTTGTATCTTTCATATGATAGTCACCCCACACCGATCATTCCGTGTAATATTAACAGTGTTCTCGTTGTTCAACGAAGGAGTGTGACCACCAGTTAGGCTTTGTAAGCCATCCAGGCAAGTGGTAGCATCAACACAGAACTGTTCATAATAGCCGTCCTTAATAAAAACGGGCTCCACATTAATTACCACTTCATTTGAAGCACACCAGTTGCATGTTCCATTACTGAGACCACGATTTACAAATTTTACTTCAATTTAAATATGATAGTTATGCATGATTCGAATGCATACGGAGATTCTGTAATCGCATGGTTTTTTTTTATTTTTTTTTTGTTTTCTCCCGCATTGTCATCGAGCCGTCGCGTGTATCCCGATTGACAAAAACAAAGAAAAACTTTGAACACACCAATTTAAAAAAAAAAAAAAAAAAACTACAAAAAGGGATTTTGAATCCACGTTCCTTAAAATAAAAAATAGAAAAAAAAGAGTTTCGATATATATACAACTCAACAACGAATTATTAGCAACTAATTATTAAGGGATGTCGGAGTTAGTCAAGCTTATTGTTGATCAGACTAATCCTGATAACAATATTAGAAAGTCAGCTGAACTTCAATTCAATCAAGCAATCAAACAAGATCCATCCCAGGCAATGTACATAATTTTACAACTGGCTATGGATCAAACATTGCCAATGGATATTCGTCAATCATGTTTATTGCATTTGAAAAGATTAGTTCCACAATACTGGTCGTTGGGGTTTGAATCCTTTATAGGGCCCCCAATTAATCAAGATTTAAAAGTTGAAATAAGAAACAAATTATTGGAACTAGCTACCGGTTCTACTCAATCCAAATTAAGAAGTGGTGCCGCTTATGCAATTGTTCAGATTGCATCTGTGGATTATCCGGACGAATGGCCAGATTTAATGAACAGTTTGTACAATGTAACCATGCAATATCAGGATCAAACGGCATTATTAGGTGGTTTACAAGTATTGACTGATTTATTTGATGATTTGATTACTGAAGAACAGTTTTGGGATGGCGGAGTTGGTAAAGAAGTTATTAAACATTTGAATGATATTTTGAGTAGAGATGGGTTAAGTTCTGAAGTCAAAACACAAGATAGCAAATTATATGAAAGTGTATTGGCAATTTTAAGAAGTCCAGAAGCATTTGCAACTCCAGCAAGAAGAGAATTTGTTATTGGAGAGATCAGGAAAACAGTGGATATTTTAATTCATTTGTTACACTTCAAGGAAGGAAATTTGGCCGATTTAAATTTCAGAAGTTATTTGTATAAGATAATCGCTTCCATAGTTGGCCAATTTCATTCTAAATTAGATGATTCGGTCAAGGGAAGAATCTTACTATTGTCCTTACAGGATCTTGAATATTTGTCACCATTATATAATGAAATTGCTTTAGATGGGGATCATGGTTTGGAACACCCAGATTTCGAAGCTTTGGAAGTGTTTAATGGTCTCCTTGATCAATTATTCCAAACTATTACTGCGATCCAGCATGATGTCCAAATTAGACAAAGTAGATTTATTCAAGATATGGTTACTTGTGCATGTATTACTAAGGAAAAACTTGAAGAATACAGTGACGATTTGAATGCAATGGTAACTGATGTCACAGGATTGAATGTTACTCAAACTGTTAGAGATTCAATCTATGATTGTATGACCGATTTGAATGAAGTAGACGCCAAGAAAGTGTTTAATGCAATTGTAGCTCATCTTGAAGGTGGTGATTGGCGAAGACTTGAAGCAAAGTTATTTATTCTTGAAGGGTTGTTAGGTAATGATGCCACGTTTGAGAATCCAGGGTTGTCTGTTTTCACAAGACATATAACCAATCATAATTTGATGGTCACTGCTAGAGTGTTTTTGTTGTTGCCGAGATATTTGGAGAAATTCCAATACGAAAATTCGGCGAGAGTCTTGATAGATATATTAACTTTTGGTTTAAGAAGCAGACCTAAGATCAAAATAGCTTCCCTTATCAGTTTTACTTATTTTAAACATGCTGTTGACTTAAGCACTCTAGACGTATCTATCCAACTAAAGATTTTCAAAATTGCTCAATCTTTGATAGAATATTGTGTGGAAGATTCTTTGCCAGTATTATTAGAAGCAATTGCTGATGCAATTTCTATTGATTCAGCACACGCATCAAGTTCTATAATCAATGAAGGTATTTCTGTCGTTGATTTGATTTTCCAAATTGCATTTAAAGATCCCGCCAATGTGCAATTGATTTCCGATTCTACCGATTGTTTAAATTCTTTGTTGGAGAATATCAATATGCACGATTATATGATTGTATGTGAAAGATCTTTACCTTTTATTTTTAACATTATGGAATCATCGAGCGGAGATTATACACCGGAATTGTATCTTTCTTTGGAATTGTTGGGCATTATAGTCAAATTATCACCCGGGGAAGAATTACCCCAACAGGTTTTTGAATATTCCTTCCCAATATTGACTAAAATCTTACTTGCGTCATTGGATAATCAGATCTTACAAAGTGGTGGTGAAGTTTTCAATGAATTGATTAAACATGGATCTAAATTGTTTCTTGGATATCATGACCCAAATACTAATGAAGCAGGCATTGAAATCATGCTCAAGATCGTATCAAAATTTTTATCACCAGAATTATCTGACAGTGCTGCTAATAAATGTGGGTCAATTGTTAATTCATTAGTTGATCAATTTCAAAATTATCTTCTGTCAGAGTTTTTAACCCAAATATTACAAGCTACTGTGAATAGATTGATTTTAGCCAAAGAACTGGCCACGATTGAAAATCTAATTATGGTATTCTGTCAATTAGTATTAAAATCTCCAGAAGAAATGATCAATTTTTTAAGTAATATGCAATTACAAGGTAAATCAGGTTTAGCAGTGATACTTCCAATTTGGTTTGATAGTTATGAAGTTACCCGAGGTTTTGAGCAAATTAAACAGAATACATTGGCCTTGGGTAGAATATTTTCTTTAGGTGATCCAAGAGTTGAGGGATTGATTGTCAATGGAGACATTATTCCTTATCAAGGTGATTTAATTATAACTAGATCCATGTCTAAAACCATGCCAGATAGATACACTCAAATATCTGCTCCATTGAAAATACTAAAATTATTAGTTGGTGAACTACAATTCCAATGCCAACAACCAGATGCAGAAGGATATTTACCAGAAAATGCTGAAGATATTGGTGATGATGATGATGATGGATGGGAAGATATGGATGATATTGGAGTTCCTAATTATGAGAAATTGAAGAGTTATGTTGACGATGAAAAACAAGATACTGATGAAGGATTAAAGAATTTATTGATTCAATTTTTTAGAGAATGTACTGTTAAGAATTTAGGTAACTTCCAAACTTATTATGAGGAATTGTCTAATGAAGAAAAGAAAACCATCACTGAGAATTTAGTCTTTTAAGTAAAGGTGTTTATAGAAATAAAACAAAAAGTGTATTTGAATACTGTGACACACACGCACACACAGAAATAAAGCAAAATAGAGAAAAAAATTTTTTTTTCTTTTCTTTATTGTTTCTTACAGAAACTTTTCATTTTTCATTTTACTACATCTCATCTCTGAGTAACGTTTGTACTTTAATCAAACAGGTTTATGATCTTAAAATATCTACGACGAACCATGTCAACCACTCCACAATTTACTACCAAAATACTAAAAGTTATACCAGAAAGTATATCATTTGATACTGATGGAAATGCCAAAATATCTGATAAAGAAACCTTGCATAATTTACAAACTGCCGCAAAAGAGTTAACCACCACGAACAATGCCATTGGATTCCCCACAGAAACAGTTTATGGTCTTGCAGGATCTTCATTAAGTGATGAATCTGTACGATCCATATATCGTGCCAAGAATAGACCTGCGGATAATCCACTAATCACTCATATATCATCTATAGATCAGCTTAAACGAAAACTTATCAATAATGCAGAAATTCCATTCATATACACCAAATTAATTGAGAAATTTTGGCCAGGACCATTGACAATTTTATTACCAATGAGTTCAGATTGTCCTATTTCAAAACTAGTAACGGCAAATCAAGATACTTTTGCGGTAAGAATGCCTAATCATCCAGTTGCTAGAGCATTAATCTCAATTAGTGATACTCCAATTGCGGCACCTTCTGCTAATGCTTCCACACGACCAAGTCCAACATTAGCCGAACATGTGTATCATGATTTACATGGTAAGATTCCGATTATTTTAGATGGTGGAGCATGTGATGTTGGGGTTGAAAGTACTGTTGTTGATGGGTTAGTTGATCCACCAATGTTGTTACGTCCTGGTGGAGTTTCATTAGAAGAAATTAAAAGATATGGTGGTAAAGAATGGGAAAATGTAATTTTGGCAAAGAAAACGGCTGGTAAATTAGAGCCAGTAAAAACTCCAGGAATGAAATATAGACATTATTCACCATCTGCAAAAGTTGTTTTATTTGTTAATTGTGGGGATGGTAATGAAGCTATTACTAAATATTTAAAAGATAATGATATTGATGTTAGTAAAACCAAGATTGCTTTATTAAAGTCGCGTCATTTTAGCGATGTTGATGGTGTTGCAATTACTAAAAGTTTAGGCAGTAGCGGACATGAGATATCGCACAATTTATTCAAATATTTAAGACAAGTCGATGAGGAAGATAAAGTTGATTTGATATTTGTTGAAGGTATAGATGAAACAGATGAAGGATTGGCTGTAATGAATAGATTAAGTAAAGCAGCCATGGAAGTTATTCAACCATAATATAGACACATAACATTATAGAGATGAGATAATTTTTAGACGAAATGTGCGCATAGAATTACCCTAAAACTGAAAACAGTTGTTTGAGCCTTATTACGCGACCAAGAAAAAGCGTAAACTAACTACAAAGTTTAATTAGATGTTTCATAACTCTTGGACAATTGAGTATGTGGCAGTTGGATAAACCATTGGTTAAATGATGATCATCCTTAAGTAAAGACTTATCAATAATAGCAAGACTAGATGGTCCCTAAAGCGCGATACAACATTACACGTAATCTCTTTTCCCTCTCTCTCTCTGACATTTACATTTGAGGCAATGTTGTCAATAATTTTTTTTTTTTTTTTCAGTGAAAATTTCTTTTGTTCATAGTAAATTTTTTTTTTTTCTCTATTTTATTTTCTACTCTTTGCTGTCTCGTAGAAGAAAAGAAAACACGGCAACAAGGATTTAAGAACAATTTTTAATTAATAATTTAATCATCCACCATCACAACACGTTTTCCTTTTATTTGAACCACCCTTAAATCCTCATTCTCTTTATAGATCAATTTTTTTTTATTTGACAACCATGGGTGATAATCCTTATGAACTAAAGCCCCCTCAGATATCGACTCAACGGGCAAATAATACTCCATCAACAAAGTATTCGCAACAATCAATTGAACAAACAACAGCAGATTTTCAAACTGATATCAAACTAGGCCTCACCAATAGTCAAGATGTATTAAATAGAAGATCTATCCATGGGGTCAATGAGTTATCTAGTGAAGAAGAAGAAAGTCTATTATGGAAATTCATATCATCTTTTTATCAAGATCCATTGATTTTATTATTAATCGGATCTGCAGTTATAAGTTTTTGGATGGGCAATAAAGATGATGCCATATCTATCACATTGGCCATAACCATTGTTGTCACTGTGGGATTTGTTCAAGAATACAGATCGGAAAAATCATTGGAAGCATTGAATAAATTAGTTCCTGCTGAAGCTAAATTAACAAGAAATGGAAGTACATCTGCAGTATTAGCGTCCACTTTGGTTCCTGGAGATTTAGTTCATTTTAGTCAAGGTGATAGAATCCCTGCTGATGTTAGATTAACTGAGGCTGTACAATTAACTATTGATGAAAGTAATTTGACTGGTGAAAACAGACCTGTGAGAAAATCTACAGATATTGTTACTACGGCTGATCCAGCTGTCACTGAAAGATCCAACATTGCATTCATGGGTACTTTGGTTAGAGATGGTCACGGTAGTGGTATTGTTGTTGCTACTTCAAGTGATACTGTATTTGGAACAGTTTTTGAAATGATGAGTGATATTGAGAAACCAAAAACTCCGTTGCAACAAGCAATGGATAAATTGGGTAAGGATTTATCAGTTTTTAGTTTTATCGTCATTGGTATTATTTGCCTTATTGGTATTTTTCAAGGTCGTTCTTGGTTAGATATGTTTCAAATCTCCGTGTCCTTGGCAGTTGCTGCTATTCCGGAAGGTTTGCCAATTATTGTCACTGTTACTTTGGCTTTGGGAGTTTTACGTATGGCTAGACAAAAAGCAATTGTTAGAAGATTACCAAGTGTTGAAACTTTGGGTTCTGTTAATGTCATTTGCTCTGATAAAACTGGTACTTTAACACAAAACCATATGACTGTTACCAAAATGTGGACTGCTGATTTCAAAGGAAGCTTTAACTCTCCATTCTTGATTGTGGAAAGGTTGGATGATAATGCTTTACATCATCAATTAACTAACAATATGCGTAAAGTCTTGGAATGTGCTAATATTTGTAACAATGCTAGATATTCTTCTGAAAATGAAAAATACGTTGGTAATCCTAGTGATATTGCACTTGTTGAATGCTTACCACATTTTGGTTTAGATGATATCAGAGGACAAAGAGAAAGATTCTATGAACTTCCATTTTCATCTTCTCGTAAGTATATGGCCGTATCTGTTCATACTGGGGATATAGAAAAATCGGAATCATATGCAAAAGGTGCCACCGAAAGAATCTTGGACATTTGCGATCGTTATTTTGATGAAAATGGAAACATCAAACCTTTGACTAGTGCTGTAGAAGATTCGATTCATGAAAAGTCCCGTGCATTGGCTGGTGATGGTTTAAGAGTGTTGGCCTTTGCGAAGAATAATAAACAAATTGATGAAAAATCCACCATTCCAAGCAACCTTATATTTACTGGTTTAATTGGTATGAAGGATCCTCCAAGACCTAATGTCGGTAGATCCATTACTAGATTAATGCAAGGTGGCGTTCATGTTATTATGATTACTGGTGATTCTCCTACAACTGCTATGAATATTGCTAAACAAATCGGTATGCCTGTTCTTGGCGATCATTCTGTTATGACAGGTGATCAAATTGATTCTTTGACTGAAGATGCTCTTTCTAGTGCAATCCATGATGTCTCTGTGTTTGCTAGAACCACTCCTGAACACAAAGTCTCTATTGTTAAGGCTTTGCAAAGAAGAGGTGATATTGTTGCTATGACTGGTGATGGTGTTAATGATGCACCAGCATTAAAATTGGCAGATATTGGAATTGCTATGGGTAAGAATGGTACCGATGTTGCTAAAGAAGCAGCCGATATGGTTTTGACTGACGATGATTTCTCAACTATTCTTAGTGCCATTGAAGAAGGTAAGGGTATTTTCAATAACATTCAAAATTTTATTACATTTCAATTGAGTACCAGTATAGCGGCATTGACATTGATTGCATTGTCTACATTTTTTGGATTACCAAATCCATTGAATGCCATGCAAATATTGTGGATTAATATTTTAATGGATGGTCCACCTGCTCAATCCCTTGGTGTTGAACCAGTTGATCACGAAGTTATGAACAAACCACCTAGAAAACGTAATGATGCAATTCTCACAAATCAAGTTATTAAGAGGGTATTACAATCCGCTGTCATAATTATTCTTGGTACCTTGTATGTTTTCATCAAAGAGATGACTGATGGACAAGTCACTGCCAGAGATACTACCATGACATTTACATGCTTTGTATTATACGATATGTTTAATGCATTAGGTTGTCGTCATTACTCCAAACTGATTTTTGATTTGGGTATGACTAATCAAATGTTCAATTTTGCTGTTATTGGTTCATTAATCGGTCAATTTTGTGCTGTTTATGTACCGTTTTTCCAAAGTATTTTCCAAACTGAAGCATTGAGTTTTAGTGATATTTTACATTTGGTATTATTAACTAGTTCTGTATTTATTGCCGATGAAGGGAGAAAGTGGTACTTCAAAAGAAGAACTATTTATACTAATAATTATAATTACAATGTGTAACAATATCATCACAAATGGTGTGATCAAAAAAGTGTCATCATAACTCATGGGGTATATGACAGACATAAAAGAGTATTATACAGTTTATACAACTAAATAAAGCAATATATAAATAGACAATTTTGTCATTATTAATGTATGGGAATCTTTGGATAAAAATTTTGAAAATTTTGAAAATTGTGAAGAAAAAAGAAGATGTAAATTTATTGTTCTGTTGAAATTTTTGCACCATCTTGATTAAAAATCCCGACCCCCCATCGGGAATAAGCTCCACTGAAAAAAAAATCACAATGCGGGTGCCGCATCAATATGAATATGACTGACTTTCCCCAATAAATGTATAATACCCGCGATATTTTTTTGTTCTTTCATTAAGAGTTAAGATTAGAAAAATCTCCTTGTGATTATTCAAATCACAAATATATATATATATATTTAACAATTGTTAGGTCCTGGTATTGAATATTTCATTTGAGTAGATGCTAAGTTTCTTTTTTTGAAGTATAGACTATAGCACAAACAAAGATACATTTAATTAATAGCCGCATCACGAAAATGGTATTTAAATTTACAATAGATAATATTCTTAATCCATATATTCCAGAAAATCGGATTTCTAAACTTCCCAAACCTATAGCTCGTTTATTAGGTTCCCATAAAGATCCTCCTAGACCAGATTATTATATTTGGTTAGAAATTTTAATTGCAACATTTGGAGGTGTTGGTTTATTAGAAGGTATTTTTAAAAATCCTAATGTTTTTACCAATCATCATCATGCACCAATAATCATTGCTTCATATGGAGCCACGGCAATTTTATGTTTTAATGCATCTCAAGTACCATTAGCTCAACCAAGAAATATTTTAATTGGTCATTTCATTTCATCAGTTATAGGATTGGGAATACAAAAATTATTTAGTTTAAGTGAAGGTGGAAGAAATCATTATTGGGCAAGTGGTGCTTTAAGTGTTGCTATTTCTAGTGTAGTTATGTCAATTGGAAATTGTGTACATCCTCCTGCTGGTGCTTCTGCATTATTACCTAGTATTGATGAACAAGTTAGACAAATGAGTTGGTGGTATTTACCAGTACAGATTATTTCAAGTGTTTTAATGATTGCTGTTGCATGTATAACTGGTAATGTGGTAAGAAGTTATCCAGTGTATTGGTGGTCTCCAGCTGATGTTGGTCATAAGTTGAGCAGAAAATTCGGTGGTAGTTCTGGTTCTGGTACTGGTGATGAAAAAGATGAAGAGAATTCGGTGAGTATGGAAGAAGAAGATCTTGCTGTTGAAAGAGGTATACGTCTGTTTGATGTTATAAGAAATCCGGGAGTTAAAACAATCACCATTACTGCAACTGAAATTGTTGTCCCCGATGAATTAGACCTTGATGAAATTGATGTTGATTGGTTAGAAGGTTTGCATAGTAGGTTAAGAAGATTAGATGAATAGATGATTATATATACAGTGAAATTATAAATTTATTTATTTATTTATTATTTATTCTTCGTTATATTCTTTTGTTTTTAAATTCTTCAAGGGAGACAACACCTTTAAAATCAGGGTTTTCTAATTTATCAAACATAGTTTCTGCAACTTGTTCAGTAGATACAATAGGTCTAACCAATTCATTAGCAAATTTATTGCCCACAATGGATTCTTTTAATCCAACACCAAACCGTAATCCTCTTAATAAAACATCTCTAGTAGTTAATCCACCTTCATGAGTTTCATCATACATTATTCCTGGTCTTAAAAATAAACCTCGAAGTCCTTTTTTACAATTTAATTCAAATTCAGCTTCTCTTTTAGTTATTAGATATTCTTCAGGAACCATTGGTGGATTTTTATCAGCTGATACATAAACGAAATTTCTTGGTTCTTTAACTTTTGATTCAATAAAAGTATCAGCTAATATCACTGCAGAATCTCTTTGAATAGCATCATAAGTACTTTTAATATTATCTTTTTGCATTGGATTTGAACTTCCAAGAATTGAATTAGATAATTGTTGAATATCATTTAAAAAATTAAAATTTGAATTCATGGTTTTTTTATAATTTGCATTTTCAAATAATATTCCAATTGAATGAACAATAGTATCATATTTGGATAATTTATTCAGATATGTTTTAGGTTCAAAAATATCAGCAATTTCCCAATTAACTTTACCTACCCAAGGTTGGTGAATTACTGATTGTGGTGGTTCTCCATGACGTGAAAATGATGTAACTTCATAACCTCGACGAATTCCAACTTCACAGATCTTATGACCTAAAAATCCATTACCTCCAAATACTGCAATTGATTTCAGCATGAGTAAATTATATGATAATAATAACGAAATGAATTATTGTGGAGAAAGAAAGAGATTTATTGGATGTTTTTTTTTTTGGCCAAATATTTCTCCCTCCCTCCTTACTTGCTTTTGCTTCTCGCTTCCTTTGTCGCTCAAGAGGTCAAACCAAATCTCGGTTGAAAATCTTAGCATCCGAATTGAATTCTAAGAGTTCGATTTGACTTCTTGACTTTCTAAACTATGTAATTATATATTTTATTATAAGATAAAACACATGATGACTGTACAATGAATAAAACAAAAAACAAGAATTTTTTTTTTTTTTTCAATCAGATAAAATAAAAAAACGACACAACAGAATTGGTGTAAAATATATCATTCATTATGAATATGGCAACAATACATCTCTCCACACAACTAATGTTATACAATAGATAATAACAGAATATATACATTTATAACTATTCTGATGCTGGCTTGGTAGCATAAGAAATATGAATATCTCTACCACCATAGGTATAATTATTCAATTGTTGAATAGCAGATTCAGCCAAATCAGCAATTTCAAATTGAACAACAGCATTACCACTTGGTCTACCATCAGAACCATATTGTATTTCAGCTTTAGTTGTTCTACCAACAGTTTCAAATAATTCATATAAATCATCATTTTGAGTAGCAAATGGTAAATTTTCAACATAAATAGTATCGGATTTTTCACCTAAACCACTAACACCTTCAGTAAATTCAGAATTTGTATGACCTGGAGCAGATGATCTAATTTCAGATCCACTAGTACCAGATATGGCGGATCCTCTGTATGAGTCTCTTTCATAACCAGCTGATGTTGATGATGATAATGAAGATGCTCCTCCTCCTGATGAACCAGTCGAACGACCTGGTCTGGTATCTAATTTTCTACCTTCAATTTCATAACCTTGAAACATTTCAACAGCTTTAGTTGCTTCTTCTTCAGTATTAAATACAACAGTACCAAATCCTCTTGATCTTCCAAAATTATCCAATCTAACATCTGCTCTTACAACTTCACCAGCATCTCTCATTAAATCTTTTAATGCTTGCCAATTTATAGAAAATGGTAAATTACCAACAAATACTTCAGTACCTGGTTTTGATGGAGGTGGAGGTGGAGCATAATTATCATTTCTTCTGCTTCCACTATATCTGTCATTATATCTATCTCTATCACCATATCTGTCAAATCTACCACTACCAGACCCAGAAGCTCTACTATCATAAGTTCTTCCTCCTCTTCCTCGAGGTGGACCATAATCATTCTTTTTATCTGGAGGTGGATAATCTTGTCTAACAAATATTTCTCTACCACGATATTCATGACGATCAAATCTATTAATGGCATCACGAACATCATCTCTAGATTTGAATTCAACAGTAGCCATACCTCTTGATTCACCTCTATTGGTAACAATATCGGCTCTAACTATCGAGAAATCACGTTTGAAAATATCTTCAATATCACGAGAAGTGGCATCAAATGGAATATTACCAATGAAAATTGAATTATCAAAATTTCTTTCAGTTTTTGAACGATATTCGGCATCATTTGCAGCACGATCATAATCTCTACTTCCTCTATCGTTACTACTACGTCCATAATCTCTACCACTTCGACTATCTCTACCACCTCTACTATCTCTACCACCTCTACGATCATAAGAAGATCTTGAAGAACGTGAACCATAATCTCTTCTAGATGAATAGCTATCTCTTGAATATGATGAATTATCAGATCTTTCCCTAATTGGAGATCTTTCTCTTATAGGAGACCTATCTCTAATTGGTTCTACATCTCTAATTGGAGAACGAGAACGATCCTTGTTGTTAAAATGTTAGCAAAAAAAAAACTTTAATGTTCATAGGCGGGGGTAGGTAGGTAGTGTTAGTGAAGGGAGGGGAGTAGACCAATTTTTTTTACAACAGAAAAAAAAAAATTAGTCCAACCACCCTCTCTCCGAAATTAACCAGTTCAGCAACAAACATATCAATGACTTTTAAAATTAAAACACAGACACCATTCATTCAAATATACAAAAACAAAAACTCTTAACGAGTTGTTGTTTTGTATTCACCAGGATGGACTGTATACCATAACCAGCTTTTTTTTCTTTCTTTCTTTCTCATTAATGGAAATTAGGGTAAGGAATATATATCACTCTCTCAACCGCACCCATTTACCAGAAATAAATAGCTAGCTAATTGGCAAACAATCTTTTCACCAAGGTTAATTTAATATTATTGCAAAATGGACATAAAACTTTGTTTAGATAATTTGTTACCGGACTTGGGAATTTCGTCAACCAATTACCAAATGGTATTAACCTAATAAAATATATATATAAAAAAAAGATTAACATACTCTTGAATAATCATCAATATCCATTCCTTCCATCTTGAATCTTTACTCTTTTAAAAATTGAATATGTACTCGACCTAACAAACAAGCCCAATTGTAGTTCCAGAAAATAAATAACACCAACGAGTTAATAAGTCAAACTTTGATTATGTTAGAATGACTATAATCGAAGAAATCTTTTTCTTAAATGAAGGAAAACTTCTCTTATTACAATTTGATAAATGACTGATTTTTTTTTTTTTTTTTCATCAGCATCAAATTAAATATGAACGAAAATTTTCTACAATTATTTAGTCACTTCACACGACTAAAAGTAAAAATGTACATGTGTATATTTATAACTTTAAAAAAAGAAAAAGTGGTTGATTTTTGTATACTTACTTTTCAGGTATTGGTAATACTAATCTTCGTTCAACTTCAGTTTCTTTATTAACTTCTTCTTCACCATCAAATTTTAACCTTACATTACCATCTTTTTTATGACCTACAACAATAGCAGGATAGAATGTAGATGTGTCAGGATATCTTGCTAAAACTTTACAACCATAATTATAATTAATTAAATCAGTTCCCTTTGGTGGAATCAATAAAATTTCTTTATAATTAGCTTTAAATACTTGACCAGGATTATTATTTTCATCAGGTTCAGGATCTCTAATTTCGAATTTAATTCCATCACCAATTATTTTCACTACAACACATTGAATCCATTCTTCAGAATGACGATTTTTTAATTTATATGCTACTTCCAGACCAATAAATATTGGATCTGAAGGATTAAATTTTGAAGTCCAAAATGAACGACCAATTTTTTTAATTTGTTTGGTTTTACTACTTCTTTTTTCAATTTTTTTAGTTGCTTGTGTTTTAGTAGTTGATTTTCCAGGTTTCTTTTTAGTTGTTGTTGTTGATGATGATGATGATGATGATGATGAAGTTTGTTTTTGAGAAAGTTGTTGTTGTGCTTGTTTAAGTTTAGTCTCTTTGGTTATTATTTCAACTAATTTAGTGAGATTTTCAGTTGATGTATTAATTAATCTTTTACCTGTACCTATATTTGATTTATGATCAATGATATCTTCTTGAAGTTTGTTTAATTCATCGGACGATAGTCTGGATAATTCTTGAGAAGAATATTTCTTGATATCTTTATAAATGTTATTAAATGTTAATGATTCATTTGAATTACATATATCTTGTAATGATGTAATTACTATATCCCAATTACCTTCTATTTCTGGTGTCATATTTCAATTTGTGTATTGGTGGGGGATAATCTGGTTGTTTGTTTGATTGTTTATCGGTATTCAATTTTTTTTTATTTTTTTTTTAGATTATTTTTTTGCCTGGTAAAACTTCTAGAATCAAAATTTATTAACAAATCTTGACAACCAACCAACCAGCCAGCCAAGCAACCATCTAAAAATGTTGCAATATTGTATCCATATAGCTTCAACTATAGATTTGATTTCTTCAATATTGCAACTTCAATATAATAAACAGAAAAAATCGATATTTGGATTATCATTTGATTATATATTATTTTCTACCCTACATTTATTTCTATCAATCCTTACCACTTTTTTATATATTGCTAATAATTTACAATACCTGATAAGAAATCCTATATATCCCGATGTATCAGTATCACTTATTATTCTATTGTTAGATACTTTTCAATGTTGTATATTTATATTATTGCTTTTACAATTAAGAATATATAAATCAACCAAAAATCCCAATCAAGGATTTAGTCCCTTTGGATTGATTTTTTTAGGAAGTTTTGGAATTTTATTCTTTTGGGTATTTAAAATGAATTTATTTAATCAAGGTAAGATTATTATGTTAGATTTAATTGATTTATTATGGATGATTAGTAGAATTTTATCTTGTGTTAAATTCTTACCTTTGATATCTATGAATTGGTTTAATGAATTAGTCGTGGGTATTTTTCCTAATTGGTGGAAATGTCAAATTATTATTTGTATATTACAATTATTTGGTAAATGTTCTAAAAGTTTTGCATGGTGGGAAATTCCTTTAAATTATCCTACTTGGATAGAAGTTCTATTCCATTTCATATGTCTTGCTGTGATAGTTTATCAATTGTATATTTATAAAGATAACAAATCAACTTTAAAAGAAAGATCAAAATAAATAAAACAAAAGGTTTAACAATAAATATATATATATATATAACTTTATAGAGGAGAAATAAATAAATAAATATAGAATGACAAAATCTAATGTCTAGATGAGTTATAATCTTCCTCCTAATAATTTAACAGCTAGATGAACTCCATAACTTATCTTTCGATCTTCATCAATGATATATTTGGGTTCTTGTGTAATTTCTTGTTCTTCTTCTTTAGAAACTTCTAATCTTGGAGCGAAATCATCCAAGGTTAATTTTTTAACATCTTTCATCAAATAATCTACTTCTTCTTTCATCTTCTTCTTAAGTTCTTCATCTTTAGTTACTATAATAGCATTACTTTCTAAATCACATGAATATGCACGTTTAGTATAATTTGATGATCCAATAACCGTTACACATGGTTCATCTTCTCTTGGTCCAGAAACCCATAATCCCTTGGCATGATATGACCAACCTCCAGGAGTATTAACCACACCTTTTTGCCATTCATAAACTGTAATTAAAGTTGATTTACCTAATTTCTTTATTTGTTCAAGAAATTGTTTGGCAAATAAAAGATAAGCTTGTGGAAGATAATAGGATACACCTGGTGATTTATAGAATGAATTGGCCTTTGGAGATGCTGTTATTATGGTACCTTGAGATTTTCCATTTAATAATCTATGTTGATATTCTGGCAACATATTAAAATAACCGGCAGTAAACCACCATTTAAGCTTTGGAGAGTCACCATATGATAAAACTCTCAAAATAGCTGGTTTTTCTGTCAGTTGATCTTGATTTTGTGGAAATAGTGGAGTAAATTGGGATACTGGGTATACAATTGTATCATAATCTGTAGAATTTTCAAATTCTTCAAATGAATTTAATTCTTGTTGTTTTAATAATGGAGTTAATAAATGAGAAGAATCACTAATAAATCTTTGTAAATTCATATGAGGTTCACCACTAGCATTACTAGTTGGCCATGTCATTTTGAAACCTTGTTTCAACTTTGAAGTATGAACTATTTTATAAGATAAGGATGCAATAGCTTTATGGATCTTGAAATAATAATCAGTTAAAGATTGATCTTTAAATAAATAATAACGATCTTGTCTATCGGTGAAATAATCTTCTGATAAATTAGCTCCACTTAGTATAATTTCTTGATCAAATCCATATAATTTCATATGTTGTAAACCCCAACCTTCATTAATTCTTCTTGGTGCTAACATTTTGGTAAATCCAGCTAAATGAGGGGTATGATACATACGAATATCGATTCTTCTACCATATTTAGCTTCTAAAGGTGCCAACAATGATGCACTGCATAAATTTGGAGCTTCTCTTGTGCCTCTAAGAGCATCGGTTAAAATATAAACTTGTAATTCATCATTTTTTTCCATGGCATCAGAAATACATTGGATCAATTCATGTTGTTTAATACCGATATAAAGGGTACTTAAAAAAATCCTACTTTTAGCTGATGAAATTTTGTTTAATAAAGTTTTATAAAATATATTTGGTTCATTCATAATTTCTATATCTCCTTTTTTCAAGAGGAATCGTGGAGCTATTGAATCTAACTGGGTAGTAAGTGAGTTGATGGATGATGACATGATAGCAGTTGAATAAGATCTATTAGATGAGTCTATGGTTGAATGAAAGAAATGTGATAAACGGTAGAACATGTAATTACCACTTAAACAAGAAAAAGAAGAAGAATAAGAATAACCAGAATGGAAAATCAATGAATTTTTAAAGTATCTATAATTTAATGATAACTTCATATTTCCATTTTCCTTTTTAAGGCTTTTTTATTTTATTTTTTTTTTTTTCCTATTACCTCGAAATGAAGTTATTTTTTTTGTATGGGAATAAAAAGAAAAATCCAACCAAAAATTTTTTAACCGTACATTTATTATTATTACAATTGTATGGTACTTTTGATTTTTTTTTTTTTTTTACTTTTACTTTTTAGGCTACGTAGAGAGACAAAGTGAGAAAAAAAATTTTTCTTTCTTTTACAACAACGATAGGGAATATGCGGGTGATACACAGTATGTATGTTGGGATGTCCACCAGAAATTCTCCGAATCAATAAAAAAAAAATAAAAAAAAGAAAGATATCGTGGAGGGGAGGAATTGCAACAAATCATCAATACAGAATTTGATACTTTACTTCTTTCGGCAATTCATTTGAATTAATTATAAAAAGCCACGTTCAATAATCAGAATGAAGTCATTTATTTGTCATATCATAACCTTTGTAATAATACTTCTTCATGATTTAAATCACCCTTCATACACATCTATAGTACACGTAAGCCATCGGCTTATGAAATGTACAATAAGTCCAGGCCCAATTCACGGCAATATACCGACGGAGTAAAGAAAATGGAAAAAAAAAAACATTGTGTGACATTGACGGCAGAGGTCCAAACTTTTTTTTTTTTTTTCCATTTTCTATGTTCTATTATTTAAATTTGTTGAGTATTTTTGACACTGTGATTAATGTTGAGAAGGGTTTAAAAGGAATCAATTGTTGTATACTGTAGTATTAACAAGTCATACGAGATTAAGAAATTTTCAATCCATACAAGTGTTACATTACGAAATTAGTTTTCTAATCGGGATATGAAATAGCAAACTAAAATCAAAAAGGAAATAACAAAAAAAACTATAGAAGATTAAATAAGAATAGACAAAGATAATTCCTTTTTAAACAACGGGGTAGGGTACAGTAATAAATTCTCTTTTTTTTTTCTTTCATTTCTTGATTGTGGTACACGCCCCCCTTATACATTCAAAACCCGTTACAAAAAAAATGTGTGTACGTAGATTCGCCATGTACATTTTATTACGTACAAATATTTATTTCCTAATTCGGTATTAACTCTCAATTATATTCTCATGTTCGGCATTTCGAGGTTGAAAATTAATCATCGTGTGATTGATTTCTTTTAAACGTCACATAAATCACCAGTTACATATTCCTTAATTGTCTTCTCCTCTCTTCCCTCCCTCCCTCCCTTTCAGTTTGTTCCGCGTCGCATTACGTAACTCTTACATTTACTCGTCAAATAATAGTTTTATTAGACTATTTAAGCTGTGGATTTTCTTTCCATGTTTTAGAACACAACTTTTTTTTTTTTTAATTTGAATCGACGTGTTTTTAAATATCGAGTTGAACAATCAATTAATTATTTCGAGCGACGGAATTCTTCAATAATAGATCCTTTGAAGTATAGTTAAGGGGGTCTATTCGGGGTCCTTCTTTAATGAAGTTGATGAATATCTCCTTTCCTTAATATTCACAATTATCATAACTCCAGTTGGTTTCTAGTGGTTGATTGGTATGAAATCCATGTGATTCCAGAATCCCTAATATAACTAGAATCCAACTGCTGATTTGTTCTAGCATCAATTTTTATTTATTTTTTTTCGTTTTATTACTATATATTATTTTATTTTATTTATAAACCAGCTTTCCTTTGGAAACAAATTGTAGACAAATCAATTCAATCAAGTTTTATAAAACAACTGCACCTGGCATTTCATCAATTTCTTTTTTTTTGTTATAAACAACTACAACAGCAGCTCCAAATTGACTTGAAAGCTATAAAAATTTTATACTCTGGTACTACACAGAGGCATCATCATCATCATCATCATCATCATCATCATCATCATCATCATCATTTACTTATAATATTACACTACATTATACAACTCTATGTTTACTAGGTTCATAAGGCATAAGTAAAGCTAAACATCCAAGAACACCAACAAATGCACCACATATCCAAATTGGAACAGAAGAAGTATCTGAAAAATATGCAATAACGGGAACAATACATGTCATGACTCTAGTACATGCAATTGCAATTGCATTTCCTGTAGCTCTAGCAGCTGAAGGGAAAACTTCTGGAGTATATGCATATAAAACAGCATAATAAATATACATACTTGCAAATGAAATTGAAGATAATGCAACATTTTGTGCTCGATTTTTAATTTGTGTATATCCGAATAGAAATGCCATGGACATAATACCTCCAATAAATAATACTCCTCTTCTACCTAAAACAGGGATAAAATATAACAATGCACCAGCAATTAAAGGACCAGCAATGGAAACAGTATTTGATATTAAATTATCTCGGTAAACTCCATGGACATCGGGTGCAGAAATATTGGCTCCTCTGGTAGCGAGATAAACTGGAAGAAAAGATGAATATAATGGATATGAAATACCTAATAATAACCAACTTAAAAATACTAAAGTTGTAGATCTAATCATTTTTTTATTGGAAAATAAAATTTGAATATGATGAGATACTAATTGAACAGTACCTTTAATATCAATATGTTTTCTAAAATCATCATTAATTTGAATAATTCCACATGCTTCTAATTGTTCTAAAGTTAATGAACATGGTCTATTATATTTAGTTGCAATATCTTGTAATACTTGAACGGCTTCAGCATCACGATTATTAGAAACCAAAAATTTTGGTGTTTCTTTTAATCTAATAATGGTTAACCGTAATATTGACATAGCTAATACAATACTTCCATTGGTATAATAAACATATCTCCAACCACGATTAATATGAGATGGACAATAATCAGCTGATTCACAACTATTGTTTGGTAAGAATGCATAAGCTAATAAAACAGCAATTATTTGACCAATACCCCAAAAAAATGCAAAAAATGTCAATAACCATTGATTTTTATGAGGTAAATATTCAAGAAATATACAAGTATCAAGAACTAAATTACCACCAGCTGCAAAACAACTCAAAAATACAAAAATACAATATGATGCCATATTATTCATAACACCAGTTAAAATAGTAAATATAGAACTTAATAATAATGAAATATTAAATGCTATTTTTCTACCTATTAAATCAGCAGAAAATCCCCAAAATATAGCACCAATTAATAAACCAGCAGCTAACATTTGATTACTTATTGGATAAGTATAACCAAATTGATAATTGATAAATGTACGAACATTACTTTCTAAATAGGTTAATTGTGTATCTGTCCAATATCCCATACCATTTAAAAAAAATAATTTAAGATGATATGGAGTAAAACCAATTTCATCAATTGCTTTATTGATTAATATCATTTTTTCATTTAATGCAATATCATTTACATGATATAATTCAGAATCATTATCAAATGAAGTATCTGATACCAGGACTTTTGGTTCAACCTTTTCGGTGTTTCTTGTAATAGAATTTGACATATTGTACTTTCTTTTAGGTTGTTGTATTCACTTTTGTATAATAAGTGAAAGAATAAAAGTGGTTACTCGTGGATATTAAATGTCATAAATTTGACATAAAAAATAAGGAGAAATATGAACAAAAAGTTAAACTAATTAATTAGCAATCTTGTGAGTTAGTAAAACTCAATTAGTTATTCTTGCAAGTTATTTCCCAATCCAGTTATATTTTTCTTTATTATCCCTTGGTCAGAATTAAAGAATCAGATAAGGACATATTTTATTGAACATAAGTTGACATATTAGACTATTTGACCACGTGTAAATAATTTTGACTACATGCTTTCTTTGACACCCACGTTTTTGAAGTTTATTTAAGTAATCATGCAGTTTAATATACTTCAAATAAAAAAAAAAAAACTTTTAAGAATCAAATTAAATTTTTCGAGATGTGTCAAACATATAATTAAATTGGGATTATTAATTGACTAAAAAGTTTCAACTAGGTATCAACGATATGGTATATCTTTCATAAATGAAAAGAAATATGTAATCCCAAGTGGAGAAAAATTTTACGTACTCGTGATTTTGTGTAAGTATGTAAGGACCAGCTTACATTAAACCCAATTAAGTAACACCAATGGTAATCTACCATATCTAATTACAAGCAAACACGTTTTTATAAACCGGAAATTCTAGAACGGCATGTGTATTTATTAAATTGATAAGTTGTGTGCATATGTATGCTTGTCGGAAATATTCACTTTTAAATGAAATTTCAAATGTAAAGATTATTTTAACAAATTTTAGATTTCGCAGCCTAAAACAATTATAGTGAATTAGCTTTGTATTGTACATACTTGGCTAATCCTCAAATACATTCAGATAAACCATGCCGTCTAACTTAAATACTGTACATACACACACTTCTTTAAACTAGTTACACGTCATTAACTGAAATTATGATACAAAAGATTTACTTGTATAATAAGATTAGTTTCCCCCCATTTGTGTGGGTTAATCTTGAATGAAGAGAAAACGACAAGAAAAAAAAAACAAAATATTATTATTTTGAAAATTAATGATCTCTAAAATTATTTAAAATAGAAGGAAAAAAAAAAAAAGAGGAGAAAACAACAAGAAAGATGCAAACTCAGATACTTTGTGACAATCATAAATTCTATGGATGATATTTTGCAGTATTACATTACGTAAGCAAATTCAATTTTTGATAATGTCAATTATCCATACAACCCCATTCTAAAGAGGAGGAGGAAGTTGGTCTTAGGTTGTAGTTTTCTTTTAGTTTTTTGCCGCAAAAAATATTGTTACTTTCTACAAAGTAATGAAAAAAAAATTTTATAAAAATATATAACTATTGTTAACTATTAAACAGAAATCAATTCTATTTATTTAACTTTAGTAAATTTATTGAAGTCTAATTCTTGCCCTAATCTGTTTCTTCTAAAAAACGTTGCAACACCAATTTGTCCAAGATTAATAGGAACACCACCGTCTGGAATATCTCCACTAACTTTAATTTTATAAGTACCTTCTGGACCAGCCGTATTTTCGACAACATAAAAAGTATCTTTACCACCAATAACAATATGTTGTAAGTTTGGACGAGAGAAAGTGTCATTGAAGCCATAACCAGTATCTGCTAAAACAAGGAAACCATCAGAATCAACATTAACATATGTTTTTGGTTCATTCAAGGTGGCGAGCCAAGTTAACCCATTATCTTGAGTAGTTGGGAGAAGATATGAATTATAGTTGTAAGTACCATCAAGATATAAGAAAGCGTCCAGTAATTCTTGTGGTAAACAAGTCATTTTACCATTAAAAGTAGAACCATCCAGCATTGCCATTAAACCAACAGTATTAGCAAATATAGAAGCAATAAATAAAAAAATAGTAGCTAAAATTAATTTCATTTTTTCTTAATGTGGTAAGTGAGTTATGAATTTTTGAATATTATTGTATTTTGATTAATTTGATTATATCGTTAAAATGAATAAATTTTTTAATCCAACAAACAAGAAATTCATGAGTATTTATAGATTTTATGAAATAAAAAAAAAACTTATTGAAAACAAGTCATATAGTTGTTGGCCAGTATGTCTTTTAGCCAACAAAAAAGAATATCTAACTATTGTCTACAAATAACCTCCACACTAGAAAAAGAAGTACATAAGCGTTCATCATCCCACTTTTTCTTGTGTTGCAAAAGTGATTAGAACTAGTCTATAATTGTGGTCTATAATTATGGTCTATAATTGTGCTAATTATCATCCATTATGTATAAAAATTTCAATTTTGTGTTGATTTAGCAAATCTTGATTGTATTTTTAGATCTATGCAATCCAGATTGTGATTCGGATGTTATGGACCATAAATCTCATAAAAATATAACCAAAGAATGTATGCTGTTAACTGAAAGTTTATGATTCCCTTGTTGATTTTTCCTATCCATAAATTTCAATTTTTTTTAGCTCATGCAAACAATTTGAGTTTTGGTAGCATTTCCTCCTGATAAGACAAATTGGTTTCGTAATTTGGAGATGTGATTATAATAGAACAATAGCAAACAATTTTGATTTTTCGATTTTCGATTTTCGATTTCGATTTTCAAGAAATAAAACAATAGCTTGGTCTGGATATATCAACAATTGGTACTGTATCATTTGTATCACTAAAAATCTCTTGCAATATTCAAGTTATTTTTTAATTAAAAAAGGTCGTGTACTTCATACAAAAACTAATTATACAATTTTGTGTCTCTATTCATTTAAATAATTGATTTATACACGACTTTTTTATGGCATTAGTTTAGATACAATATTCTATTTTTTGCATTTCGTTTTCATGCTACATCCCTCCACGATAGAATAAATATCATAATTTTTCCGAAATCAATATGAAAACATTAAAAGATGAAATTGTAAATTCAATTCTCTTTTTTTTCCAGCCCATAATGTACTAAACTTTAATCTTATGGTAAGGTACCGACTAAGTTGAAATTTTCAGTTTGTCTTATCAAAAATAAATTGTTTGGTTCATTGGGGGGAAATAATTTGGGATCTATTTGCGTTATATTTCAAAAATGATTAAATATTGAAAAAATCATGAATTGAGGAGAAACAAAACACAACAAGGAACGATATGAATAATGAAAAGGATTATTATAATGGGTCGATAAAAATAAAAAATAGTGTCAAATGTTATACCACAAATGATAAAATCACGCAACCTTCTGTGTAATTCGTAGTGGTGGTGGGGGGAAGATAAATATAGTCGTCGTGTTAAATTGGTAAAAAAAAAATTCTGCCTCCAAATTAGTGTGACACAAAAAACCGCTTGTAGAAAAATAGCACGACTCTACCATCGAATGCGAAATAAATTTATCAACAATATTACATGTCCGTCCTTTTATGATTCTAGAAAACCGTGTGACCAAGTTAGTATAAACTGAAGTCGAAATAATAAAGTATTTGGAAATATCAACAAGAAAGTATTGAATAGTTTATGACTTTTCTAATTTCGTTGACAACAAGAAAAGAAAGAACAAAAGAAAATCGACCAAGGAAGGTACAAAAACAAGTTGCAAATTTTAGTCGATACATGTTAATGCACTGCGAGTGACGAATAATGCCACATAAAAAATAATTAAACTTGAATTCATCTGAATATTTACATTCACAAAAAATGTACTGCTCTTGCTACTTTAAAACATGAGTTTTTCAGGACAACATTAATGGCCAAATGTTTCATATATTCACTTATAGAACTATCGGTGAAATTATCGTACAACTATTTAGATAAATGACCTTTTCCATATGTATGTTATTTTAGTGTACAAATTTTTAGTGAGTTTTTATTGTTTTGGAATAATTTGCTATTGACTATGGGGATATATCTACTTCTCTATTGTAAATCGTGAGGTAGCTTGATGATAAGTATCAAATATCGTATGTTTAACTCCTTTTTTTTTGATGTCTTGATATGAAAAATCTACAAATTGCTTTCAATGTTATTTTGCAACTAGGTTTATTTCGGATTAATAAACTTCGAAAAGTTATTTCATATTGTGAATAGTTTTTTGGAATAAATAACTCCAAAAGCCTTTGCTTTATGAAGTATTATACGAAACGATAATGGCTTTGTCGGGTTTAGTAATAAACGAAAACAAGGACATTATTCAGCGTTGTGTGTTAAAATTACGGGATTTTATTGTTGTGAATATGGAATTCCCATGATTCGTTAACATCTTGTAAGAAACAATGTACATCAATCTGTTGAATAGTGTAGATAATATTATACCCATAACCACAATGTTAGTGATTGTTTAACTTTTCGGAATTCTCTTCACTTTATCCGAACTCTATAACTAGAATTGCCAGACAAATTATATTAACTGTTTCATTTGAATTTTATATGATCCACAACTTAGACAGTTTTGCTTAACAAACATGTACTTACCTTATTTATGGACTTGGAACACTCAACTAGTAGCATTTGAACATTAGCACTAGAAATAGAGAATTTCAACTTTTTTTATTTAATCCCAGATTTTGTCTTATAAATAAATTTTATAGTAATTTTGACCCAAATTCTTGACAAAAATATCACATCTCAGTTCTGACTATCCCAATATAAACCCTTCAATTATAAATATCTAATACGGTTTATTTTTTTTACAATATTTCATTCAAAGGGTACATCTCTTCATCAAGTTGTAATCTTTTGCATTTGCTACAAGACAATATCTGTAATAAACATCAAATTGCGCTCCCCTCCCCTAAATATAAGAAATTGCGCGTCGGAAAATTACAAACAAAATATTAATGCAAATCATTTCAGTTGAAAAGTATAGCCATTCATTAGCATATATAGTAAAGTTATTTACATGAGAAATAATAGTATTACATTTGGTTTGGATTATTCTTCTTAGAGCAACAGGAACCTTTTTTGGGTGCGTCTTGGTTTAAGAGCGGTACTCCCTTAAGCTCTTCATTCTGCACATTTTGGTTAATATTATTAGCTATACTATTATGCAAGTTAAAATCAAAGATTTCAAAATTCTCCTTATTATTAATTACTTGCAGTTGAGGTGTACCCTGTGAAAGAGAGGAAGTATTGGTCATGTGTTGTTGTTGTTGTGGTTGTGGTTGTATTCGGGACATCAGTGGTACTTGAGGTTGTGATAGTAGCAGGGGAATTTGTTCCAATGTAGGCGCTAGTAAATCAGCAAAATTAAAATCAATTGAATTTAGAAGCTTGGCCTGATCTTTAAAATAATCATCTAGTTTATAACCATTAATAATACCATGAACTTCACAATTAGTACAATCACAAGAATCAGATGGACATGAACATGCATTTGGGGATTCAGGGCTATTACACTCCGATGAATCTTGAATGGAAGTAATTGCGGAATGAAGAATATTTGGATATACAGCATTTTCAGAAAATGGCAAAGAATTGAATACGATGTTATCATCATCAACTTTTGGTGGGAACGAGTTCAAGTTGTAATCTATAAGATCGACTGTGGACTTGTATTCGTTTAAAATATTGGATATAGTGCCAAGTTTAGTATTACCATGTACAATACATCCTTCACAAGAACAATCATCTCCACAACAACATGTACCTGGTATTGAACAATTCGCAACAGGAACAACCCCATACACCTGTGCACCTGTAGTATCACTTGGTTGTTGTAATTCATTAACAATCACAAGCTTTTGATCTTGCTTTATCTTGCTGTTCAATTTATTCTTAATATAATTCTGAAGAATTCTCGATTTATTCACTGCACGTTTCTTATTGTTGCAACAATCACAGGTTTTTCCTTTTGAGATTTTTGGTGTACAACAACTAGAAGTATTTATAAAACTATCATGATTTATTATGGGTTGCTGATGAATCACTGGTTTTGGTATTGTTACCTTAGAAGTCTTGGATTCATCATAGGGTCCTATAATTTCACCACTCTTCAAATCCACAACCTGTTTATTGGATGCTTTGAGGATTACAACCGGAGCCGTGGCACATTTTTTGGACTTATTGCTATTATCATTAGTTAATTCATCATCAGCTATTTCTTCTGCAAATACCGCTACTCTATGATTAGGATTTCCATTGGCATATTCAATTGGTCTTCCCTTCGACCTGACTTGTAATAAGGGACGTTGGTGATGTTTACATGAGGACGATCGATGTCCTCTCACACATTCCATACAAGCATATTTAACACCATCTATTAGAATCATTTCTTGAGTTATAGAAACTTATTCATGTGATCACCATGTACACTGTGGTTGCCTTGGGATATTTAGTACAGTAGTGTATAATTTTTTTTTATTATTTTTTTTTTATTTTTTCCCCTTCGCTTCATTAATGTGGATACAAATGGCTCTATAATGTGAGCAAATTCTTTACTTCCAAATCAGGTGATTGGAACCATCTATGCTTAAATTTTATTAATATGTAGAGATCAGTTCCAGAATCTGACCCAGATAATCCGAATCAATTTTATAGATTGTTCAATTACATTAATGTGAGAGTATCTAAAGGTTAGATGCAATAAATGACGTATTACTCTTTTGTTTCATTTGATTTGACACACCAAAAAAAAAAAAGAAAGAACTAAAAACCTTAACGTTATCGGTGAACTAAACACACTAAAGTTTAAACATGACAATGTTATATCATTCATTCAGGAGAAGAAAGTCATTCATGTCAGAGTGGTTTAAAATTTAAACCAGTCATGAGATTGTAATCAGAGAACATTGTGGTTAGTCTCTTGCAGTACTTGAAGTTTGATTAGTATTCAAATTCATATCTTCATTCCTCATCTCATTTTCCAAACCAGAGAAAAAAAAAATTGCATCAAAACCTCCGCGACCGAATAATAATTCATCACAACCACATTCGTTGACTAACCATGCCAGCTAAATCACAACAAGATTGGGAAATCGACTTTAACCCCGACATCCAAGCTGATTCTCAGATTAACTATGATGTTGCCATAAATTATTGGTCTAGTACTCCAGCCACTGTCAACGGTGTCTTGGGTGGATATGGTGAACAAACATCAGTACCTAAAGCGGATATTATTGGTTCATCCACATTTTTACGTAAGTTACAAACCAGAATGACTATTCCTGAAGGTATTCCTAAAACCACCATAGATATGGGTGCTGGTATAGGAAGAATCACTCGTGATTTGTTATGGAAAATAAGTGATAGTGTTGATTTACTAGAGCCAGTGAAACCATTTGTCGCTCAAATGGAGAATGAATTGGCTGGAGTCAGAAGTAAGGGAAGATTAGGTCAAATTTATGATATAGGAATGCAAGATTGGATTCCTGATAAACAATATTGGTTGGTTTGGTGTCAATGGTGTGTTGGACAGTTACCAGATGATGAATTGGTGGAATTCTGGAGAAGATGTGGTGAAGCATTGATTGAAAATGGGACCTTAATTGTTAAAGAAAACATTGCTCCAGTTGAAGATATATTTGATGAAACTGATAGTTCTGTTACTCGTACTGATGCAAAATTTAGAGAATTGTTTGGAAGAGCCGGATTTAAGTTGATTGCCAGTGACGTTCAAAAAGGCTTACCTAAAGAATTGTACCCAGTTAGAATGTATTGTTTAAAGAGAAAATAGTGGGAAACAAAAATTAAGAATATAAATTAATTCTTTGTGACAATATTACCTTAGATGTAGTGATATAACCTGTATGGATCTCAATATTTGCCGAATCTCCAACAAAATAATAGGGAGAAAAGTTTATAGTAATTGGATGTAATATATTCTTCGAATTTTCAGATCGTGGAAATCATTTGCCGCTCTTCATTTAGTAAAGAATTTCTAGGTCCCCCCTATTATGCATTTGACTACACAATCAATTTCCTTTATATTAGAATTCCTTCAACAATAGGTTTTCTTAATTAATATCTACGTTTTAATTGGACATTTAATGAATTATCAGTAGATATTTGCAATTGAACAATAGAAGTATTACTGAAAGAACGAAAGGGGGAAATAGAGAAAGATATGCAGTTTGAATATTGGCGCCCAAAATTATTTTGAAAATTGGTTTTGTTGGCGCATTTGTTTAAGTGCTCATAATGCGTAAACCATTGTGCCCTGTACGACAGGTCTTTTATAATAGCGCGAGAAATGTACATTCTGTGTTCATTATGAATGCACTGATGATTTTGTTACTTCATTTGCGAATTGTAATTGGTTGCATGGTGACAAGAGTTCGAAAAAATAAGTAATTACGCCAGATTTGGACACAAACTCACAGCAATTTGAAAATATAGAAGTACGGGAAAAATGGGCACCTCGTTTTGTCTTTCTTTCAACTCTCTTTTGTTGTAAATATTCATCATCATTTGACCAGCAATTTATGTGGATCATTCTACAATGGTGTTGTAAAGAGATGATTAGTAATAAATTATTCATATAGAAATCAATGGCTTCAATTAGAATTATCCACCCCTTTGGATTCGTTTCTGAAGTGTATAAATACCACAGCAGGAGCCTTTCTAGGTTCAAATTTTTATACATATCATCAATAACTACTACTACTACCGCTGCTACTACTAATATTCCTTATTAAAATGAAATTTGCTTTTACTACTTTGTTTTTCACTATCGGTTCTGCTTTCGCTTATACTATTGGTTTCCAGGTGAAGCTGCAAGACTCTAATGACGGTCAAATGCTTATTTTACCATTGGATGGTGAAGGTGATAAATTATATACCCCAGGTGACTATTACTGGACTCTGTTTCTTGCCCCAACTACAAATTCTGAGACCAATTTAACCAATCTTGCAACTATTACTAGCCCTACGAAGTACGTCAATGTCGATGAAAATGGATTCCTCGTTTTAGCTGATACTGGTTATGGCTTTACTGACGATTTCTCCAATGCAAATTTGCAAAACGTTGCTATCAATGGTATTGAAACTTTCTACCTTATTGAATCCACATCTGGTGACTCGACTACTTACAACATTCAAGTCCTGAGTGAAGCTCCAGAAGGTGGTAATGCTATTAATCTTGGTGCAATCGAAGTTTTATCCTACTCCAAAAGAAATAGATTAGGTCAAGAGTTACACTTTAACAAATTTATTAGAAGAAATTAGATCAATCCTGGGTATAGATTCTAAATATGAGCAATATAAATATACAATTTATTAGAATTATAATCATGTAGAGACTTCCTTGTCTGTTAATCCACATTTAAGTCTAACTAGATTCACATACAAATATGACTATTTTCACAAATATTGCTTCCTAACAATCATCTCTTATAAGTGTAAAATCAAATTTCAAGTATCCAGAACACCTGATATTAGTTTTCTATAAAATATTTTAAAACCTCAACTGTTCTGTATTGTCATTGATTGCAGATTCTTATGATTTTTTGTCTTTCCAACCTGGAGTCTAATTTTTCTTTATTGTGCATGAAAAAAAAAAAGTTGCAGCAATTTTACGATTATAGTGCGCCAAGTCAAATCATGTACAATTTCAACTACAACAACAAATCTGCACCACAAACAATAGAAGCAGTTTTAACTGATATTAGTCCTAAGTTCCACCACTTCCCTTCATGTCTGAAATATTTTTTTACCAATAATATCCATGCAATCTATGTTGCTGATGATGATGCTAATTCAGGAGAAGTTGCCGTGTAATAATGTCGAAGTCCTGGATGAAAATCCCAGACGATAGTACACCAGATAATCTTACTATAACAAGTAGCGCTATCAGTAGTAAAAAAGAAATACACTTTTAAGTAAGCTAGTAGTTACTTATGCCATTTAAACACTTTGAATTTACTTACGCAACGCAGTACATCTCCCCATTTACATATATGCAATTTCTATGACTCTGGATCAGTGGTCGTGCGATATTGCCACATTTTTTCACTTTCACCAAAAATTTTCCAACAATTGCCAAGCGAGAGAAAGAGAAAACCGAAGAGAAAAAAAAAATGTCTGACGAAATTTCACTGAACTAATTGTTTATCGTAACCAACTCCCACAAAGTATCCCTACTAGACATCATGGAAGATCCAACTGATATTTCCTATTATATAGGTACGGAGGAGGTAGAATCGTTAAAGACACTAGATGTTCCGTTTGATAATCAAGTTGTTTCCATTGATTTACAAGAAGAATTGTTAGATGACCCAAGTGATTTAATTCAATTATTGACTGATCAATCAAGTCCTAAGAAATATTGGATTATAATTGCAAGTGCATATGCTAAAATTGGGAAAGTTGAGCAACTGATGAAATTTATCAAAGCAGCTCTAAATTTATCATATTTTGATAATAATGATAGAATTACTTTTGAAAGTTTTATTATTTGGCTCTATTTGAAAAATGTTAGTTTGGGTATTGAAAAAGACCAAAATTTGAATTTGGCTAGACAAGGAATATCAAAATTAACTTTCAAGATTCAGAATGATAGAGATACAAGACCACTTAATAGTATTTCCAATTTGTTATGTTCTGCAGTTCTTAGTTTATATGAGTCCAACAATGATCATGCAAGTGAAATTGCTGAACAAATCTTGAAAATTAATAACAGTAATGCATTTGCATTATTGGTGAAAGCCCAATCCTTATTGAACAAATCAAAGAATTATGCCCATGCATTGAAATTATTCCAACAAGTATTGATTATGAACCCAATGATGAAACCAGATCCAAGATTAGGTATTGGTTTATGTTTCTGGTTCTTAAAGGATGAAAAAATTGCCATACAATCGTGGGAAAGAAGTTTGGAATTAGACCCTTCGAATTTGAAACTGAGAATTTTCTTGAATTTAGCTAAATTTTATAATACATTTACTAATTCTTTGAGTGATGAAGAGTTTTTAGAAAATTATAAAAGTTGTTTACAAGAATTGAGTAAAATACAAAAATCTAGTGTCAATGATGCTACTGTATTGTTAACTTTAGCAGCACATTATTTTGCCAAGGAAGAATACGACACAGTCACGAAAATTATTCAAAAAATTGTTACTGCTGTTACTGGTTCTGATAACATAATCAAATTCAGCATATCTTCTTCCATTTCGAAATATGAATCCAACATATTGTCTGAATGTGCCACATGGTTAGGAAGAATAGAATTTAACAAGGCAGATTTCACACAATCTTCAAAATACTTTCAAGAAGCAATCAAATTGAATGAAAATGACATTGTTGCCAAATTAGGGTTGGGTCAATCACAATACAATCGTGGATCACTTGAGGAAGCAATTATCACTTTTGAAAAAATTTTGAATAGTAATGTAAATTGTCTTGAAGCAAATTATTCATTAGGTGTATTGTATTCCAAACAAGAATCTCCAAAAAAGAAAGAATTAGCCATACTGGTTTTAGAAAGATATTTGAGATTATCAACCAATCGTGGATTAGCTTCAAATAAGGAACCGGTTGCTACAAATGCTTACTTGATTCTTTCGGAATTGTATGAAAACAAAGGAGATATGAATCAAGCATTGGTTTACTTGAATAAAGCCGTTGAAGCAAGAAAATATGTTGATAAAGATGTTGCATTGGAAGTTTACAACAATATTGGTGTCTTCCAATTTATGAAGCAAAACTATGCCAGTGCAAGCGAAAATTTCAAAATTGCTGTGGATAAATTAAATGGAGCGGAATTCAAGTCATCTGATGGTGATTTATTGATTGACTTGCCACAAGATTTGAAAACCACTTTAACATTTAATTTAGCAAGAACCAAGGAAATTTCGAACCAAGAAGAAGCATTATCAATCTATGAATCATTGATTGAGGAATATCCAAACTATTTCTCTGCTAAATTGAGAATATTATTTTTGAGTTGTATCACTGATAAGAAGACCAAACAAGAAATTAAAGATGAAATTGAGGAACTTTTACAATTGAATGCATCAGACTTGGAAATCAGATCATTTTATGGTTGGTTTATTAAGAATTTTGCTAAGAAGGTTCATTTGCTGCAAGATGCTGATACAACATTACAAAAAGAAACATTAATGGAATATGATTCCCATGATTGTTATGCATTAATTTCATTGGCCAACATATATTGTATTATGGCCAGGGATACTAAAGGGTCAGAAGAAAAGAAAAAGAAATATTACCTCAGAGCTATTGAATTATTCACCAAAGTGTTATCATTAGATCCAAAGAATGTTTATGGTGCACAAGGTTTAGCAATCACATTTATTGAAAACAAACAGGCCAACAAGGGTTTAGATATTTTAAGAAAAATCAGAGATTCGTTGAATGATATATCGGTCTACTTAAATTTGGGTCATGTATTGTGTGAATTAAAGAATTTTGGAAAATCCATTGAAAACTATGAATTAGCGTTGGCTAGATATACTGATGGTAATGATGCTAAAATTTTGTCATTCTTGGGCCGTGCATGGTACTTGAGAGGTACATCAGAGCTGAATTTACCTTATTTGAAACAAGCTTTAGAATATGCTCAGAAAGCAGTTGATGCATCCAAGGCTACTTCAAAAGTTGCACTTTTATACAATGTTTCATTTATACAATTCCAAATTGCCGATTTCATTACCAAACAGCCGGTTAATCAAAGAATTGTTGAGGAAATTGAAGAAGCCATTAAAGGATTGAATTCTGGAATTGAAATATTAACTAAGCTATCAACTGAAGAAGATGATCGTCATTTACCATATCCAGCCAATTATTTAAAGACAAGAGCAAGTTTGGGTTCAAGTACATTGTTGGACTCATTATCTAAAGCATTAGAAGAGACTAAAGAAAACATTGCTGAAATAGAGGACAAAATTGAAAAGGCTAAACAAATCAGACAAGCTGAAGAGGATGAAAGATTACGTAAAGAAGAAGAAAGATTACAAGCTATTAAAGATAAAGAATTGGAAATGGCTAAACAAAGATTGGTTTTACAGGAACAAGCACAATTATGGGCAGAAGAAAGTAGATCAAACACAGTTGTTAGTGGGGATGAAAATAATGAAGAGGTTGATGAAAAATTATTTGATGAAGAATCAGCAGCAAGAAACAAGAAAAAGAAAGGAGGAGGTAAGGGTAAGAAAGGTAAAGGAAAAAAGAAGAAGAATATTATTGAAGATAGTGATGAAGAAGATGATAAGAATACCACTGGTGAATCTGATGAAGAAACAAATGGTCATAGTAATGGAAAAAGAAAAGCTGAGGAAGAACATACAGGTGGAAAGAAAAAGAAGAAGCCACTTTCATCTGAATTTATTCAAGACAGTGAAGAAGACCTTGATGATTTATTTGAAGGAGATGAAGAATAAATGAATGTAAAGTTAAATTATAAAGAAAAAAAAAATCAGTTAAATCTATATATTAATAAATAAAATGTAATTATTTTTTGAACCATTTTCTCATTAGTTTATTACTTTCTGAAATCAGTTTAAACAATGCCTTTTCAAACTCATCCAAACTATAAAGGAATTCATTATTCAAAGTTTTATTAGCATTATTACTAAAATTATAAACTTCTAAACTTCTTGATTTCAAGCAATTCATAACATTTTCAATTAATATATCATCATTATACATATTTCCCCATTTCAATATAATTGCATAATAAAATGGAGTCAAAGAATGTAAATCAATCGATACTGGATCTGTTTTTATTGCGTTTAAAACTTTACTATTGATGAATTCGGGATCTTTTAAATCTATAAAACTTTGATTTGATTCTTCATCAATGGTTAATGTAGCTAGGATTTTAGCAAGCCAAATGGGTAATTCTATTTTAGTATCTTCATGAATTGATTTACCTGGGTTACCTTCAAGATATCCTAATCCTGGAACTGTAAAATTAAACTTTGTGGGCACTTTTTCTGCTTCTGCTAGTATATCATCTAGATCATAATAATTTGATGTCATGGTTGTAAGGCTGATGGTGGTAATAGTTGAACCGTATTATTGGTTTTTTATTTTTGTATGATGTGTGAGTGTTTCACTTTTTTTTTTCGTAAGATCACGTCCATTACGCGTTTTGAGTATCAATCCTTAATAACAAAACTGATTTTGTTATTCATACATAATCGATAATGTTATTCATACAAATGAACCCCCACTTTAAGTTCGACAAATTGTCACCTAACACTGGACACCTATTAAACTAACAATCAACATATGTTTTCTATAGATTGAGCTCACGAGGGCAAATGTTATATCTTGGAAATGATAATCATAGAATGTTCATATTAATTACGAGGTCAGCTATATCAGGGGGGGGAAGAAAAAAACGAACTGTAACATTGAATTTTTTTTTTCGTTCTTAATCAATTACATTGTGCTTAGAGTTTACTTATTATCAGTCTCTTTTTCTTTTAATTGGTTTTACAACCGAATTTTTTAATTGACATATTTTTGACAGGAACCAGAGTTATATTATTTACGATGGTAATCCGTAATTCATCTGATCAAGACCCATCGCTAAGCGAATCCTATACATTGCAAACCAACCCCACAATTGATGATTCCACCTCATCAGAAACAGCACTTGAAAGAAGTGTATCACCAAGGATTACATTAACAAGTCCAAGCGATAGTAATTTAAACCATACAGTGCAAAATCTAGTATTGCCTCATGTTTTACCAAACCAACCATCTGATGATCAGCATGGCGTTACGGAAGAAACCCCGTTGTTAGGTCATGATATTGATAAGGAACCATTTGAACGTTGGAAAAAGAAAACTAGGATTTTCCACTTGATGCTAGTTTTTACTATTATTATTCTAATGTTTGGCTTATTAGGGTATATAATTTACAGTATTGTGATTGATATTGAATCAGCAGTTGATAAGTCGGTACATCTAACTGTGAATCAAACTTCCATTCAAGAAATAACTCCATCAGGGATAGATGTACATATTGTGGGAAACGTTGAAATTGATTATAATCAAATTGAAAACTATGCCCAACGTAATGCGATCAAAATATTTACAGGTATATTTGGAAGTTTAATTATAACTAATTTGCAACCCGTGGAAATTTATACCAAATTTATTGATTTAGAATCTCCATTTATTCATTTGGTTGACTCTTCTCCACCACCATTAGAGGTTGAAATTGTAAACTTGGCCATTACTCCTCTTGATTTTGTTTCACAATGTCAGTTTGTCGGCACGGGATTTGCTGAGTTTTTAAAATACTACTATCAATTGGGTGATGAAATTAAATTGGAAGTTAAAGGGTTGAGTAAAGAAGTGCAAGTGCAATCATGGTTTATCAAACGAATTGTCACAAATGTTGAATTTCATGATTTTATTACTGTCAATAAAAATGAAATATTTCCTGAAGTAAATATTGACAAGTTTGATCTTAGTTCAAATGCTGGACAAGAAATCAACATTCAGGCAGATGCCTCAATAATCACAAAATTTCTACCTTTGGGTATAAATTTACCATTTGATCCGATAAGCTGGAATCTATATTTTGAAGATTGTACTGCAGGGTTAATTAAAGTTGGTGATTGGAAAAGTTCATCGTTTGAAATAACACCCAATGAACCCATTTGCTTAACAGTAGTTGGAAATATTACATCTATGCCTGATTCATTAATGGATGATTGTGAAAGCGATGGGAAAAGTACTATGAATAGAATTCTCGAAAGGTATTTGCATGAGGAACCTGTTGAGTTTTATTTGCAAATGAATGATCAAGGAGGGGTTCCTGATTGGATATATAATTTTTTACACGATTCACCAATCAAATTAGCTGTTAAATTACCAAAGATCAATATGGGGTATTTTCCATTGGATTTTACTATTGGGTCATCGGAACTTGAACTTAAGGATAATTTGACAACAATATGGAATTCGAATCTTGAGATATTCACTAATAAAAGCTTAATTGATATTGATGTGAGTCAATTTAAGATTGATTTTGAATTATTAGGCGAAGCAGGAACCAAGGTTTTGGTTGGTAGTTCGAATAATAATTTTATTAAGTTAAACATGACACGTAGTGGTGGTTTAAATATTGCTGCTATTTTGCCAAATATGGACCTTTTGGTATCTGATCCTACTACATTGGGAACTATAATAAATGAAATGTTGAATGAACAGATTATCAGAAGTGAAATATTTTTAGAGGCTGATTTACATGATATTAGTGTTGACTTGCCAATTCAAAATGGTAGTAAAGTAATTAAACTTGTTTCCATTCCATCTATTCAAATATTACCACAACTACGGGCATCAGGATATAGTCAAGATTTGTTGAATGATTTATCTATTGACAATATTTTCCTAGTAGAATCCAGTGCAACAAATTTACGATTATTGGTTGATTTAACTTTATTTAATCCAACAAATTTTACCATTGATTTATGCGATGAAATAACTTTGGGGGTTTCTAAGAATGATTCATTAATTAATTTGATAACGATAAAGAATTGTCATATTCCTAAAGAAGAATTGTTTAATGTGACTCTTGATATGGATATTCAAGCATTAAATTATTATGATCATGCAAATTTGGAATACTCGATTAGTTCATTTTTATCGGGTAAGAATCTTAGTATTGATGTAATGAATAATAGTGCTTCAAGTTGGGCATTAAATGAATTAGTTAAACAAATTAATGTTAAAGATTTAATGATATTTTCACCACCCGATTTACGCAAGAAGTTTATTATTGATGCAATAGTTTATCCAATATCTTCTGAGGTTGAAATAACAATATTTAATCCAATACAAAATAGTGAAATTGTTGTTGAAATTTATACTGCAATTGCTAAAACATATGATGAAGATGAAATCAATTTGGGACATTTATTGCATAGAGAAAGATTGATTATACCACCCGGGTTATATAAAACACCTAAATTACCACTTAAAATAGAGCCAGTAGGAATGGATGTATTGAAGAAATATTTTAATGGCAAATTGAATGTTGAAGTTGATGCTGTATTTAAAGTTGAAATTGATAAATTTGATGTTCAATTATTTTATAAGGGAGATATCGATACTAAAGTAGGAACTCACATTATTTATTAGCTAATATACATATATATATATATATATAGCGGATCTGATTTAACTTAATTTAAAATTTACTCCATTTCCATAATGATTCACCTGGGTTAACCAATTCATTATCTAATTTACTAAAATATAACCCTTGATCCAAACCTTGAGCAATAATAACTTGTAAATACCAACTGAATTTACTTGGTTCAAAACCTGTAGTAGCCAAACCATCAATAAATTGTTTTCTTGCATCTTCAGCAGAAGTTTCAGAAATAATCTTCAACTCAACATTATCATGATTTTTAGAATAATTATCAAAAACAATTTGTGGAGTAATTAAATCAGATGCAATTCTAACTGTGTCAGGTAATGATTCAGGATTTGGATTTGAAGCAAGTGAAACAACACTATAACCAATATCTTCTAATTTTGAAATATGGAATTTTTGATTAATATCACCGATTAAACTAACTGTTTTATCATTAGTATTACCACCAATTGAACCAATTGATTCATAAACAAAGCTACCTGGAGCAGCAAATAATGAAGTAAGAACATCAACAACTTTAATACCCAAATCTCTAACTGCTTGAGAATGTTTATTTTTAATTGATAAAAATCCAGGAGCATAAGTATCAACAGCAGTAATATCAGTACCAAATTGAGATGGAATAAATAACTTTGGTTTTAATTTAGACAATAAAGTTTCAACATTAGAATAAATTGTTGGGTTAACATTAACCAATTCAACAAATGAATCAATTGAACCTAATTTAGATAAAATTGAATCAATTGGATCAGAAGTAATATCAGCAATGATGTATTCAATTTTATCATGTTTGACAGCTGGTTCTTTTCTAGTAATGGCCTTAATTGGATAAGAAATTTTATCATCAAAAACACCTGAATCAATAGCATCAAGAACTGGTTTACCTAAGAAACCATTTAATCCAAGAATTGCAATTGTAGCTTTAGACATTGTGTAATAGTAGTTTGTTTGTCTGTTAATTTGTAGTAGATGGTAGAGTAATTTAATTTATGAATTATTTTTCAAATTGCAGGAGGGGGGAAAGAAATTTCAACTCATATTTATATACTTAGAAAATTTGTCAAAAAAAGGATCAATAATAATTTAACTGTGGAGTCAAATGCATAACTCGAAAGATTTTTTATTTTTTTTGGCGGGGGGAGGGGTTTCATCCCTGTGGCTCCAGTGAAAGTAAAACTTAGACCACCACCACCACCGTTACTATTATAACTGATTGGAGGGATTGCATATTTTTTGCATGGCTTTGAAATTTCTAATCTTTCGCATTAAAAATTACAAATTTGATTAATAATCAAATTATGTGATGACAAAAATAAACAGAAACAATTAACTACAGAATCCATAACTATTCTTACCAAAGGAAATTGAGAGGTTTTAAGTCAAAAAACCAATTATCATGGTAGTTATATCATTTGTAGATTGTCTTGATACTGCGATGTGTACTCAATTTGATATAAGAAAAAGTGTGGGATAGCGGTTCCATGATGTTGGGTTATGCACATATTTGTTGTCCCCTTCCCCCTTTCTATTCTAGAGCTCATAACGCTATCAAAAAAATCAACAAATGAACCTGAATTATTTTTGCCAAGGAACACGACAATATGTCAAAAATTTGTAAGTAATACATAAGGTCTGGGGAAATAATGAATGAATGTGATTATTAACTTCGTATAGATGATAAACCTAAGGGATAATGCTGACAAATTAATTTGTAAATTTTGAATTGTTGACCAATACATTATAGCCTTATTGGTAGTCAAAGAAAGAAAATTTATACATTATTAGCTGTAAATAACTTTCTAAATCCACAGGTTATAACTAATGAGTTTTCCTTGTTTTCGTTTTCTTTCTACTACTGAAAACTAGTTTGATGTCACTTTAATAAATTACTATTCGTAGTATAAAACATTACATAGACATTTTCAAAGATTAACACTATGTAATTTGATTTACCATTTACTCCATTTCCATAATGATTCACCAGGATTAACTAATTCATTATCTAATTCACCAAAATATAAACCATTATCTAAACCTTGGGCAAGAATAACTTGTAAATACCAAAGAAATCTATCATGATCAAACCCTTTAGCTAATTCCTCTTTTAATTGTTTCTTTGCAATATCAGCAGAAGTTTTAGAAATAATTTTAAATTCAATATTATTATGATTTTTTGAAAAAGTGTCAATAGCAATTTTTGGGGTGATTACATCAGAACCAATTCTAATTGAATCAGGCAATGATTCAGGATTTGGATAAGTTGCAATTGATAAAATAGTATTTGCAATATCTTCAACTCTATTAATATGAAATTTTTGATTAAAATCACCAATAACATCAATTGTCTTATCTTGAACATTTGCACCCAAATGACTAATCCATTCATAAAGAAAAGCACCAGGGGTAGCAAACAATGCCGTTAATACATCAACAACTTTAATACCTAAATCTCTACCAGCTTCGGAGTGGTCAGTTTTAATAGATAAAAATCCTGGTGCATATTTATCAACTTTTGGAATATCGGTACCAAATTGAGAAGGAATAAACAATTTTGGTTTTAATTTAGTTAACAATTCTTCAACTTTGTTAAAAATTGTTGAACTAGCAGCTAACAATTCAATAAAAGTGTCAACATGACCTAATTTTTCAATAATTGAATCAATTGGATCAGAAGTAATATCAGCAATGATGTATTCAATTTTATCATGTTTGACAGCTGGTTCTTTTCTGGTGATTGCTTTAACTGGATAAGCAATTTTATCATCAAAAACACCAGAATCAATAGCATCAATGATTGGTTTACCTAAAAACCCATTTAATCCAATAATTGCAATAGTTGTTTTAGACATTGTTTAATAATAATAGTTGTTTGTAATTTGAGTGTGTTTGTTTGTTTATAATATAGTAGAATGAAACTTGAATTCAGAAATTTGGAAGAAAATACATTTGGTATTTATACTACAAAATCCATCATTAACCTTAGGTAATGAGATTATGTTTATGGATGGGTTGTGACATACAAATCAAGCATTATCAAAAAGAAAAAAAAAATTGATCTCTAATCATGCATGAATTGAATTAATAATCACACATACTTATATCTACTATAACATATTTATATTAGGGGGGATGAAATTAATTGAATTTCCATTATGAAAGCAATACAAACGATTTGTCATTCTGCATCTATCCCCATCAAAAATCTTAAGATCTACCCAGGGTTCGAAATATTGTCAAGATTTTTAATTCTCCACATTCATCACCAAGGGGGATGTAACGGAAAATTAACCATAAACCGTTTCAATTTGTAAGCCATCACTCTCCGTAATCTCCCTATTGTTCTAAGTCGTTGAGTGGCGGATAAGACAGAAGAAAGTAGTATGATTATCTGACAAATCAATTTCAATTGATAATCAAAGAAAAAAAAGAAAATTCAAACAATTAGAAAAAGGGGTTCCTTTTTATCCGTTGAATAATTGCAATATCTGAGATTACAGTAGGGTGATTACGTAAGAGATTATTAGTAATTCCCCAAAAATGTTTTCTTTATCGGAGTAAGTACTATAAGTTGATATCAACCTTGGTTGCAAAATACATCAAAACAAACTAAGACACCATGGTACACATTGGGTCGTTGTAATATTGGAACAAAAACAGAAACCAAAATGTAATAATAATAATAATAATAATATGGCTACACATGATTTGTGGTCATGTGATGTCCTGCATGTCAATTTCCTAAAACAGTAGAATAAATTTTTGTGTGTTTGTTTATTACTAAATTAAGTAGAGAAAGCAAGCACTGGAATAGGCAATTTGCGGCGTGATTTCCCAATACGGAAATGAAGAAAACTTCTAAAAATAAAAAATAATGCATTGTTTTCTTTTTTTGTTCTCGCCCTTAAAGGAGAAAAAAAATTGGATTCGATCGGAAGAGAAGAAAAAAAAATCTTCCAATTTTTTGGCTTCTCCTTTTTTCTTTAACCTCTGAAAATTTTAAAAAAGTTGACACACACACCTATACAGTTGTTTTTACTTTTTCTTTCTTTCTTCTTCCTTTTGACTTCAACAAAAATAAGTTCATTTGTCTATCGTTAAATTTTATTATATCATGGCTTCATTCTTAAAGATTTCTACTTTGTTGGCTATTGTTTCTACTTTACAAACTACTTTGGCTACTCCACCAGCTTGTTTATTAGCTTGTGTTGCTAAAATTGAAAAACAATCAAAATGTTCAGGTTTAAATGATTTAAATTGTATTTGTTCATCTGAAGCTTCAGCTATTGAAAAATGTTTACAAGATATTTGTCCAAATAATAATGCTGATACTGCCATTGACTCTTTTAGAGATTCTTGTTCTGGTTTTGATTCTGCTTCTTCTGCTTCAAGTGAAGAAGAATCTAGTTCTACTCAAGCTTCTTCTTCTGAAGCTGCTTCATCATCTGTTGAAGCTTCTAGTAGTGAAGAAGCCTCCTCTTCTTCATCTGTTGTTGTTGAGTCTTCATCCGTTGCTGTTGAATCTTCATCAGTTGCTGCTGAAACTGCATCTTCTGAAGCTCCAAAATCTACTACTTCTTCTTCTTCTTCTATTGAAGAAGTTTCATCTTCTTCATCTGAAGTTGCTTCTAGTTCTACTGGTATTGCAACCCAATCTGAAGATTCTGCCGCTAAAGTCGGTTTGGGTGCTATGATTGGTTTAATCGGTGCCGCATTATTATAAATTTTTTAGATTTTAATTCAAGATACATAGAGATATCCCCCGTCCTTTTTCCTTCCACATATACCATACGTTTTAAAGTTCATTTAGAAACTTTCTTTTTTTATTTTTCATATATAGTTTAGACTAAGTCAAAAAGAAAAAAAAAGTTTTAATTCCGTTTTATTAAAAATAAAGAGAATAATATATATATATACATTTCGAGTTTTCTTTCATTTCAGGCGAAGTTCAAAAGGTGATCATGATCATGACCATAAGTCGATACGTAGAGTCTTGTAAAAAAAGAGGAGGATGAGATATACTACATTTTGAACAAAGCCTGTATGTGGGGTGGACAAAAGGGTCAGGAATTCTTTCTTTGTATGTCGGTTTGACATTGATAAAACGAATCTTCACCTTCAAGTGGGAAAGAGATATCAATTACGACTTTGAATTATCCAGTTAAGTTATTTGGATTTAGTTAACAACTAAGTTAATAGACCACTTAAATTAATAGAACAGAAATAAGATTTAATCTGTCCCCTTATACCACTATAGTACTTGTACCTGAACTTTAATATCTATTGGTCACGGTTACATGTGACGACTAAGAACAAAAAAAAAATCTTCAAGGCACGGAATCAAATACTTGTTCAAATATACACGACCTCTGCATATTAAAAGTAAAGATAACCAGCCTAGTAAGGAATAAATCTTTGATTATTATGATAATGAGCATCAACCTAGGACTGAAGTGTAAATTGCTGTAGTTGTTTTTGGGGTTAAATAAGTATCTTTGATAAAGTTTGACAAATATACCGGGTTTTCTTATTTACAACCACTCAGAAGAGTCAAACATGTAGAACACTAAGGAACATCATAAAGGTCTAGGACATAAGCATATATTCTATTCTAATAAAGGAGAACTATAAAACTAATATACCAGATAAAAAAAGTTTATATGGAATTATATAGGTAAATAGGCTTTAACCAAGCCACAGTGAGTACCTTATACACCGAGGAGGCTTGCCCAGTATCAACTCTACCGTCATATGAAAAATGTGACTCTCATTCATTCAGACCAATGATAAGTCAAGTATAAATTAGATAAACAACTCTTATTTGGTCAGTATTGTGGATTGCTGGGTCCATTTTTCTAACGGTTAATTCCTTGAAATTATCAAGAATCATAAAACACCGAATAACAAATGACTTTTGTTCACGTGATTTATGAACACGTTCGCACAAAGAACAAAAATAAAATTGTTTCTGCAATGTATAGGAAGTGTTTCGATGGAATATCCAACGGAAGATAAGGGAAATATTCTAATATCAAATTAATTGAGACGGGTTTCTGTGACTTTGGTTTAACGACAATGACAAATATTAACCGTAAGGGTAGGCCAATTAAAACTGGAATATTCCGAGGGTGTTAATAAGAAATTTTGTATTTTATTGTGTTTGGGGGAAAAAACCGGTTTCCCGTAAAATTTCGGTACCCCGAAGAGACCAATAGTAGAAAAGAAAATTTTTTGCAGTTATTGAAAATAGCAATCTAAAAAAATAAAATGTGCAACCTGAATATCATGAAACGTATTCAAAATAATTATAATTAAATCTTGATGATGAATAAACTGAGTTTTAAATGTAAAGAAGACCAACATATTAATATATGTTACATGTGTGTTATCAGTGTTTTCCTCTGATTACTAGCAATGATTACATAATCATAGATATGTGTCAAAAAAAAACAACTGAAGAAAAAAAGAAGATAATGCAAACTGATAAGAAAAAAAATCCAACAAAATCCAACAACATTAAAAAAAGCAAAAATGTAACAAAACGTACACACGACTAAAAAGATATCGTAGTACATGATCATGGATATATGATTATCATGTAGAGTAATATACTAATAGCAATGTAGTTTATAACAATTCGGTCAAATCCATTAGTTATTATTTTAGTCCTCCCTCCCCCCACTTGTATTAACAGTTTGGTATATACACGATATAGCAATCAAAGAAATTGCAAACCTACAAACTAAAAAAATCTTTTATCGGAATTTCCAAAGGAATACAAAAAAAATTTAAACTTTGATATTTCTTAGTAAAACAAAGGAAAATATTAACTTACTTTACAGAATTCACATAACCCAAAGGAAAATTTCAAATATAAATATTTCAACATATTTCCCTCATTTGTATTTTTTATTTTATTCAATTTGTTTCTATTTCTTCAAAATAACTATTCAATAATAAACAAAAGATGGCTCCAGTTGCAGCAAATATCAATAATAATTTAACATCAACACCAACAACAACAACAGGAAGATTGGGTACAAGAGTTCACGCAAAGGCAACTAATGATATTCATTATACATTATATTATGGAACATTTATTCATACACCAAAATTAAATCAATTGGAAATTAATTTCAATACCCTTGTTGGAGTTAATGCAGATGGAATTATTGATTTTATTGAAAAAGATTATAAGTCTTCAAATCATGATAATAAATCCCCAATTCAATTTTTTATTGAAGAATATAATCATGTTGATGATCAAAGACGAGGGAGAAGAGATGGAAGAAGTGGTAGAGGTTGGAATAATGGACATTTTGAATTTATTGATTATTCTCAAGATTTAAATAAATTTTTTTTACCTGGATTTATTGATACTCATATTCATGCATCACAATTTCCAAATTGTGGAATTGGATTAGGTACACCATTATTAGATTGGTTAAAAACTTATACATTTCCATTAGAAAATCAATTTAATTCAACAAATGAATCATTTTCAATTGAAATTTATTCAAAAATTATTGAAAAAACTTTAAATAATGGTACAACTTGTGGATCATATTTTACAACAATTGATTCATATTCAAGTAAATTATTTTCAAATTTATTATTAATTAAAGGACAACGAGGATTTGTTGGAAAAGTTTGTATGGATCATAATGAACCATATCCTGAATATCAAGAATCTTTAGAAGATTGTATTGAATCAATGAATGAAATTATAAATTATATTGATGAAATTAATCCTCAAGGCGAATCATTAGTTTTACCAATAATTACTCCAAGATTTGCTCCTGTTTGTTCAAGAGATATGTTGAAATTTTTAGGTAATTTAAGTATTGAAAAAAATTTACCAATTCAAACTCATATTAGTGAAAATAAAGATGAAATTAAATTAGTTCATGATTTATTTCCTGATTGTGATAATTATGCTTCAGTGTATGATAAACATAATTTATTAAATTCAAATACAATTTTAGCTCATTCAATTCATTTAAATCAAAATGAAATTAATTTAATTAAAAATAAAAATTGTTCAATTAGTCATTGCCCAACTTCAAATACTTTTATATCAAGTGGTGAAGCTCCAATTTATAATTATTTATACAATGATAAAATTAATGTTTCATTAGGTACTGATGTTAGTGGTGGATTTGATTGTTCAATTTTATCAATTATTAAACATTCAATTTTAGTAAGTCATCATTTATCAATGAAATCTCCACCTTCACAAAATAATAAAATTTCAATAATCGATGGGATTTTTATGTCAACAATGGGTGGTGCAATTGCAGTTGGTTTAAATGATAAAATTGGTTCATTTGAAATTGGTAAAAAATTTGATACTCAATTAATTGATTTAAATAGTTTTAATTCAAATACTGATGTTTTTAATTGGCAATTACCAAATGATGATCAAGATGATTATGATACAAAATTTAATAAAATGAAGGATTTATTAGGTAAATGGATTTTTACTGGTGATGATAGAAATTGTATTAAAGTTTGGTGTAATGGAAGATTAATTATAAATAAAGAAAAATCAAATCATCGTGATGATCGTTGGATAATAAATTAATAGTTTTTCATATATATGTATAAATTTAATATATTATGGTTATTGCTATTAAAATAAAAATCAATAAAATTTTGAATTCTTTTATACTGTATATATATATAAACGTCTACATATTAATATTTCTTTCATCTCTTCAATGTCCTCCTATATCTCTCTGTCTCTCTCTCTCTCTCTCTCTCTCTCTCTCTCATACTATCTATTTTTTTTTTTTTTTGGTTTAATGATTAATTGAATAAACTAATGATTTTAAAACAAATGATTCTCCTGAATGATTACTAAATGTTTCATCAACTTCAATATCATCATTATCTCCTCGTTCTTTAATAATCATTACATCCTCTTCTTTTACTTCATTTTCATCATTACATGGTGAATTTTGTTCACTATATTGTTGCAACATTGATCCTTGCTGTTGCTGTTGCTGTTGCTGCTGTTGTTGATGTTGCTGAGTTGGTGGAAATTGATACATTGATGAAATAACAAACAGTTGATGTTGAGGATGACCAATTGGTTGGTGTTGCTGTTGCTGTTGCTGTTGCTGTTGTTGTTGTTGTTGCTGTTGTTGTTGTTGTTGTTGCCATGATGAAACTTGACTTCTTGAATCAGAAAATCTTCTTGGAATAAAATCTTGTTGATAAGATATTGGATTTTGTTGTCCTTGACCATATTGTTGCTGTTGAGGATAATTAAAAAATTGTCCTTGTTGTTGTCCTTGTTGATAAGTTGGTGGAATTTGATAACTTAATCTTCTATCTAATCTATTAATATTATTATATTGTGAATTATTCAAAGATGTATTGGTCGTTGCTATTGATGACGATGCTGATAACATATTCGATCCAGTACCAGAAGTCTGTTGTTGTTGTTGTTGTTGAGATAAAACACCATTCAGTAATGGACTATTTGAATTTCTTCTTGAGGAAACTTGATAAGGTAATCCAATAACTGCACACATCCAAATTCTGGTTTTATAAATTCTAAACAATTCTCGAACTAAATCTCTAAAATCAATTCTTCTTGAAGTAGAATAATAAAAAATCAACTTCTTTCTATCAAATTGATATTCTGCATCAATCAACTTCATTTGTAACAAATCTTGTGTTGCTGATGATGTAGGACCACCCAATAAAGATCCACTTGTGGCATTGGCAATTTTAGCCAAACATAATCGACATGCCTTTTCTTCATCTTGTTTTTTATTCAAAATTTGTATAATTTCATTTGGTTGCGCAAGAGCAATCACAGACTTTGGAAAATGTAATGTTGGTGGTGCTGTTGTACCAGTCGTTGTTGTGGTAGTTGATGATGAAGCTGATGACGAACCTCCTCCAGTACTCAGCTGCAGTCGGTGCTGTTGCTGTTGTTGTTGATCAGATAAACTTTTAACAGAAATATCATCCAATATATTATCAACATGTTCATTCAAAGCAGCTTGCTGTTCTTGAAATTGCAACAACTTTAATAATCTTGCTTCATCAATAGATATATTCATCTTAAAAACTTTACCCAAATCTCGACCACGATCAGCTTCAACAATAACCAAATCACCAACTTTTAAATTCAACAATTCAGGATTGGTTGGATTATTGGTTGGTAAATAAAATACATCAATTCGTCCTGCTTTAAATCCAACCAATATTAATTGATAATTACGTAATGAATTTTCAATTGGAAATTTAGGCAATTGGTAAGCATCTCCTAAAAATTTTTCCTCATCAAAAAATCGTTCATTCAACAACTGCAACGTAACTTTAACACGTTCGTGAGGATCATTTTCAAAATATTCATTAACCATTTGTAACGTATTCTTATCAGAAATAACTCCCGTAGTAGCATTGGTGTTGGTATTCACATTTGCACTGCCAGCAGTAGTAGCACTAGATACACTAGGAATTGTTGATGAAGTTGGGGTAAGACCACCACTAGATACTGCATCAGTATATGATTGTCTTCTTATTGAAGGATCCATCAACAGATTAGGTGAAAATTCAGTTGGAGTAGTTGTAGAAAATGATTCCTTTAAAGAAATTTGTGTATGCTGTTGCTGCTGCTGTGGTGGAGGAGGAGTTGATGTAAAACCTGGAATCAGGGAAGATCGATTATGAACAATTGATGAAGTACTAACATAATTTTCCAAACTTGGAGGGAAATTCATTTGTCCTTGTTGTTGATTTGGTTGCAAATTTGTTGATACTGACCAAATATTACCAGAAGGGGCCGAAGTGTTTGAATTTGGATTAGTTGTTGTTGACCAAATATTAGTTGAATCAATCAGAGAATTTCTTCTATTAGAAGCTCCTATTGTCGAGGATGTAGGTTGATAATAAGATGATGATGCTCCTGCTCCTGCTGCTGCTGCTCCTGCTGCTGTTGCTGCTGCTGTTGCTGCTGCTTGGTGAGGATTAAACGGAAGATTCCACATAGGTGTGATATTAGCATTGGTGGTGGTGGTATTAATCTGATTAAATGAATGAGTAGGTGAAGTTCCTCGACCACCAATTGATTGCATCAATGGTAAATTTAAGCCTTGTTGAGAATCATAATATTGTTGTTGTGTAGATTGTTGATGTTGCAAGAAATTTTGTCCTTGTGGATAAAAATTACCATTACCATGATGATGAGACAAATCTTGATTAGATGGTCTACCTGTAGTAGTGGTAGTAGTACTATCTGATCCAACAACCCCATTATTATCCTTATTGGTTGTATTATAATTATCAAAAGTCATCATTGTGTCTAACTAGTCAAAAGGGGGTTATGAACTTGAATGGATTAAAATTAAATTAAAAAAATAAATTCGAGATTTTCGGTTGTCTAACTTTTTTTTTCTTTCTCTATGTATGTGTGGGTTCTTGTTGTCTCAGTCTCTTTTGGGTTTAAGATTGAATGATTTTGTGATGATCGGACTTTGGAATGAATCTAAAAAAAAAAAAAACTAAACCCGATTTGAAAATTAAAATTCAACAACAATTAAATCTTAAATCCAGATGTGAAATATTTAGATGTGGATTGATGGTTGGTTGAATAAAAACAAAAAATCCCAATAAATAAATAAATACAAATATTTTTCAAACGAACAAATTTTCAAATTCTTTGTTATGTTTTAAATACTAAAAAAACCAGGGGAAATTGGGGCGATGTGTATGTTGGTGTGTGAAACAAAAAGAATAACAAATCACAAAATATTTTAGTGCAAATAAAAAATATTATAATTAATAATCAAAGCACAACCCAAAATGTACACCGCAATTATAATATAGAAACAATAAAAAAAAAGCAAAGTAAATGAAATATAATGTATCAATAAAATCTAAACCTTCAATCTCACAAATTATAGCAATAATAATTAATCTCTATCTGAAAGGGCGATGGGACTTTTCCAAGAAACAAAACAAAAATCTTTTATAGGAAATATATATATCCCAAGTTATAGCAAATCCTTTTATATTTGTATGTATAGATGCGCCAACACACACTCAGACACTCAGACACAGATTCACGCCTGCCAATTAAAAATAAAAATAAAAAAATAACTCCTAGGGGTGGGAAACTATGTGCAAAATGTTTTAAATAATGTGTGGAGATGAAATCAAAACAAGGAAAGTATACAGTACAGATATCTGTAACTCTTTCTCTCTTTCTCTAATCTCTGTAAAACACACGCACACCTCAAATAGATAATATATATTCCCTTCTAACCGGATTTATAAAATCAAGGAATCTTGAAGATTGATGAAATCTCTTGAACTTGTGTGATCTAATTTAAAAATGACACTTAAAAAAGTGAATGGTGGCAAAATATGTATACTGTATTACCCACTCTGTAAGCTGAAAAATTTATAAAAAAAATCAACTGATACCGTTAGCAGCTAAACGAAACCCTAAAAAAAAAGAAAAAATATCGAGGGAAAGGGAAAGTAAGAAACCGAAATGTGATAAATAAATAAAAAAAACAAGGAGAAGTTTACAACTCTTTGAACTTTTTTACTTTCTCTTCCAGTGCCACGGGAGAGGCAATACTTTATGTATAGTCGGAAATTGAATTTAAAGTCGTGTAAAGTAATGAATGGTGGGTGGAATAGCGGTGGTGTGCTTCTTCTTTCACTAAACTTTTCTTTTTCTCTTTCGTATGGGGAGGGGGAATGAAAAAAATGACTTTCAGTAGTGCGCTAACCAGAAAAATGCACTAAGATCAAAATTACGTATGCGTGTAAATGAAAAATCCACGAGGTGGTGGTGGTGATGTCAGTAAGGAAGGAAGGAAAAAGACGAGAAAATATTAGTGAGATCTGTAATGTAGGGGACGTATACAAAACTAAATGGCTGATGTTGTTGTGTAATCTGATGGAAATAAACTGTGACAATTGCAATATAGTATAATTATTTCCTTTTTGTTAATTCTTTTGCAAGGGGAGAGTGGGAGGTTCTATTACGGTATAGATTTTTGTTCTCTAAATGATATAATAGAAATGTGATATAAAAAAAATAATGAATGATGATGAGAAATTCAAATATTAAGACATTAACCATCTTGGCGAAGATTTTTATTCATTTATATTTATACATGGAGATAATTATTTTCATTCCCCCTTCCTCCTCCCGCCCCCTTCCCCGTTCTCTTTCTTTCTCTCTTTCTACCTCACTTTCACTCCCTATTTTAATATTGCCATTGTGCAAATACAGTACAATTTCAATTACACAAATGTCAATATATGTCACGTATGATCATGTAAGAATCATTATCAAACCTGCTACTATTGTAATAGTTTTTTTTAACCAGTTTTCTCTAATTATTTCTAAACATTCGCAATATGATTGAAATTATACAAATTGTTTAAATTCCTCTTCTCATGCAGATTATTAAAATAAAGAGCCATGCACATTTTTAAACATACAGTACTGTATGTATTCACACACACATGTACATGCACCTATTTCAAAATTGTTAAAATTTTGTTTTTTTAAGAAGTTCAACAGGATCTTGTTGTTTGCTCGTATTGTTCTACTCCAGTTTTATTCAAGGATTGATTGATTTTCTTTTTTGTATGTGATCATCATCAAATACTTTTTTTTATTCAAGAGCATAAATTATATCATACATGTATATACAATATATGTACGCCTGATAATACAAACTGTACAAAAGAAACGATTATAGCATTTGTCATATTTTAATTCCTTTTTCTCAACTCTGGCCCCCCCCTCACTTGTTCCACCCTTGTAAATAAGAGAAATTAAACACAGTACAATAAACCCTTCTTGAATATTAAATGAAAGATTATTTTAATGATCATCGTGATTGAAAAAAAAAGAATATGTAAGAAAGAATTCTTACGTAGATCATAATCTAAAATAATCTACTGTGCTCCCTAACCACAATCTACTGTGCTCCCTAACCACAATCTACAGTATTCACTAACCACAATCCCCACCCTCCGTATTCGTTCTTCTTCCTTCAAACTTTCTCTTTCTCTCTACCTACTAAATCTATACTGTATAATCTAAGGATAATTGCAATTGGTGGACGGAAAAAGAGATTTAATTATAATATATTAGCTAAGTAAATAATAATCATATGTTTTTGATCCATTTTCTGGGGGGGTAAAAAAAGGATGGTGATTCTAGACCCATTTTTTTCCCTTTAATTTAATTTCTAATGAATAAACTCAACAAGAAAAGCCAAATAGTAATAACAATTGATAACTTCTCTTTGTGTAAATACCTTATATTGAATACAGTGTACTATACACATCTTCTCCTCCTACCTATACTAACATGAACATTTTCTACAATAATGATTTGTGTTAAAGCCTTCAGGTATAAAATATAAATTGACTTGCTATTATGAATTCTTTCTTTTTTTTCCTTCATTTTAACAAATGAGGAGCAATTAACGAAACAATAAACCAATGGTGTAAATTTTGAGATGATGTGGAGAAAGTCGGAGGAGAAGAATTTACAGTCAAATATTATCGTAATCAATGACTTATTAGGTAATGTACTGTACAAGAATAACCTCGAGAAAAAAAGAAGAATTTCAAATTTTTCAAAATTAGTGTAATAATATTTGTAATGCAAATACTGTTAATCTTTTTGTACTTTTGCGTAAATTGTTAATTCAAACTTTAAATGATTACTTGTGGAGAATGAAATGGGTTTATGTGTGTGGGGAGGATTTGTATGTACAGTATGCCTAGCGGGTGGGGGGAAAGTTTGACTAAATCAAAAATTTCAAATTATTTTTCAATTCCACGTATTTGAATTCGTTCTGAACTTTTATTCCAATTCTCTCCCCCCCTCCTCAAGCCGTTTCCGCTTCTCTCAATCTCAACGAACATATTGAATAATAATCCAATATTTTCCTTGATGAAAATGTGTATCAATCATCCAAACTCCCTAAACCTCTTCTTCTTCCTCCTCTTCCGGTGATAAAAGCCATGTTGAAACTAAGAGAAGAAATAAACCACCTGATCGTTAAAGTCTTTTGTTTTCCTTTCCTTTAACCCTTTATACTGTAACTACAATTCAATATCATCAGCTTTGTATTTCCCCTATTAATATAAAGTTGGATGTACAATCTAAACAAAATGTTCATTTGCATTAAACTAAACCTAAAAAAAAAATAAAAAATCAGGTGGGAATTGTTATGTAATTCAATTTGTATAACAAATATAAGATAATGTAATTTTGTGTACTAACTACTAACACTCTTTGAGCCAAGAGAAAGAAACAAAAAAAAGCACATAAATTTTTAATCTCTGTGTAACTCTCTCATTTTCTTTTTTTGCATTTTCTCATCTTCTCCACCTAGAGTACATAAAATGTCTTACATTTTTAATTTACAAATATCAATTTATCTCCCCACAACTTGTACCGTTAAATTTTTGTATTCTGTTTTTTTTTAGTGAGATCCTTCGTATGTATGTAAATCATTTTGAGGGAATTATGTTTAATTGTTCATGTTACCTAACGCATCAATGTTTCGTAATTAAAATTGTTACTTAATTCTCCCCAAATAGATGTTGTACAGTATACATGGTATCAAAGGTTATATTGTATCTTCTCTGTGTCTGTGCATTAAAGTAATTTCAGGCAATGTAATATGTATTGCACTATTATGATGATATAAAATTATCACTGTAGGATTTTTAATTACCTTAACTTACATTCCCCCTCCCCGACCCTATCCCTACCAAGGATCCATTAATCCCAACAGTTAATTCTTTTTACCATATTAATTCTTCTCCTCTTTATTTTCGAGATCAGTTTCCTTCTGATGAACCCTTTACGTACTCTCTTAAATAGGAAATAGGGTAACCCACATCAAAAAAAAAAAAATAAAAGAAAAGTTAAATCAATCAGACAAAAAAAATTGCCGTATATAAATGCAAGAAAATTTATCAAGGGGAAAGTTTTAACCTTGAGTTTAATATTAAATATAAAATTAGCAAAAATTAGTAGAGTTTTAAGCGATGTGAATAATAAGCAAGACTAGCAATATCGTTGTATGATAGTTTTATATCCATTAATTTTAGCCTTTAGAAAAAAGACAATACAATATGTAGGAAAACCGTTCTTATAATAGTCTTTTACATATCGTACCACTAGCTACAACATTCTTTTGATATTGCATTACCCTCCAACCCTTACAATCAACTAGCATGATTACGCTACATTGTAATTTATTACAACTTTTCCTGTATACTATGACGCCTTATATAATTTGTCACATATCCACGATACTCAGTTATAATTCCTGCATTATTCTCATTCAAATATAACTAAACTAAACAACGTAAAGTATGTACATCAATACGTTGCTACGAATTTCATAAATGTACAAGTATAAACATTTATTGTCATTATGTCTATAATATATCAACTTAAGTATAGGTATTCTTTCTCCCCTGTCCTCGTTTTCTTGGTTTTTAATCAGTGATTAATGAAACCAAATAAATTGAAATTTGTGAAAAAAACTATACATAATATTTTTATAAGTTTATCTACTTTTAATTTTGATTATTGTTATCTTTAATGTTATAATTTGTAGAATTCATTTTATACTATCGTCAAATATGCATAATATTCAAGGATACCCAACTAATTTTGTTTTTTCGTTTAATTTAGACGATATACAAAGACCAAATAAATTTTTAAAATTTTAATACAGAGTAAAAAACTATTTAGGATACATCAAAAATAATTATATACTTGATTGTTTTATATATTAATTGCATAAAATTTGTTTTTAGTTTATTGCTTCTGTTGATGTTGTTATGTTGGTTGTGTGGGGCGGAAATAAAAGCAATGAGTTACCTATTTTGATAATTTACGAAATCCTCTTAATATTCTTGATTTGGTAACTCAGTTGCAAAAAAAAAAAAAAAAATTTGTGTAGCTTGTACTTTCTCGTAATGTTTAAAGGGAACCACATGAAATTAAACAAAAATATTTATATATATATTCCTTTTTTAATTATTAACAAAAACTAAAACAATTTACTACTACTATATATATATGTATATATAGACATATAAGATAATTAATGAAAGAAACATACAACATAATACAAAGCCAATGTAACAATAATTACCATTTGAGAATTAAAAATATTTAAAACAAAATCAAGAACAAAAGAAAAATAAGAAAATACTTTACTCCACATCTAAAATCAATATTAATATCTATTGATATTGTTGTGGATTAGGTATATTTGCATTTGGCATATTACCAAAATACAGATAATGATCACTATAATTTCCTTGTAATGGAGCACCTGGACCTCCTTGATTAGGATTACCTTGTTGATAATGCTGAGCTAATCCACCATGTTGACCTTGTATTGGTGGCATTCCACCTCCTTGTTGTTGTGCTTGTACTTGTTGTTGTTGTGCTTGAGCTTGAGCTTGTTGTTGTTGAACTTGTTGTGCATGACCAGCTGCAGCAATTGCATTTGGATTTTGTTGAGTTGGTGGTGGTTGTTGTTGATTTGGTACAGGACTTTGATCAGGAGAATCACCTGTATTACCATCACTTTGATTTTCTTGATCATCACCTAATCCTTCTTCTGGTGCATTCAAACAAGCTTGAATTAAATTTTTTCCTTCTGATTTAGTAACCAATGGTTGTAATTTTGGAGTAGTAAAAGTATAAACCAATCCAGTTTCAGAAACAACCAATAATAATACTTGAGTTCCAGTTAAAACTGATAATTCATATGCTTTTTTCATAATCCCTGCTTTTCTTTTTGAAAATGTAATATGACGTCTTGATTTATCTTGAATAAATTTAATTTCAATCTTTCTACGTTCTTTTTGAGTCTTACCTGATGATCCTCCATCTTCATCGTCATCATCATCTCCTGCTCCAACACCTCCTACACTTTGACTATTACCAAGTTGAGAACTTTGTTCTGGGTTCTGTTCAAATTCATTAACTTCCTCACTTTTCATAGCAACCATTATTTAATCTTGTTATAACGTTAGTAAAATAAAAAATTCATGGTCAACTTGGTAAAGATAATGACAATGATAACAAATCTTGAGCTATCATCATCATCAACAATTCTGCAATCACATGATCAACATACTTGTATCAAATAGAATTCCAAAAAAAAAAAAAATAAACAAACTATTGCAGTTGAATTAAACAAACAGTATCACAATTATAAGTTAATTAGTTGTTTGTTGTTGTCGTTATGATTGATAAGTATCCTCTGTCTAATAGAAAACCCTTTTTTCTTTTAATTCTAAATATTGAAATGGGATTTCCCTAATTAAGAAACAAGATTGTGTGTGAATGAAAAAAAAAAAATCAAAATACAAAAAAAAGTATATAAGGAAAAAAAATTGCTGAAAGTGGGTCAAAGATTGGAAGAGGTAAAAAATTGAACGCCCCTTTGATTTACTGTTTTAGGGAGGTGAGCAAGAGGAGAAATTTTTTTTTTTTGAATTAGTGGACACGACTAATAAATAGGTTTAGTATTGTTGTATGGGTGTGGCGTTGCACTTGCACGTGCACGTGCAAGAGATAACGAGATTACAAACTAAAACACAAAAACACGACTACTTTTTTTTTGGTTTTTTAGTACAAATAAATGAAAAGAAAAGAATTTATGTTATCTGTGTTTCATAAATTTTTATTGTGGTATACTCCCCCCAGTTGTTCCTTCATCCATAATATTAAACCACGTTGTCATGAATACAAATTGATTATATACATGCATGTATAAAGGTCAGCAGATTTAAAACGACAGTTGAAACAACCAAGTAAAATACAGTGAAATTGGCTAAGCTTTTTTTTTGATCTGTTTCTTCCTTCGGAATGGGCATTTTGTACCCGAAGTTCCGATTGCTCCTTTAGGAAGTTGCTTACTGTTTGTTACTGGTTTTTTGGGATTTTTTTTTTTTGTTTCAGGAAATGTTCTAGAATCATTTGTGTAATAGAGTTATATGTTTCAATACATTGAACTTTTCTAGTGTATATCCTAAAATGGATACTGTATGATATTTGATAAACAACATGATGAAAGTATTATATATGTACTAGATATTCCTATAAAGATTCAATGTATTCTTAAGGCAGTGTGTTGTTATTTTATTGGATGACCATGCCCATTTGATACTTTGAACTATTCTAAGATCAATTAGATGTTTGATATTGACGTAATTCTGGTATGATAACTACATTGATGTATTCTAGTTAAACATAGGCAACAACAACAATAACATCATCATCAGTTGGCAATAACTAACTACCCATTAATCGTTTAAACTTATGTACATGATTCAATTAAACACGACTTAAGATCCTAATTTGTTCTTCTTCTGTATTATATATATAATTTCCTGATGCTTTATCATATTTATTAAAATCATCTAATCCCCAATCATTATCAAATTCTTCAACAATTGGTTTTGGTTTTGCTTTTGGCTTTGGTGGTGCTTTTGGTTTTGCTTTAGGTGTTTCTTTTTTAACTTTTGTTATTTCTTTAGTTGGTTTCTTTTTTGGTGATTGAATTTGTTGTTTCTTTCTCTTTGCAGGAATACTTAATATTTCATCATCCTCTTCATCAGATATTACTTCAGGAACTCCTTTTGATCCATATTGAATAAATTGTTTCATATCTGGTGGATCATTAGCTAATTCATAAGCAGTATGTAATAATTGATCAATTTTTCTCTTCAGATTAGAATTATCAAAATATTTTTGAATATCTTCTTTAGATAATGGCTTTAAATCATTAATATTTATCCATATATATGTATCATCACTAAAAAATCGAACAGGTACAATTTTTTTAATCGTTGTTGATGTTGTGGAAGATTTTGATTTTGGTTGTTTGGAAAGTATATGAGATGGTAATAAAGATTCATCTAATACCATTGCTGGCCATGCTGGATATCCTTTAACTTTGGCAAGTACTATAGCTGTTGGTAGATATGATGTCATTGTGGAGGCTTTTATTTTACTTTTTGAAGGAAAGTTTTGGGGGTAGTGCTGTATGATTCCGACCTAGATGATATTTTTCAATCTACGAAATTTTTTTTTTTTGTTCTTAATTTTTTTTTTTTTTTTGGCTCTGGCTTTGAGTTTTCTCAATTTGGGGTTATTATTATTACAATTGTATGTCTATATGAAAACAAAAAAATCTAAGATAATAAATATTTTATTTATTTAAAGGATTAGATTATCCCATATATGTAATTGTCCATCCATTGAACAAGAAACAGATCTTTGTTTCAACCTGTCATATTTAACAATATTGATATTTTGAGCTACTAAATCACTACTTTCAAAAGCAGTAACTAATGGTTTCTCAACTTTAACTTTATAAGGTAATTTCTTTGTTGGTGATGGTATAATAGAAGATATTTGTATTTCACCCCAATCAGCTCCATTTATAAGTTTATTAGTATCGGGAATATAACATGCATTATAACTTATGTTTGAACCTTTATGATCATTAGAATTATTATCATCATTATCAGAATCTGATTCATTACCATTTTTATAACCATTTTTGGTATCATTAGTAAATTCTTCTTCTATTTCATGATGTAGTAAAATATTCTTAGTTTCTAAATTATACATTCTTATACCTCCATTTGAATCCAGTACAAGTATAGTATGATCTGGATATAAATCAATTGAATTTATACGATATTTTGAAATCTTATCATTATAAATATACAGCTTTCTTAAATCAAGTGATACAATTCTTCCTATTTTATTACCAAAACTCATATAATTTCCATTAAATCCAGCACATGTTAAATGATTTTCCCCAGTAAAATCAAAAATTCTTGATCTTGGTCCAGAATTATCTTTTCTTATATCATACAACAGAACAGTTTTGTCCTTTGACCAAACAGCAATTAATTTATCATTCATAAATTTACATCCTTCTAAATATGAATTATCTGATGGTGTTTTATTATTAAATTGAGATATTTTTTCACCTCTAGTGAAATCAAGATATTATATTGTATCTTTATATCCAATTATTCCTTTAAACATATTAGTATCTAAACATGATATTTCATCAATTCCATTACCTGCTTCAAAAGTGGTTATTAGTGGATTATCATGTTGAAAAACTTGATGAAGTCTTAATGCTTTTTCATCTTTACCTAGTGTTACAACAATATCTGTATTCGGTATAATATTTAAAGCTTTGATTTCTCTTCTATAATGTCCAGAACTATAATTCCAATAAATATAGCTATCTTGTTCGTTTTTCATATTTGTAAGAATTAAAATTAAATAATAACTATTATGTAATTACTATTCCTTGAATGGATGATACTTAAACTAAGTGGATGAGTGTTGTACAGATTATACGTTTTGAATCTTTTTTGATGTTTTTTTTTTGTTGCAGTGATTTCTTCGTTTCTGTGTATGTTTCTTTTCCCTTTTCTGGAGTGTAACTATACTAACGGTTGATATATAAAAAAACGCGTTATAATGGTTGTTGGGAATACAGTAAAATTGAATTATATCAGAATGTTGATTATGTAATTCTCCAATAATCATATGAAACCATTCATCTTAAACAATCTATATATTCAATTAATAACTTTATTAACTTTGTAATCTTTGATTTTAGTGGAATTTGGTCTGTAATATTTGTTTTTGTTTTCCATGTGGCATGCTAATGTCTCATATTCGATAATTTAAGACCCTGTTGTTATTATTCTTAGTTGGTCTAACTGTTAATATAAATAAATAATATCACATGATTGGATCTCGGGATAGTGTTCCCAGAGACTGGAATGAATATGCACTGATTTGCGGGTATACACATGTGCTTTGATGATCTGTTGAATTGTACAGTAAACTTTTTTTTTAGCAATAACAACAACATCCACATGCTGGTTATACAAGTATCAAATTTGCTATCACAAGTTTAGGAATATGTGATTATGGAGTACCCCCCCCCAAGACATTTTTCTTGTATTAACCTTAACTGTCAGAGTTGTATATTGATGATTCAGCTACATGTTCAATATGAAATGGTTATCACACGATTTTTGTCACTTAGTTAGACGCATTTTTTCTGTGTAGAACCATTACTGCTGTATGTTTTAATTTGCAGTTTACAATTATACTAACCCCCAGCAAAAGATCAAACCAACAAGACAATATTACCTAGTTGATTGATTTTGAAAAAAATTTAATATGTACCGAGTGAAATATTTCAATATTTTTCTTTTTTTTTTATGTTCTTTGCGTTCAGGGGTAAATCTTTCAATAACAACAATAAAGGTTCTTGGCTGTTTTCTGTATTTCTATAATAGACAAAAGGGGGGAGGGGGGATGTTTCATTGCAAAATTTGTAATTACACATAGAATATGATCTCATTACTGCAAGTATATTAATACTATCCATAATTCGCTTAGTTTTGTTTCCTTGTTTGTTCCTTTTGGGTGGACTTTTTCCTACGGCAACTGAACAATGTTATGTTTTTCTTCACTATTACTATTATTTTCTGTTTTGTCTTGTTTAATTCAAGGTTTAATTACTAATTTTCAAGATGTTAATAAATTAATTGATGTTGATGCATCACCAAATATTCCAGGTTTAGAAAATGAAATTCAATTAAAAACTCCTCAAGATTTATTATTTACTGGTGATTATGTTTGTGATAAATTTGCATCTTTAATTCAATCAACTAATAATACTGATGAATTTCCAGTTAGTTTTAATATGTATGTTTCACAAACTACTAATGAAGCTAATAATTATACAATTGATTTATATTTTAAAAATCCTTGGCATAATTCATATAATGAATTTATTGAATTAAATATTACTGATCCAGAAACTATTTTAACTAAATATAATCCAACTTTAATTTCAAGACAAGATTTTGGAATTGAATTTAAATTTCAATTTTCTAAAGGATTATTATGTCAATTTATGTATCAATTTACTATTGCTTATCAATTAAAACATCAAGATGATAGTGGTACTTCAGATAAAATTTTCCTTAGTGCATCATGTCAAGAACATGCTAGATATTATCCTGAAGATCATCAATATTTAATTAATAAAGGTTTTAGATGTGTTGAATATAATAGTGGATTCAAATATGATGATGGTAAAGATTGGTGTACTGAATTTTATCCACAGTCACAATGTTGTACCAGTTATAGAAGAGATGAAGTTGTTGATAGAGATACTTGTCCAACTGTGAGTAATTCCACTAATGATGGAAATATTACCAAAAAACCAGTTGCTATTGAAGGTTCTTCAATTATCAGAGGTACTTATACTGATGATGATGATGATTTGACGACTACTACTGTTTCTGAAATTGCTGTTGGTACTGTAACAAAGAGCGACACTTCTACTAATATTGCTGCTACCATCACCTCTGGTTCAAAAACTAATGGTAACCTTGTTAAAACTACCTTACCGCTTGCTACTACCATTTCTCTTTCAAATAGTAATGTTAAAGCTACTCAAACTACCAAATCAATTGCTACTAAGAAGATAAGCTTTTCCATTGATCCTAATTTTTCAATTGATCCAAGTTTTGTAATAAATCCTAGTTTTACTATGGATCCAAATTTTGTCATTGATCCAAGCTTTGTAATTGATCCAAGTTTTGTAATTGATCCGGAATTTAATTTACCTTATACTCCAAATACTTTAACTACTGTTACTCTTCCAAACGTTACTCCAACAAATCAATGGTGGTTTTATTTCCACATAGGAGAATATTTACAGTGTCTATTACGTTACAAAATGTACATGTCGAAATTGTTTGACAGAAGAACATGTGTGCACGAACCAACTGTGAAACTGACTTACAGAGTCACAATTGGTAGTCTCTTGTTTATGGTAGATAACTTCAACAATAGTGCCGGACTACTAATAATGGTTCAACTTTAGGCCAATATAGGACATTTTTGTTCTAGTTGAAAAGTGTTGTTTTTTTATTTTATAAGAAATTTTGCGGTAATTCTGAATTAAATTTTGTAACTAAGCCTGTCCTAAAATTCCGAAATAATATGATATGTAACAGCCAATTAATTTTAACAAAACTCATGCAATTTGGCACTAAGACAAAGAATACGTGATTCAAAACATACCCATGATCATAAGGGTTATGGTATTTTGTTTTGAGTACTTGGTTACTTTTATTCTAACGCACAAAACGATATTTGTAACCTGTAGTGCCGGAAAAACCTAGTAGAAAAGGGGCAGATAAAGACTACTGTAGATTGCTACAATTACGGAGGGTGTACGTTTTATCTATAGAAAGAAATTAAATAAAAATATGGATTATGTATGATCCTATTCCTTCTATTGCATTTACGTAGAAAGAGAGGAAAAAAAAATTCCTGGGTTTGACCATCTGTTGATGTCCTCTTATTTTTTTTTTTTGGGTGCAATCAATTCCGATAATGCATTCTTTGTTTTAAAGGATTTGTGGACAAGGAGATAAGGAAATTGACCTCTATATACACTCTACGTATAATCATCGTTAATAAGATACGACTTCTATTTAAAGATATTTGGTCCCTTTTGTATTAAATTAACTGCCGCTGGTTCCACTATTTTATTAAATTTGGTTATGGGTAGGATGGAACTGGATAAATATCCAGGAAATTTGTTGGGGCGTTAGGTGCGAGAGAAAGCAGGCGATCTATTTTTCAATGTCTGTAGGTCAAGAGAACAAAAAAAAAAATAGAAATCGAATGGTTGCGTGTACAATACTCCAAAAAACAAAAAACGTTTTAGACAATCTGCATGTACCAAAAATTTATTATTATTTTCTACAATGTATTTGCTGTATGTGAACCATGATAAAGATAAAGACAAAGTTGTGTGAAGTGTGGTAATTAATTTTTTTTTCATTAATTCATAATAATTATTATGACCTGATAGATAAGAGATATATTTTTTTCAATTTTAATCAGATTGAATTTTGATGATGATTCTATTTTTACTTTCCCCAGGAATTATGTAAGAAACAATAAGGGAATACAAGTTTAAATTCCATAACACAAGACTAACCACTCACAAAAACTGAACCAAAACAAAAAAATTCCTTGGACGGTACAACAGGAACAAAATGCCCCCCGGGTTGGTTAAGTTAAGAGAGGAAATGGAAGTGAACACGAACACGAACACGAACACGAACACGAACACGAACACGTGAATGAATAAATGGACGTAAGCAAACCGACCAAGGTGAATATTGTTTTGAACCATAATTATCTATTAATTCAGTTGGCACAGTTTGGCTGAAATAATATTGAGTGGTGTGGTGGCATGTATAGATGTAGAACAATAGGAGGAGATGCACAAAGAGCGAGGGAGGAAGAGAGGGACATGAAACACAACAGTGATAGAAGAAGATTAGTCTTGAGAGTGGGACACACTTGAGTCGATACTATTACGAAAATAAAAATTTCTTGTCCAACTGGTTTAGTCAAAAAAACAAAATAAAGCAAAGGATAATAATAATCATACTTACTAATAATGATGGTCTTATTTTTTGGAATGTTCTATCACACACAAAAAATCAGAATGAATCCAATTAAGTGGCTCCAACTTTACAGTAGCAGTTATTGTTCTTGTTGTTGAACTTTTGTGACACGCTTAGCACGACCTCCCCTTTTTTTCTCCTTCCATCTCCTCCCCCCTGCCCAAATTTTTCTTCTTCTACAGTTCACTCCGTCTTTTTCCCAGGACTGAAAAAAAATTAAATTAATTGCTGGTGTTCAATTTTTTAATTATTATTATTCCCGTGTACTCCCCCCTTAAGCTAAATTAAATTTATATTGCTCCGAAATAAATGTTAAACTTAAATTGAAACTCTCCCTAAATTTTTTTTTAATAGTTGTAATAATATGTAAAGTAAAAATCCTATATAAGCCACACATATTTCTACATTTAAATTTTTTTATTTTTAATTAGTTCATTTTCCTTCTGGTTTTGTTATACTTTCCCTTTCTTTACAACAACAACAGTAATTAGACAACCAAATTTGTTGATATTTATTCTGTTGATTACTTTGAATTTTTTTCTTTTCTGATTTGTTTTACATTTTACAACCTTAATCAATTCAATTCTTGTTGTCCACTTTTAGCAAAACAAAAAAAAAGATCTAGACAATTTGCTTTTATATATATATATATTTACATCATTCAATTCCCTTTTTTCCCCTTACGTTATAGAGTTTTCAATTGAATAAGTCATGGATTATCTTACTCCTTCAACTTTACCTCAACCAAAATTAAAGAGAACCAACACTGGTTTCACTCCAAACCAAATTATTGCATTAGATGCTACTATTCCAGAATCTGCTAAACATATTTGGTACAAGTATTCTCAATTGAAGATTTTAGACTCAAACACCAGAAATGGTCGTGGTGGCATTGATGATGAACACAATGTTAAATCCATTGTTGATAACCCAGATAGATTTGAAGAAGAGTTTGTCAAACATGTTGAAACCTCCCTTGGTAGATCCATGTACAATTGTGACAATTTGGCTGCTTATGAAGCTGCTTCAAACACCATTAGAGATGCATTGTTGATTGATTGGGCCAACACTCAACAAAGACAAACCATTCAAGATGGTAAACGTGTTTACTACCTTTCTTTAGAATTTTTGATGGGTAGAGCTATGGACAATGCATTGATCAACTTGAAGAGTGAAACTAATACCAAAAAATCCTTAAGTGATTTGGGTTTCAACTTGGAAGATGTCTTGAACCAAGAACCAGATGCTGCTTTAGGTAATGGTGGTTTGGGTAGATTGGCTGCCTGTTTTGTTGATTCTTTGTCCTCGAAAAACTATAGTGGTTGGGGTTATGGTTTGAATTATCAATATGGTATTTTCAAACAAAAAATCATTGATGGTTACCAAATTGAAACTCCAGATTATTGGTTAAATTTCTCTAATCCATGGGTTTTGGATAGAAAGGAAATTCAAATTCCAGTTGATTTCTATGGATATGTTTATGAAGAAAACGATCCAAACACTGGTAAGGTCAAAAAGAATTGGAGTGGTGGTGAAAGAGTTTTGGCTGTTGCTGCCGATTTCCCAATCCCTGGTTACAATACTGATAATACCAACAATTTGAGATTGTGGAATGCTAAACCAACCACTGAATTTGATTTCAGTAAATTCAATGCTGGTGATTATCAACAATCTGTTGCTGCTCAACAAAGAGCTGAATCCATTACTTCTGTTTTGTATCCTAATGATAACTTTGAAAAAGGTAAAGAATTGAGATTGAAACAACAATACTTTTGGGTTGCTGCTTCTTTACATGATATCGTTAGAAGATTCAAAAAGAATCACAGAACCAACTGGAAAAAATTCCCAGATCAAGTTGCCATTCAATTGAATGACACTCACCCAACCTTGGCTGTTGTTGAATTACAAAGAATCCTTGTTGATTTAGAAGGTTTGGAATGGGATGAAGCTTGGAATATTGTCACCAAGGTTTTTGCTTACACTAACCATACCGTTATGGCTGAAGCTTTAGAAAAATGGCCAGTTGACTTGGTTGGTAAATTGTTGCCAAGACACTTGGAAATCATTTATGATATCAATTACTTTTTCTTAAAGAATGTTACAAAATTGTATCCAGATGACCGTGACTTGTTGTCTAAAGTTTCCATTATTGATGAAAATCCTAAATCCGTCAGAATGGCTTATTTGGCTATTGTTGGTTCTCATAAAGTCAATGGTGTTGCTGAATTGCACTCTGAATTGATCAAGACCACTATTTTCAAAGACTTTGTCAAGGTTTTCGGTGAAGATAAATTCACCAATGTTACCAATGGTATCACTCCAAGACGTTGGTTGAGACAAGCTAATCCAAAATTGGCTGCCTTGATTGCCAAAAAATTGGATGATCCAGACTACGAATACTTGACCAATTTGGGTAAATTAAAGAAATTGGAAGCCTTTGTTGATGATGTAGAATTCTTGAAGGAATGGGATGCTATCAAGTTTCACAACAAGCGTCGTTTAGCTGCTTTAGTTAAGGAAGAAACTGGTATTGAAATTGACCCAACTGTTTTATTTGATGTTCAAGTTAAAAGAATCCACGAATACAAGAGACAACAAATGAACATTTTTGCTGTCATCTACAGATACTTGCACATTAAGGAATTGTTGAAGAAAGGTGTTTCTATTGACGAAATCAAGGCTAAATACTATATTTCAAAGGCTTCTATCTTTGGTGGTAAAGCTGCTCCAGGTTACTACATGGCCAAGACTATTATTCACTTGATTAATAAGGTTGGAGATGTTGTCAACAACGATCCAGAAATTGAGAACTTGCTTAAGGTTGTTTTTGTTCCCGATTACAATGTTTCCAAGGCTGAAATCATTTGTCCAGCTAGTGATTTATCTAACCATATTTCCACTGCTGGTACCGAAGCTTCTGGTACTTCCAACATGAAATTCGCCTTGAATGGTGGTTTGATTATTGGTACTGTTGATGGTGCCAATGTTGAAATTACCAGAGAAATTGGTGAAGAAAACATTTTCTTGTTTGGTAACTTGGCTGAATCTGTTGAAGAAATTAGACACAAACACATTTATGAAGGTGTTAAGGTTCCAGAATCTTTACAAAGAGTATTCCATGCTATTGAATCTGGATTGTTTGGTCAACCAGACGAATTTAAGGCTTTGATTGAAAGTATTAGAGATCATGGTGATTACTATTTGGTTACTGATGATTTCGAATTATTCTTGGATGCTCATAAGAAATTGGAAAATGTTTTTGGACATCATGGTGGTGATAAAGAAGATCCAACCCATGTAAACAAGTGGGTCAAAAAATCTGTTTTAAGTGTTGCCAACATGGGATTCTTTTCTAGTGATAGATGTATTGATGAATATGCTGAAAACATTTGGAATGTTGAACCATCCAATGTTTAGATTATTGATTTAATATTTGCATAGCTATGTCTTTGTTTGATTTTATGTTGTTGATTTTTTTTTTTTTATTTAATCTTTATTATATATAAACTACATATAGGTGCATTATATTTATAATCTGTTTTTTGTATTATCTTTAGTCTTTAGTCTTTATCAAGATTATTTTAATGTATTTAATTATTTGTTTCATGATAGTATGAAACGGGACGAATGAAAATGTTCCTTTGGCGCATGCATTCGGTAATAAATGTTTGTACTATTATATTACACGCACGAAAAGCGCATGGATAGATTTACATTACCTCCGGGCCAATTCTTCCGTGTTGGCGTGTAAACTTGAAAAAAAATTAAAAAAACCGGAAAACACAGCCAGAAAAAAGAATAAAATAAATACAAATTGATACCCGAATCATCTGACTACGCCCAAATAATTTGAACGTGGTTATACAGATTTGACGAAATTTTTTTAAATTTATAGATAATCAACAACCACTACCAACTCCTATTTATTTATTTACATATATATATATTTATTTATTTTGATCTAATACTTTAACTTCAACTTCAACTTCAACTTCGCCTCCTATCCCCGTCCCCTCATTTCCTACAAATAATAATATCCCAACCATGTTGTTATCAATATTCATAGTATTGATAAACTCTTTATTGGTTCTAGCTATTCCACCAAAGGAAGGGTCAGATGGTCAACCATCTAAGAAATACCTTGTAACTGAATTACCAGGATTATATGAAAATATTAAACCAAAATCATCCATTCCTTTAATGTTTGCAGGTCAATTAGAATTATATCCAGAAAATGGCACTCATTATTTTTTTTGGAAATTTGTTGATTCTGAAATTAGACAAGATACTAGTAAAAAAACAATATTTTGGTTAAATGGGGGTCCAGGATGTTCATCAATGGATGGAGCATTATTAGAAACAGGTCCATTTAGAATAAATGAACAAGAACAAGTTGTTTATAATAATGGATCATGGCATAAATTTGGAGATATTATTTATGTTGATCAACCGGCAGGTACTGGATTTAGTTATACTGATGCATACATTACTGATTTAGATCAAGTTGCTTGGTATTTTTTGAAATTTATGGAGGAATATTATAAATTATTTCCTAATGAAATTGACAATGAAATTTATTTTGCTGGGGAAAGTTATGCTGGTCAATATATTCCATATATTGCTGATGCTATATTACAAAGAAACAAAAATATAAAAGATGATGAAGAAAAAAAATATGATTTAAAGGGGATTTTAATTGGTAATGGATGGGTTCTGCCAAATCAACAAAGTTTATCATATTTACCATTTTTTATTGATCGAGGATTAATTAAACCAACAAATCCTAAATGGGGTCAATTATTGGGTAAACATGAACAATGTCAAAAAATTGTTAATAAAATAGATGGACATTTTACCGATGGAGAAGTTCATGATTTTGAAGTTAATTCAGCAATTTGTGAAAGTCTTTTAAGTGATTTATTAAATTATTCTCAAGATGAAGAAAATGGAGATGATCAAAGATGTATTAATATGTATGATTATACATTAAGAGATTCATATCCTTCATGTGGAATGAATTGGCCATTTGAACTTAAATATGTGTCACCATTTTTAAGAAAAGAAGAAGTTATGAATGATTTGAATTTAATTGATTTTAAACCTTGGCGTGAATGTAGTGGTAGAGTTGGTAGAAAATTTCAAGCAAAAAATTCCCTTCCTTCAGTTCATTTATTACCAAGAATTTCTCAAGAAATTCCAATTATTTTATTTAATGGGGCCAATGATATAATTTGTAATTCTGAAGGTGTATTATCATATCTTGATAAATTAGAATGGGGTGGTAAAATGGGATTTACTAATAAAGATGATGAAATTAGTTGGATTTATGATGATGAAAAAGTTGGATATATTATAATGGAAAGAAATATATCATTTATAAATATTTACAATTCATCTCATATGGTACCTTATGATTTACCAGATATTTCAAGAGCTTTAATGGATTTAATTAGTGGGAAATATGATGAAAAGGAAAAAAATGGTAAAAGAGAATTTATTACTTATCCATTTGGTGATGTTAGAGATAAAGTTGGCCGACCAGAACCAGAAGAATCCAAGCCAGAGGAATCCAAGCCAGAGGGATCCAAGCCAGAGGAATCCAAACCAGAAGTGTCACAATCAGAAGACGAATCATCTTCAACAGAAACTATTTTACCAGCAGAAACATCTACTATCCCTGAATCAGAAGGAAACGAATCTACTGGTTCTAAATTAACTAGAATAATTCAATTGGGTGTAATATTTGTAATTTTCTGGGGTGTTTATATTCTTTATTCATCCTATAGATCTCGTCCTTCATCAATTATTAAGAAATCAGTAGGTACAACTAATTCATCAGGTCGTAAAAAGAATGTCCAATGGGCAGATCAATTGAATAGATTTGAAGATGATGAAAATGAAATTAATCCACCTCCTCCACAAGGTTTAATTGCAAAAACCATAAATAAATTTTCAGGTAATAAGAACTCTCGAGGTAAATATGCACCAGCTGGAGATGGATCTGGTGAATTTGCTGATGATATTGAATTAGGTGAAGGAATAAGTGAACCAAATGTGGATGAATTTATAATAGGTAGTGATGATGAAGCAAATGATAAGGATCAAGAACACCTTACTAAAGGTGAATCAAAAAGGTAATACCTAATATATAGATTTGATTATACAATTAACTTGAGTTTTTTTTTTTTATGTTTTTTTGCAATTTCTATTCGGTATAGTTCTTTTGTAACCCTTTGTCGTGTGAATTAATCCAATAATTTTTTTTTTTCTTTCCATCAATAACAAAAGTGAAAAAAAAAAAAAACAGAGAAAAAAAAAATTACATCCAATCAAAATTGAAAGGTGAATATCCCACTTTTAATATTCTATATATTCATCAATAACCTACCCCTACGGTACCTTTACTACACAGTACCCTACCAACCAACCAACTTATACGAATCATGTTTAAATCATCGATACGTAGGCTTGCAACACAAGCTACCACCACCACAGCCACTAAATCTCAAGGATTAAATTTAACTCAACCACCATCATATACATTAGCACAATTACGTTCATTTCCAACATTAGAACCAACTACATTTTTACCATTACCAACTTCATTTTTTAATACTGAATCACCACTTCGTAGAGATATTTTATGGAGTTCAGTAGTTTATGAAGCTGATAAATCAAGAATTGGATCAAATTATGTAATTTTAAAATCTGATTCACCATATTCAAATCGTAAATTACGTCGTCAAAAAGGTAGTGGGATGGCTAGATTGGGTGATAGAAATTCACCACATATGGATAATGAAATTAAAGCTCATGCAATTAAAGGACCACATGATTGGAGTACTGATTTACCTAAAAAAATTTATTCTTTAGGTTTTAAAAATGCTTTAACTAATCAATATAAATTAGGGAATTTAAATATTATTGAAAATGAATTAAATTTTGAATATAAATTTGATGTTGTTAGTCAAATGTTTATAAGCACTCATCAATTAAATAATAAAAATTTATTATTTATTGTTGATGATGAAAGAAACAATTTAAATGATAGTATTACTGAATTTTTTATTAATAAAAAAGAATTGGAATCATTAAATAAAAGAGAAAAACCAAAATATATGAGGAAATTGAAGGGTAAAGTTATTAAAAAAGAAGATGTTGAAGTTAGAGATATCTTGAGAGCTGATAAAGTATTTGTTGAATTACCTGCTTTACAATGGTTAATCACTGAATATGGTCAATAAAAAAGAAAATGGAGAGGAATATGTAAAGTAACAAAAGAAAATCAATTCCTCTTGTTTCAAAATCATATAGGATAAATTAAGATGTTTCATGTATATAGAAATCTAACATATAATTCTTTTTAATGGCATATTTATCTTTATCAAACCCATCATATTCCATAAAAGTGGAGAAAACAAGAGATCTCTATCAAAGTAAGATTTGTGGCTATTAGTTAAATCACGTGTATTTAATTAGGGCTATTAGGGTTTGTTATATACAGTCCTTGGTTGACTTTTTCTTGTGTGAGCATTGAAGATTTGTTTAGTGTGAACTTCATTAAAGTATTTTTTTTTAATTTTTTTCTGATGAGGATCGGGAATGGGGGTACACTGGTGCGAACTTACTGGCGGTAAAGGTAAGCATTGTCGCAGTAGCTGGCGGTAGCAATGATTCATCAGTGCGAAACCACCCAAATTTTTCAACCTCATTCACACGAACTTTCTCACACTTTCCCCAACACACACACACACACAATCCAACCTTAGCAAAAATTTTCTTTTTTTTTTTTTTTTCAACCAAAGCTAAGTAAAAGAAAGGAAAAAAAAAAATTTTGTTCTCCTTTCTTGATATTAGTTAAACAACAAAGTAATCAAACATGCCATTAGTTGTCCAAGAACAAGGTTCATTCCAACACATTTTGCGGTATGTGATAAATCATTCCTATTATGAGATCAAAAGAATGGAAGTTTTAATTGATTTGAAGTGAAGTGAAAAATATCATCGAGCAAAAAGATATATAAGATTTATTAGGATAAAATTGTCAACCATAAGAAGAACAAATAACGTATGGAATAATTAGAATAAGAAGAAGTAATACGAGAGAGGGAGATTAGGAATATATATATATAATGGGTTAGATATCTATTGAAAACTTTCCGTTATTTGATATAATTAGACATTGAATTTTTTGTAATACTAACAATTTAATTTTTTTTTTAGTTTGTTAAATACCAACATTGATGGTAGAATCAAGATTATGTACGCCTTGACTAAAATCAGAGGTGTCGGTAGAAGATACGCCAACTTGGTTTGTAAAAAAGCTGATGTTGAATTAACCAAAAGAGCTGGTGAATTGACTCAAGAAGAATTGGAAAGAATTGTTACTATTATGCAAAACCCAACCAATTATAAAATCCCAGCTTGGTTCTTGAACAGACAAAAGGATCAAGTTGATGGTAAAGATTACCATGTTTTGGCTAACAACTTGGAATCTAAATTGAGAGATGATTTGGAAAGATTAAAGAAAATTAGATCTCACAGAGGTATTAGACACTACTGGGGTTTGAAAGTTAGAGGTCAACATACCAAAACTACTTCTCGTGGTCGTTAAATTTAATTAAATCACTTTTATAATATTAAAAAAACAAATAATAAAAAAAGGGGTTTATTTAAAGAAAAAAAAGAAGAAGAAAGGATGTATGACAATATGTAAAGAGGAGTTTTTGGTTACACTTCTTTATATTAAATTCATTATTGTATATTCATGTAATTTAAATTTTTTTTTGAAATATAATACATATCAGAAATATTTTCATAGCTAAAAAAAAAAATATTTAGTTTAAAGTTTGTAGTATATGTCACGTTTATATGTGGCACGTGTGTTGCGTATATTGTCTATATGTGTTTCTACAGTATGATGTATTTTCAAAGCACATCCTCGGAATATGTATTTAAATTTGAGGAAAATGTTTATTGGTGTTACACAGGATTATAGTAATGTATACAATACTCGTCTAAATTAAAAAATCACAATTTTATACGAATCGGGCTAAATGAAATTCTTGCTGGTATTTTAATTAATCGTTACTGTATATTTTAAGGGTTTTCCGAAGAACATTCCTCCCCCCCCATTAGCTTTATCTTCATCTTTTCCTCTATTTGCATTGTTAATTAGAACATAAGGCGTTTAATGTGTATCTCTGTAATACATGATTTACAAGTTTAAAATTACCATTACAACAAAAAGAAACCCAAATTAGGGAAAAATGTTCAAAATTTTGAATTATAATTAATTAATACTGTACATTATTTGAAATTTAAAAAAAGAAAACAAAAAGATTCATTTCCATCAACCCTTTCTTTTCATGCAAGTTATTTAAAAAATGTAGTATAAAGAAAAAAAATTTTAAAATGGTACAATTCGCCATGATCCATGATCTGGTATTCTTAGTTTTTTAGTAGTCGCATAAATTCATGTTTATTAGCGTGTTTTGTGTGGTGAAGACAATTCCAAAGGGAGGAGGGCGAGACCCATAAGGGGCGAGGATTGTGAGTGCTAACGCGGGAGCAAGGGGGCGAAATAGAAAAAAAAAAAAGAGACGAGGGGAAAGAGCGTGTGTGAATTAAAAGTAAACAAACATGAAAATATGTTTTTTTCTTTTTAAGGGTTTTTAAATTTTTCATGATGTTAACTGTTGCCAAATTTCACATTAGGGACTCTAAGATGAAATCCATGTTGACGAGTTTAAAAGCATATTTGTGGTAGTAAAATATATCATACGAGTTATAAACAATATACTGTACACTACATCATCACTGCTACAAAATAAAAGATTGGGATAAATGAAAAAAAGACACATTAAAATTAATCATAATAATAATAATACATAGGATGCAAACAATATACATACACATATAAAACAGAAAAGCAATACTTGATGTTAATACCCAATTTTTATTTTTGAATAGGAGGTAAAGTTATGTTTGTAACATCACCTAATGGTTTTCTTGATTCAGATTCTAATTTTTGGGTTATTTTACTAGGCATCAATTTAAATGTCATTGTAGATGCATTTTCACCATTTAATGATTGTGGTTGTTTTTTATTAGTTTGAACTAAAGTAGTTTTAAACATTGAATCATCTATTGATGTATTTGATTCATCATAAGTAGTTGTAGGAAATGTTATTGGACTTGTTGTAGAAGAAACATTATTAATTTTTGAAGGCATTGGAGTGGATACGTTTTTAAACACGGGTATTGAATAAGATCTTGGTTGTGGAAGTGGGGTTGGTTTAAGAGGAGTAGATGATTCCATAAATGATAATGATTTATTTATAAGTGGTTTTGTAGGAGTAGAAGAAATAATCATTGGACTAGAAAGGGTATGATTTAAAACTGGTGGTTGTGTTGTAGTTGTTGTTGTTGTGGAAGAAGGAGCTTGCATTGAGATTTGATGTGGGTGTGGTTGTGGGTGTGGGTGTGGGTGTGGTTGTGGTTGTGGTTGATGATGTACTGGGGTTGGAGGCAACACGGTGATTTCTTTTTCCAGACTCAGTTGTTTTCTAATTGATTGTCTTTTATTTTGAAACCAAATTTGAACTGCTTTTTCAGTCATGGAAACTTTGGCAGCAATTTCTAATCTTCTTGATTTATTTGGAGTCGTACCTAAAGCAAATTCTTTATTCAATATATTCAATTCATTAGGAGAAGTTCTTCTTCTTTTACGTCTGGCTAATGGAGCATTATCAATAGAAGGTTCTTGCAGGGGGAAAGTAGCTGGAGAATGAGAAATAAAAGCATAAGCTTTATCTGAACCAATTGAAACTAATGAAGTTGAAGAAGAAGAATTTGATTTGGAAGCTTTACGTAATTCCAAAATACTTGTATCAGCAGCAGCAGCAACAGCAACAACAGTACTAGTAGTAGTACTAGTAGTAGAATTAGCAATCATAGAATCATCATAAGATCTTTTATGGGAAATTGGATTTGAATCTGAAGGAGTAGAAACATAATTAAACAGTGAGGTTTGAAAAGTATTATCAATTGGTGGTAAAGAAGAAGAAGGAGGAGTTAATGGTTTAAAAGGAGTTAAACTGGATAATGGATGATCTTTGTAATGACTTGAATGAGCAGTTTGAATAATTGAAGATAATGGAGGTAAAGTGGTTATTGTTTTAGTAGTAGATGGAGTTGGTAATAAAGGAGATCTCTTAATTGGGGTTTGTAAATGCATCATCTTGATAAGTAACAAAAATTAAAAGAAAAGGGATATTAATTGAAATGAAAAATGAATCTAAGGAATATTAAAAAAACAAAAAAATTAGTTGGGATAAACAAAATGGAGTTTAGAATATTTTTAGAGAAAAAATGAGGTTTATTTATATTAATAATGATTATATATTGAAATTAAATATGAAAAAATTTTCTAATAAAACAAAATACAAGGTTTAAATTTTCCCATATGTGAAATGTGAAATAATTTTTAATTTAACTAAATTGGTTTTATTTCTACACATTGTTAAAAAAATAAACAAAATAAAAATTTAGTTCAACGCAATAAAACACAAATCTTTAAATGTACATTAACATTAATTCATGTAGAAGGAATTTACTTTATGATGTACACAATACATTTACAATTCTCCTAACTAAAAATAAAAAAATTTAATTGGTGTACATTGCATTAACACTTCCAAATGAATTAATAAATGCATATATTACAAAAATAATAAATTTGAACCTACATGTAAAAATTAAAATTTTTTCCTTCTCTTTAATTAGCTAAATTAAAATTCTAAAATTTAATTAATCACAAAATTGAAGGTCCAATGAAAATTTAAAAACAAAAACAAATAAGAATAAATTTATCGCGTCTCTCTCCAAAGGGAAATTAAAATACAAGTTCTTAGGGTAGCTCTAATAATTGTACACGAATAGCGGTTTTGCATCCTTGTAATTTACAAAATCTGAAATTTAACCATCGTCATCATTATTCTTTCTTCTTCTATTTAAACTTGAACTTTTATTTGTATCTCTGTATATCTGTTGTTGACAATTATACTGTTCACAGTGGCTATTATACAGGACATTTGTTTACCCTTTTCTTGATTGAATTGTTTTTCTGTGGTTGCACATTTACATTACACAAAGAACACGCGATTAAAATTTCTATTTGTCCTGTTAATTATGAAAGTGTGTAATTACCGGATTAGGAGATTTCTGTAAAATTACAAATATAAAAAAACGAAAAGGGGAAAACAAAATTGAAAGGAGAAGAAAGAGGCAAAGTTGAAGTATATAATTTGATCTGGTTGCGAAGGGGGTAAGGTTCTAATTAAATTAACCCAAATCTAGATCGTTGTTTTTTTGCTAATGACAACTACATTACGTGTTTTTTCTTATACGTGTAGAGATGTATAAAGTAATCTGATTTCCTAATTGGGAATTTCATTTACTACATTAATTACTCCACGTAGATAAATGAAAATCAATCAAAGCTTTTTTTTAATACGTTTCAAATGTAAATGGAATCACGTTTCTATCAAATACACATGTGTAAAAAAAAAAATACACGATGTAAATCCTTTAAATATCAAAACAAGAATCAGCGATTATTTTATTTATATTCTTATTCTCTTCGAGGTGTATTCTCACTTGAAACTGAAAAATACTGTAAAACTCTTTCACAACCAATACTGTAAACTTTGGTCGACATTTATCCACATCTCATCAATGTGTAATGTATTATGAAACTGAAAATACATGTAAATGTAAATTAATTTTTATGACACGCGGTTTTAATTTTCAGTATAGTATAAAACAGTTAATGTAAGATTAACATCATCTGTACAGATGATTTCATTTTTCTAAACGTATTTTTTTTTATTTTACTGTATTTTTCTCATTTTTGTTTATCTTTACCCATGAATATTAACGTCACTGTACAATCGTATTGAAAATTTCATGCAATGCAAATATTTCTATGCACAATACAATACTGTACTGTATGTAACAAACCTTCACAATTCTCTCTACACTATCAAAATAGATAAAACAAAATTCAAAAATAATCCCATACACACAGTTACAGTATCTGTGTAAGAATTGTAATTGCTTTATTTTTCGAAAATTTGGCGTTTGGAATTGAAATTTTATTTTGTGTTTAATTGTTTACATTTGTATTTCATGTACTAACATTTTTTAGGCATTGCAATGATTATATGTGTGTTACAGAATTTCTACCTACGCGTACAAGTCAGATTCATATGAAAACAAAAAAAAACAAAGAAGCAATAAAACTTAAATTGCATCTTGTATGGTTTATAAAATTAATATCGTGTTCTGGGTTATCTTTGTCATAATCGAGAAATTTCCCAATATTCCCCATACAGTATCTCTAAATATGGAAAGTTGTAGAGTAATGTTAAGGATACCGTGGCGTATTAATTTAAGTTTTACATATTTCCAAGATACAGTGTACACTGTTGCTGTATTGGGTTATTCGTGTTTGGATCAGCGTTTAATCAATGACAACAAAAAATTTTAATTAGTACAAAAAAAAAAAAAAAACACATAATTCGCGCATCCCCATTAATGAAATGCACTTTTGCTTTTTTTCTTTTTAAGAAATTCGCACATCATCAAAGTCGTGTATAAATGTATGATTTGTCGATGGTGACTTGTTTATAACAGAAGTCAATTGTCATTATATTTTATAGAAAATGAATGCTTCGGTTGTATTGAATCATAAGGGATAATGATAAGAGTATATATATATTTGTGTAGTAAGTTGCGGGACGTTACAGAAACAAGTAGTATTATCAATCAGTTGGTATCCACAACTGCAATAAATAGATACTCTAATAGACTTTTAATTATCCTTTGAAGTGTAATAATTGTTCAATAAATACACATTAAATAGAGTATATTAGAGTGATTGTAATACCTTAAATTTAAAGAATTAAAAAAAAAGGCTAATGATAAATGTTGCTAAATTGTAGTGTAAAAACCAGTTGATTATACAATTTAAACTTTTTTTTCATTGAGAATTATTCCCAAAACAAAATAAAATTTAAGCAAGTTAATCATATAATGACTGGTAACAACAACATGTTAACTTCATCCATATGGCACTTATATTGGCTTGGAAATTGCTCATCATGACTACTCATAAAACTAACAAGAGTGAGCACACCATCTCGTATATAATCTTTCTAAGCCTTCTTTACACCATTGACAGTTTTTCCATCCTTCCTTCCTTCCCATTACTATGTTTTTTATTTTTTTTTTTGCTTTTTGTTAAGCTCTTTATAGATTGTTACAGAAAAATTAAATTATAAGTCATTTCACGTGATCACCACAAAATTTAACACCTGCACGACCCTCGGAAATTTTGACTCAAATCTGGTTGTAAGTTGCTGTAGAAGATGATAATGTTTTGTACCTGTTTTCAAGACAACTATGGAACTTTTGAAAATATGAACACGAATAGCGGTTTTGCAATTATAATTGGAACTCCTTTTTGTTTGGGATTATTCCAATACAATCATTGTTTCAATTATACTCTTTTGACCCTGTTTTAAGTTCAATTTAGGAAACACGTGCCTAAAACCTGGTCGTGCAATGAGGATAAAAGAATTATTAAAATTTTTTCTTTTTTTTTTTTTTGTTTTTCCCTATTGTTCTCTCTGAATGAACTAAGCGAATAAGAATAAGAAGAAGAAGAAAATAATCTCATCCAGCATCATAGTTACTTGAATTTCTCAGCACCATCATTTACTTTCCCCAGTATTAATTTTTTTTTTTTGGTTAATCTGTTATCGTTAGTAGTATATTTTAACACCAAATTATTCAAGTTAGATATATTGAAGTTAGTATTAACTGGGAAGAAGTATGGAAGAAAAGACTCCAAAACAACTACAACAACTGGTTCTGAAGGCTGGGGCTTCGCATCTTTCGGTATTTAAATACTTTGGTGTGGTTATAATTTCGGTATTCACATTATTCAGTTATTTTTACCCAGATTATCATAATATTCCATTTATTTCAACTCAACAAGTAAATCAATATGTTTCTGTTGATTCAATCGATTTGAATGCTACTCAAGTTGATGATATTAAAAGATTAGGCTTGACGCCTAAAAAGCCAGTTATTGTTGAAACTCATGATGGAAGAAAAATGACTATTCATGGTAGATTCTTACAAATTACTGATTTACATATTGATAATCATTATAAAGAAGGTACTGATACTGATCAAGTTTGTCATAGAGGTAAAGGAAAATCTGGAAAATATGGAGATGCACTTTTAGGATGTGATTCTCCACCTATTTTAATTGATGAAACTTTTAAATGGATTAAAGAAAATCTTAAAGATAAAGTTGATTTTATTGTTTATACTGGAGATTCAGCTAGACATGATAATGATAGAGCTTTTCCTAGAACTGCTGAAAAAATTTATGAATTAAATCAAGAAATAAGTCAACGATTTGAAGATTTATTTCAAATTGATGAAGAAGATCCAAATGATTTGAAAAGTTTAGAACAAAGATTTATTCCAAATCCAGGTAATAATGATTTTTTTGGTAAATTAGTTGATGCAGGAAATTCAGAAAGAACTAGATTTTTATTTCTTGCTTGGAGATCATTTATTCCATCTGAACAAATGCATACTTATCTTCAAGGAGCTTATCATTTCCTGGAAGTTATTCCTAATCAATTGGCCGTGTTATCATTAAATTCTATGTTTTGGTTTACTTCTAATCCAATGGTTGATGATTGTGATACTAAAACTGATGCAGGTTATTTACTTTTTGAATGGTTAGGTTATGTTTTAAAAGAAATGAGAGCTAGAAATATGAAAGTTTGGCTTATTGGTCATGTTCCACCAAATGAAAAAAATTATGATACTTCATGTCTTAGAAAATATATTGTTTGGTGTCATGAATATAGGGATGTTATTATTGGTGGTCTTTATGGTCATATGAATTTAGATCATTTTATTCCATATGATTCAGTTAAAGCTTATAAATCAATTAGAAAAGATTTCAAAGATCAAGTGGCCGATAATCAATTGAATAGCTTTGATGCAAATGCAGATGTATATGATGATGAAGATGATGTTGCAATTGAAGATTCTCAATTATATAAAGCATTAGATGAGAAATTCAGTGATGGATTCTTTAGAATAACTGGAGGTGTTCCAAAGAATAAAGTTGATTATATGGAAACTTTAAGAGAAAACTTGTATGCTCCACTTAAAGGAGAGAAAAAATCAGGAAAATATTTTGAAAGATACTCAATATCACATGTTGGAGCTTCAGTTATTCCTACATTTAACCCAGGATTACGTGTATGGGAATATAATATTACTCATTTGGAAACTGAATTAATGCAAGTTAAATTTGCCCCATGGGATCAATTTTTTGGTGGTGTTGAACAAATGATTCAATTACAAGCTAAATATGATAATGAACAACAACAACAACAACAAGAAGAAGAAGAAGAAGAAGAAGAAGAAGAAGTTGATATTTCCAAAAAGAATAAGAAAAAGAAGAAAAAGAAGAAGAAGAAGAAGAAGCAAGATCATACATTTCCTAAGCCAATGCCACTTGATAGACCATTAGGTCCAGCTTATATTGAACAAACATATACCCCAGAAAGATACGTTCAATATTATGCCGATTTGGAACAGATCAATGATGGTAAGAAAGATTTTGGTTATGAAATTGAATATAGTACAGATGATTCATTATATGGATTAAAAGCATTGACAGTTAAAGAATGGATAACTTTTGGTAGAAAATTGGGTAAACCTGTTAAAGATTCTGGCAAAGTAGGTAAAAACAAAAAGAAAAAGGACAAGAAAGACCATACCAAGCTAGATGCTGTTTGGTATAATTATTTAAAGAATACATTTGTAAGTACCGATTATGAAAACAAAAATTATGGTTAGATATAGTGTATAGAAAGGGTTAATGAGATGTTACGTTTTTTTTTTATAAATATATTTCACAAACTGTGTTGCTCTCCTTGTTTCGCTTGGTTGCAAAATTCGCATTGGTATAGGGTTGAAACCCTAAATATTTACTTTTTGCACGTGATGAATTTTTTTACTTTTTTTTTTTTTATCGCCATAGCGTTACTGTGATACTCTCTCCTATGATTCTTTTATTTTTTTTTCCAATGGTCTTTCCATACACCCACAAATACCTTTCTTCTTCTTTTTGATTAATCAAATTTATTACCATTAAATTCCTATCGTCAATAAATTAATAAACACAAGTCGAAATGGGTGGTGCTAGAGAAAAGAAAGTTCAATACTTTACCAAATTAAGAGAATTATTAGAAGAATACAAATCTATCTTCGTCGTTGGTGTTGATAATGTTTCTTCCCAACAAATGCATGAAATCAGAAAAGCCTTGAGAGGTGAAGCTGTTGTCTTGATGGGTAAAAACACCATGGTTAGAAGAGCCATCAGAGGTTTCTTGGCTGAATTGCCAGAATTTGAAAAATTGTTGCCATATGTTAAAGGTAACGTTGGTTTCATTTTCACTAACGCTGATTTGAAAACTATTAGAGACACTGTTGTTTCTAATGTCGTTGCTGCTCCAGCCAGAGCTGGTGCCGTTGCTCCAAAGGATGTTTGGATTCCAGCTGGTAACACTGGTATGGAACCAGGTAAGACTTCTTTCTTCCAAGCTTTGGGTGTTCCAACCAAAATTGCCAGAGGTACCATTGAAATTGTTTCCGATGTTAAAGTTGTTGAACAAGATGCTAAAGTTGGTCCATCTGAAGCTACTTTGTTGAACATGTTGAACATTTCTCCATTCACTTATGGTATGACTGTTGTTCAAGTTTACGACAATGGTCAAGTTTTCCCATCTTCTATCTTGGATATTACTGATGATGAATTGATTTCTCACTTTGTCTCTGCTATCAACACCATTGCTTCTATCTCTTTGGCTGCTGGTTACCCAACCTTGCCATCTGTTGGTCACTCCATCATCAACAACTACAAGAACGTCTTGGCTTTGTCTATTGCCACTGACTACACTTACGAAGGTTCTGAAGCTGTCAAGGACAGATTGGCTAACCCAGAAGCTTACGCTGCTGCTGCTCCAGCTGCTGCTGCCGCTGGTGGTGCTTCCGAAGAAGCTGCTGCTGAAGAAGCTGAAGAAGAAAAAGAAGAATCTGATGACGATATGGGATTCGGTTTATTCGATTAAACAGGTCTTAATGTATAGTTTAGTATATTAATTCAAATAATTTCATTTTAGTTTTCGTAACATAAAAGAAAAAATAACATCGGTCGATGTTGAGAGGTTTTTGTAAGGATTTACAATTTTTTTTATTTTTTTTGCAACCCTATCTCCATATATATGATCATCTATGATGAATTGGGAGATGACGTATAGTTCTGATTTTTCATTAAGTCTGGAAGAATCAAATACTTCTGCTTCCTCATATCATCCATTAGAATGTCAATTGATGATTGATTATTTGAAAATTGGTCGTAATATTAACGATGCACCTTATCTTACTTGGAATGATACATTCGAATCTTGTGAATCTATTTACAAGTCATTTGGAGATTTAAAAAAAATCATTGATATTCGACCAGATCTTGAAGAGAGTTTACATGCATATTTAAAGAATAATAGACTAACTTATATTCTTGATAAAGTTATTCTTGGAAGTTTGCAACTTTTAGAAATGACATCTAATTTATTTATTTTTAATAAATTTCATAATATGAGTTTGCTAGTGGAATATGTTTTTGAATTTGCTCAGCTATATGCTATTCAAATAAATGATCAAATAATTGTTAACTTAATTGCAGTTTTGGAAAGTTACCGACATTTGGAAAATCAATATTTTACAAATATTCAACTGCAAATTCTTGAAAAGAAACCTCGTGGTGTAAATAAAATTATATTGGTGATTTTATCATATACCTATCCAACTTTAACATTATTCAAGTTTTTACAACAGCAATTAATCAATGAAGAAGGAGATAATCGACGTATTTCTCAATTACTTAAAGATTATAGTGTATTATTGGAAAATTTACGAATGAAAGTGGATCATGATTATGATGAAGTAATTGAATTGGAAGAAATTAAATATCAAATTGAAACCATGATTGCTTATATTTTGAGATCTTCATATCATAGATATAATTGGTATATTTTTCAACAAATTCAAACTGATTTTAAAGAACTATTTCCTGATTCTTATTTCAATGATGATACAAGATTTATAACTCCAGCATTTAATTCTGATTTGGAACCCAATCAAGAACATGTAGCTCCTTGGTTACGTGACTTTTTTGAAACACCACCAGAAGAAGTGGTACAACAAAAACAACAACAAGAGAATGAAGAGAACGACAAGGTGATTGAACAATCAACATTATTGAATGCCAAATTAATTGTTGATGAATCTCCAAGAGTACACAAAGTTAGTCCAATTTTAAACAAATTCAAGTCTAAACTTTCCCGAATATTCGTTAGACATCATCACAGGTAAAAATATAAATAATTGCTAATTACATTTCATTCATTCTCACACATCTTTGATCTATATACATGTCAAAAAATTAATAGAAATACACATCCATTTTCTTATCTTCTTCTTATCTTTTCAACTTGAACTTCTTGAGTTTCTTTAATATCTTCTATCACAGGTTTATTAATTTCTTGAGTCAATTTACTTTGTTTTGGCCAAAATGAAGGTAATAATCCAGCTTTTTTAAATAACCAAGCAACTCGATCAGTTGGTTCAGCACCTTTACCTAACCAATATTTAGCTCTATGTAAATCCAAATTAATTTCTTTAATAGGAGTTGATTTATCATGATTTGGTTTTGGTACAGGTATTGGATCATAAGTACCTATAACTTCTAATGGTAATTTTTGAGGAGCTTTTTTAGCAGGCATAACTACTATATTATAAACTGGTTGATGTCTTCTTCCAAAACGAGCTAATCTAATCTTGACTAAATTACGTTTATATGCTGTTTTCTCAGCAAGACTCATGAATGGTGTAGTAGTCATTTGCTAATGATGATTTGTAAATGCTTCTATGATTACCTTGATTCTTCTTTCCATTGAATTGAAAAAAAAAAAAAATCCACAGAAAAAATTTCAATGTAATTTTGAGAAATCAAAAAAATAAAAAAAAATATACTAAAAGCCAGCACATGTACACGACTTTGTTGATAGAGTTTGTTGGAACAAGATATTACAAATGATACCATGTAGTTATACAGAGAATGACTTATTCAACTTTAATAAATTTGGATATATATATTTAATAATTACTAATATACAATAATTTAAACAAAAAACTAAAGCTTCTTTCTTGCTTTAAATCTTTGTTTTTGTTTTTGATTTGGTCTTGGTTTTGAAATTTTTGAATTACCCATGGTTTTACCCTTTTTCAGAACTGGAGTACTATCTTCATCATCTGACCAATCTTCATCTTCTTTTCTTGAACGTTTAAATTTCAATTTATTCTTTTGACCTTTAAGTGGAGCTTGTTTAACAGCATCCAAATAAGCATCAATTCCTGATCCTTTTTTACCTAATGAATCTTCATCATCGTTATCATTAAATACCAATTTACCATTCTTGGTTTTAAATTCTTCTTTTTTATCTTGTAAATTACGTTTAGTGAATTTTTTAGGTTTTGAAGATGAAATATGAGCCAATGCTTGACGATCTAATAAATTCAATGGTTCATCACCAGTTTCTAAAATAAATTGATTGGATTTCTTCTTCAGTCTTATTGAATCCTCATCATAAATATCAACATCTTCTTCATCAGTTATATCTGAATCATATAATGCTTCTTCATAAGCAGAAACAAATTTCTTTTCTTGATTACTGGTTGATTTACCTTCAGATTCTTTAGCTTCTTGAGCTTCTTCTTCTTCTTGTTTTCTTTTAGCTCTATTTCTTGATTTTTTAATATTTGCAACTAATTTTTTATCTTGTTCAGGTATACAATTTTCAATTTCTTCAATACCAAATTTTCTAATTAATCTTTCCAATATATGTTTAACTTTAGATTTAAAATGTCCTTTATGTTCATGAGACCATTTCATAAGTTTATTTAATAATTCAGATAAATTTTGTTTAACCATTTCTTCAGGTAATGATAAAACTTCAACTTTAACAAATCCAATTGCTGATTTTGCAATTTCTCTTGAATTATGAGTTAAAAATAATTCAACTGTTGAAGAAATTTCTAATAATACATCAGTTGGTAATAAATCTTTAAATTCAAATACTAAACATGAAATAGCAGTTATAGTTGCTGAAATCATATGAGGATTTTGGGCAGCTAAACCAGCACTAACCATAGTGAAGAATTCAGTTAATGAAGCTTGAGAATCAGGTGAATTAATATCAAAACCAGGAACTTTTGAATTATTAATAATACCTCCTTCATTCATTTTATTACCCATTTTAATTAAAATTTGATAAGATAATCCTCTTGATCTTTCATTAACATCTTTAGTAGCCATAATAATTTCTTGTAAAATTGATGGAATAAAAAATAAATCTGAAGTTGGTAATAATTCTAAAATCAATAAAATAGCATTTAATCTAGCTGATCTTGCAGAATTATGAGTTTGTTCAGTAGTTTCAATTAAAACTTTTTCAATTTCACCAATAAATTTCAAAATTGATTGTTTGCCAACATCAGTTTCAGCTAGTTTAGAAATAATTCTATAAGCTCTTTTTTGCATCAATGGATTATTACCTAAGTTAACTGTAGTAGCAAATATGGAAAATAAAGCATTATGAGAAGATTCAGGAACATATTTAGCCATAGCAACAATTAAATCCATCATAGTAATACTAGTTTTAGGAACTTCATTTTTGTTTCCTTGTTGTTGTTGTTGAGAAGGAGCAGAATCACCGGCTTCATCATCCATGGCTTGTTTTAATAATCCACAAACTTTATCAAACGTAGCAGCTAATTCATCCTTTGGAACAATATTTAAATAAGTTTCAATTGTTTCTAAAACAAATCCTCTTGAATCAGCCATCGTATAAGTGAAAACATTAAATAAAACTGTTAAAATATTTGAAGCAATTGATCCCAAATATTGAATATTTTTGTCAGCTTCAGATTTTGGGAAAATTTGTTGAATTAATAAATCATCATCTAATGCTCCATCTTTATAAGCAACATTTGATTCAACTAATAATCTCCATGCATGACAAATAGAAACCCTTAATTCCACATTGGCAAACATTAAATCAGAAAGTTTAGTAGCAAAAGTTTCATCAAATGCAGTGGTTAAATCTTTTGGTAAATCACAGAAATGAGGTAATAAAGACCAAATTTGATCAATAATGGTTTGGAAAATTTTATTATTCATTGATTCTTTATTAGTTGAATCAGTAATTTTTTTAGTGAAAAATTCAACATTTGGTAAAATATTAGATTTATAAAATTCTAATTCTGCAAATCTAACATTATCTCTTAAAATAGGTAATAACCAAGCTCTACCTGGACCAGAATTATTACCAGTTAAATTTAAAGGTAAACTATTCAATACAACTTCAGGACCCATTGAAGAAATTGAGGCAGCAATAAGATCTTCAGCTTCTTTATTATGAGGGAAATTATCAGTTTCATTAGTTCTCCAATCACCTACAATTTGTAAAATATCAAGGAAATCAGGGTTGGTACGATTCCTAAGTTTTAAAATTGTAGCGGTGGTAAATTCCAAAATTTCTTTAGTAGCATGTTGATATTTAATGGAAAATAATTCTTTTTCAATTAATTCACTTATAAATGTTATTATTTCATCAACTAATTCATAAATTTCTCCAGTAATTCCATTTGTTGAAGAAGGTTGTAATAAAAATTTATCAGGTATGGTTTGATTAATAATAGCAATTAAACATTGAGATGCAGAAGTATAAATATCTTTTGAATCAGAACCTAAAAATTCAATAACAATTGGTAAAATAATTGGAATTTTAGAAATACAAGATTCTGGAGATAATTTTGAAAATCCTTCTAATGATTTAGCAACAACTGCTAACCAAGATGCAGCTAAATGAGTATCATTAATTGAAGGTTTTAAATCAAAAATAATATCTAAAACTTTAGTAAATTTTTCAATATCTATAATATTAGTCATTGATTGAAATAATCCTTCAAAGGCACCAAATGCAGAAGAAACCAAATATTGATCAGAAGTTTTAGAAATTTCCAATAAAATATCACATAATTCTTCAATTTTACTAACTGGCCAAGTATTTGTTGAAGTAATCATTGTAATTAATTGTAAAACATGAATAATTTTAGAATTTATTTCTTTATTTTTTTTAGAAGTTTTATATTCATTTAATAAAACTTTCAATTGATTTAAAGTAGCTTCAGCAGCCAAAGGAGCAGCAATATGAGTTGAAGAAGGTGATGTTGGAGGATTTGATAAGATTTTATTAACAGCTTCTTGAGCTCTTCTTCTAACTTTAGGTCTTGAATCAAATGAAGTTTCTAATAATGCTAAAAATGCTCTTTTAGGAGAAACTTGACTTTTTGAATTCCAAGATGAATTATCTTGAGCTAATAATAAACTTTCTAAAGCACCAATTGTTGATCTAATTAATGGAGCTTCAGCATTTTCTAAAGTTAAAGGTTGAGCTAATTTAACTAAAATTTGATTAAATTTAGATTTTAATAATGGTTTTGGAGTAAATGGGAAAATTAAATCCAAGAAATAAGCAGTAGTTGTAGCTAAATTATTATCAAGAATTGTATCATTTGAAATACATTGATCTAATAATGATAAAAATGAAACAAAATAAGCAACTGGAGTTTTATCATTTTTTTGTTCTTCTATATTTTCTTCAACTGCTGATAATATAATGGCTAATTGTTTTTGATTGTCAAGTTTTGAATTAATATGGGTTCTAATTTTGGATAGTTTATCTTCCATTTCAAATACATCCAAGGATAGTCCTCCATCTGGATTACTATCTGTCATTGTAAAATAATAATAGTTGATGAAGTTAAAAGTAATAAAAAAAAGGGAAAGAGAAGATCAAAGAATTCGATTGAATTTTTTTTTTCAAAAGGTACATATATAAATAAATTTGAGATGAGTTCAAAATGTACTGCGAAAGTAAAGAGAAAAAAAAATAAGAAATTTAGTATCTCCGTGTTTACGTGCACTCGGACATATATTAACGAACCTAGATCCCCTCGTCATTTCTAAGCATCTAATTTTAACAGATCCAATAAATAATCAATAATTTCAATATCTTTTTCATATTGAATTAAAGCTGATTTATATAAATTAATATCATCTGAATTTTTATCATCTTTAAAAGTTGGATCAAATGATTCAGTTTCTTGATTTATAGAATATTTCTTTGCTAAATAATATCGAATATCATCAATTAATTCAATAGTATCAGTATCTTGTCTTTCTTTAATTCTTTCAGCTGATTCTTTAATTAATTTAGAAAAATTTGATCGTTCATCTTTATCATTGAATATTTCTGCAAGATTATATGCCATCATTTTGGTAATATGTTGTTCTAATTTATCAGATCTAGTTTGCCATGAAGCTCGAATTAAATCATAACCATCATAATCTAATTTATTAAATAATGATTTCATTTCTTTAAATGTGAATCTTTGGAAATTTGAAGTTATATTAACAGCACTCATTGTTTTTAATCTTTCTAAAAATAATTCATCAGCAGCAAATAATAAATCAATTGATAAATTTAATGGAATATCATGAACATCATCATGATATAAATAAGATAAAACCATTTCGGCAACTTTTTGATTTGAAGTACTTGTTGAAATTTGTATCATTGGTATATGATCAATATCAATTTGTGGACGATTAATTACTTCAATATTAGATTCATGTTGTCTAAATAATGGTAATTCTTCTTCAGCAGTAGTAAATATTTCTGATTTAAACATAGTATCAAAATATTCTGATCGAGCAATTATTGATTTATTAACTGGATAATAAATCACCGATTCTGAATCTAAATCAATACAAGAAATAATAACATCAGGAATTGAATTTGATTCAAGTAAAGTTTCTCGTTGTGATTTAGTTAAAAATTCATGACAATCTATATCTTCAAGATCAATATCTTGTTTTAAATTCATTTCACTAATTAATTTTTCTTGATAAATATTATTAACCAAGAATAAATCTAAATCTTTTCTAGCTTTTTCAACAAATTTAAATGATAATTCATGATTAATTTTAGATTTTTCTTTTTCATCTTTAATATTTTGAATTTCTTCAATACCTTCAATTAAATCATAAAGTTTATATTTTTGAGCTAAAGTTAATAATTGATCTTGAATTAATAAAGAATCATCACCAATGATTGAATCAGTTCTAAGATAAATATAATCCACTATACGTTTAAATACCAATGGATCAACACTTGTAGGCATATTAACCACGGTTAATCCATTCCAATCATTTAATAATTTATCTTTAAAATAAGGACTTCTTGCCACTAATAAGAATCGATGAAGATTAAACCATTTTAAATCTTTGGATAATCCTGGTTGATTAAATTTAAATACAATATCATTAGTTAAAGTATTATTTAATAAAGGATTTAATAATGATGCAATATGACCAGCAAATGGTTGAGTCAGATCAATAGCTTTAGAAATATCAAAACTAACTAATAAATCTCTAATTTCATCAGTTAATGCCCCATATATACATCTTGCACCTTGAAAAGTATCACGATCACAAACTGCTCCTCTACTTAATAATAATTCAACAATTTCATAATGTCCACATAATGAAGAAAGAATTAATGGAGAATAATCATATTCATCAACTTGATTAATATCTAAATTAGGTGTTGATAGTAATGAATCAACAACTTCAATATCTCCGGTACGACATGCCATACATATTTCTTGAAATGCCTTCGCCACTTCTGGATCTTGATTTGTTGATGAGGATGATTCTGGGGGACGAATGGATGAAGATGATGACGGGGTATCTAAATGATGAGATAAGGAAAATATCAGATCAATGGAATTATTTAAATCACCATTATTGGTTGCCGTGCTAGCAGCAACAGGAACAACAGCAGCAACAGCAGGTGAAGATGATGTTGAAGGCATTTGTTTGATGATACTGAAAATATTGTGTGGAGTAACTGATAAAGAAAAAATCGCTATTTGGTAAAACGAAAAGGAGAGAGAAAAAAAAAAATTCCTCAGTTTGCTATGGTCGCAGTGAAAAATTTATTGATTAATTGCTGCATTTCATATGATCAAGAACATCAAATATCATTGTTATATACTTGTGATCAATAACTGAGAAGTATACTTCTGAGAATCAAAAAATGATAATATTTTGATTTAGACAATTAGAAAGCACATCAACTAATTTAAAGAACGGAGGATTCTTGACCCTTTAAAAACATTTTTTCAAAATTTTGCGGTTTAGGAGAAAATGTTTGCAGCCTAATTGTTTATTAATGTAAATGAATTGAATTAAATTAAAGGAGAACCAACGACAAAACAAAAAACAGAACAGCCTTAACTGTAATACAATTTTATGACAAAACGTATAAATAGCATGAGAATATGTTCCTGAATCAATTGTCCCTAATATATTCTTTGTTCTTTGCTTATTATCAATCATGTCAAAAAACTTCATCAAATACTTGAAGCTTTAAAGAACCATCCCAGTAGTTACAGTAGCTATTTATACACCTTACAAAGAGTAATAACACCACTAATGAAGAGTATCAAAAAAAAGAGAAGAATATTCAAGTTAATGAAATTTGATTTGAAATCAGAATGCTGTTCCATAGATCACACTCGAGTTACACTTACCTTAATAGTGGCAGCAAATCATGATGCCACAGTTCCATATTGCGATAAAGATTACAGTGATATTACTATTAAGCAAAGCAAGATAGGACTACTAGGTCAATAACAAAAGGTAAGTACACAGCAAAGGTAATATTGAGAATAAAAAGAAGGGAAGTACTTAAATTGAATTGAAATACAGCAAATTAGTATGCTGAATCCAGTATTCACATTTGGATAAGTTAAACTTGATTTAAAAAAAACATCAATAAAGATGAATCGCCAGCAATAGATAAACGTTTTAATCAATTAACACCATTTTAAATGGGAGAATTTATTGAAGTTAGAAATTCTAGTAAAAGTTCATGTATTAGTTTTCGAAAAAAAATTCAAATTCAAGGGCAAAGGGTTTCTCTATTGAAACAAGGTGAGAGGTTTTTTTTTTACTTAACTTAAAGGATCAATTATCATTGAATTAACTTGAAGTTAATAATTAAAAACAAAACCAATAAATTGAAATTAATTGATATTCCAATTGGCATTGGCATTGGCATTGGCATTGGCATTGGCATTGGCATTGGCATTGGCATTGATAGTGATAGTATTTAGTTCCATGATGTAATGCAAATGACACGCCATTCTTGTGTGGGTCCATCCATTTTTACCCCCTTCGGCCCAACAAAAAAACAATAAAAAATTTCCCACTGTTCGTTGTGTTTTGAATTTCTTTCCTTTCCCCCAATAAAAAAAAAAAAAATTCTTATTGTTTGTTTTAAGTGGCAATTTTTTATTTACAACCACCAACCACGAGGAGTGGTGGTAAACTTTTTTCGTCCCCCAGTATAAAATTACATTTTTTTTTACTTTTATCACCACTTTCTTTTATTACAATCAACTTTGATTTACATAAGATAAAACAAGATGGTTTCTGCTGAATTTGAAGAAAAAGTATGTGACCAAATTATCTTAGTTTAATTCAATTCAATTCAATTGATTTCTTTTTTTTTTTTGATACTAACAAAAATATTATCCAGGCTTCCCAAGTTTCAAACTTGAATACTAGACCAAGTGATGATGAATTATTAAAATTATATGGATTGTATAAACAAGCTACTGTTGGTGATAATAATACTGATAAACCAGGTACTTTTGATTTCAAAGGTAAATATAAATGGCAAGCTTGGAAAGATTTAGAAGGTAAAAGTCAAGAAGAGGCTGAACAAGAATATATTACTTTAGCTACTGAATTAATTACCAAATATAATTAATTAAGTAATATTTATTACAATTTTTAAATATTATAAATATATACAATATGAATAATGATTTTATTAATCAGTTTTTAATTTTAATGATTTAATGGTTTTAAAAGAATGAATTATTATTATAATTGGTATTATTAAATATGGAGAATAAATTGCAGATAAATTAATAACTTGAATCAACAGTAAATTATATGATTTATATTCAATGATTAACCAAATTAAACAAACAAATGTAGTAAAACCAGCATTAAATCCATAAATGATATTAAATAAATAATAATTTAAATTTAATGAATTTGATAAATATTTATAAACAAAATAAAAAAATAAAGGTAATTGAAATAAAACTTCAAAACTAACAAATATTTTAAACCAAAGTTGAGGATAAGCTAAAAGAATATCATTATTGGTTGATATATGAAATTCAACTATTTTTTGACTAATTGATAATTGATATTGTTGAGGTATAATACATGATGAATCAATGAATATAGTAATCGGAATATGAATTAGGAAATACCAGAATAAAAACTTATCAATAGTTGATTTCATTTTTTATGATTGAATAATAATGATGTAATTGAAGGGAAGGGAAAGTAAAGGAAAGTCAAGGATAAGAAGGATATTCGTATAGTTTTAGGAACCAACGAAGGATACGTGGAGATACGGAAATTTATGAATAATTGCAAGGAGCCCCCACTAAAGGGATGAATGGATATTAGATTACGTTGCAAGGAATTCTTGATAATTATGAAATGATTAATAATCCTGATAGTACATTAATGAAGAGATTTTTTTTTTTTCAATATCTCAAATATTCGTGTAAGAAATAAAAGTTGATAGTGCGAAGTAAATGGTGGTGGAGGTGGGACGATGTGGCGGTGGAACGATGTGGCGGTGTGAAGATCGTATAAAAAAGAACAACAAAAATTCAACAATATGTGCGTGTATGGATGGACGGATGATTTCATTAAGAAAAAGATTTTCAAATCAACTTTAATCGAGATTTAAATATTGGTTATGATATATTGTAGAACTGGTCACGTCAAAATAATGTTAATGACAGTATTCAAAGCCGCATGTGATATAAAATAGAATATAGAATATGATTTAACAAACCCTTATCTACTCTTCCCCGGGACTGGCAGTAAAGAATCTTAAAAAATAGAATGTAAAAGGGTTAGAGAAAATTGATTTCCATGACTTTTTCTTTAAATGACCTTTTGAAATGATTTATGGGGATTCATTTTGATCCCGGAAGATGTATACAAATAGAAATAGAAATACATAATAGAAATAATTCTTTAAATGACTAATAACCAATAGCAATAGTACTACAAACCATAAAACAAAAAAAAAAAAGAAAAAGAGCCCTTTCTTAATAATTAAATGAATGAAGAACAAAAAGAAGTAAGAAGGATTAAGAAGGAAGAAGAAAAAGAAGAAGAAGGAGATTGAAATATTTTGTAATTACTAATTCCAACCAATCAATAAATATGGCTCATCTCGTAATTAAAAAATTTGATTGAGAAACGGCCGAAACTAATTAATAGGATTTGTCATATTCCTGCACTCTTTACTATATACACCTCTGATGTTTTTATAAAGCGGACAACGGAGAAAACAAAAAAATTTACTTTAAAATTTAGTACGGGACTAAAACCAATAACCACATAACCATTAACATCCCCACCACCCATTAGTACTATAAGGGTTAGGATTAGTAGTGCGTGTACTTGTGTCCGACCCGGATAACTTTTTTTTTTCTGCTGCTGCCGCTGTTGCTGACAAACAAAATTTCCCAAATTCCCGTTTCCTCCTCCTCTTAAATAATTATTCCCGTGTTCCGAAGGATAACATTTATTTCCGATTTTTCATTAACTCCATTCCATTAAACACAAAAACAAAAAATAAAACTATATAAATATTACCCCAAAGATTCAATTATCATCATAGAACTTTTCTTTATTTTCACTATAACTAAAATATATTTATTCATCTTATTATATTTTATCCTTTTTTTCTTTAAATGCTATCACCAATGAAGTCTCATACTACTACTTCTACTTCTACTTCTACTTCTACTCCTAAGTGGAAGTTAGAATATGATGTTATTTTACAACAATATTATTATATTAATTTACAAGATAATTCAATTTCTTTTGATTCACCTTGTGAAGTTATGAATCATAAAAAATCAACCACTAATAAGAAGTTATTTTCGTCATTTAAAAAACATAATAGCAATAATGAATATAACATGAATTGTCCTATTTCACGTTCATTAAGTAGTTCGCAACCAACTCAAACTCAAACTCAATCTAATAAACCAAAATCATTTTATCGTCGTTTAAGTGATGCTTTATCATTAAAATCAACTAAATCAAATGAATCAGATGAAAATATAATGTTACCAAATAATTCTCCAAGATCAAGTATAGCATCTTCATTTTCTTCAACAATGGTTGATGATACAACAATAATGAATGTTGGTAATTTAGATGATGAATATTTATTAAATAATAATAAATTAAATAATTTTAAGAATTTTACTGGTACTTCAATTCAAAATAATTTACAAGTTGGTTATATAAGTGATAATCAAGAAGAAGATTTAGAATCTATCTCAAGTGAAGATCAAAATTCTTTAATACTGAATCAAGATGAAGATGAAGATGAAGTTAAAGTATTTAATCAAAATTATATTTATAATCCTAATTATGAAACAGCATTTTTTGATTATGAAGATGATGAATGTAATGAAGTAATAGATGCTGATAAAGAAGAAGAAAGAAGAGAATTAAGATTACAAATTTTAAAAGAACTTTACTAAAAAAAAAAAAGACCAAAGTAAAGTGTTATTGGTTGTTATTGGTTGATTTATAGAAGAATTGTTGGTTATTTCCTGTATTTAGTTTATATATTTATCTTTTTTTATTTTTAATGAATGTCATGAATAATTTAATATCATAAACAAAAAAAGAGAAGGGGAAGTTATAGAGTAAATTAGATTGTATTACTAAAACCATAATTTGTCATATCCCTGGTGGTTCCTGACTAATTTAATTTTAAATGGCGGGGGAAAAAGAAGTTAAAATAAAGAACAATCAAATATTCGGATTTAGTAATACTGCATATTTACATTTAATGACTATATTTCATCTCTCATCGGATATTAAAATAAATAGAGTGTTAAAACTATATAACCGATGGTGGTTTACATACTTTCTTAAACAATTATGTGGGTTATATAAAAGTATTTCTCAATTTAAACCCTACCCTACCCCCGCCGGGTACTAAATCAAGGAATATGACAAATCATTTTGTTTTTGTTTTGCTCTTCAATTTTAGAAATGAGTGGTTACTGGTAATGATATATTTGCAATCATTGTATTTATCTATTGATAGAATGAGTAAATATAAATATAAACATAGATATAAACATTGCGCCTACTTTGATGATACCAGCCACTTCGTATGTAGTTCATAATCAATTCCCCTCCAACTAAACCCGTTCGTAGTTTATATATCATTATCTCCACTTTATTTTTCTTTTTTCGTAGATTCATTTAACAATAGTAGTTTTCCATTCATCGAGTCCGATTTCTTTCTTTTTATTTAAAATAATCTCTACTCTGTCATTGAATGGGCTTATTAATTCAGTTGGAGATTGGTATTCTTTTATGCTTGCTAAAATTGTACATTAATGTTGCAAGCGATGGTAGTGTACATGTGCACAGTTATTTGGGTTTAAATTTTGGTCATAAAGATGTACATGATTACAATACTTTTCCTTCTACTGGAGAATAAAAATAAACTATTCTAACAAATACCGCTAAGCAAATACACACAATTAGCATATAAAAATTTCAAACCAATAAATATGTCCTACTTGAATCAACTTTCATTGGAGAAGGCATTCTATTCCATGATCGTCGTAGATTTTTAATTAAAGGGAGAGAATGTCAAAAAATATTTAGCCATTTTTACACGCACTCACGTTCATTTACAGACCAACAGGGGAAGAAAAAAAAATTTACACCAAACACGAAAACTAAAATCTTCCATCTCAACATCAAAACATCTTTAAAAGTAAACTCTATTAATTTGTTTTTGGATAAAACTTTGCCCCCCTAATTTGTCTAATCATGTCGAATATTTCTCATTCAGCTTTATTAGATGACAATATGGCCAAACTTCAGAAAATGAGGGAAGTGGCTAAATCATCTCCTCAACAATATTCTCGTACTTTAACCGATTTATTATCTATTGTTACTACTCAACCAATTGAAATTGAACAACATAAATGGATAGTTGGGTTTTTATATGAAACATTTATTAATAATAATACTATTGATATTCGTGATAAAACCCTGTATGCTATTCTATCATTAGATGGTTTAACTTCATTAACAAATATTCGTGATATTGATACTTTTCGTAAAGTAATTAATATTTCTTGTGTGGTTTTTCGATTAGTTTTTAAATATGTTGCTGAAAATACCAATGCTTTACAAATTTGGAGCAAATTAATTGAATTAAAGAATAAATTGGTTAATAAATATGTTACTACTTTCCCATTAGATCCAAGTGATAATTTAGAACATGATCAATTTAGAAATTTACCAACAAAATTAGATTTATTAAAATTTCTTATGGTAGTTATTGATACTACTACAGGAACTGAAGTTATTGGTGCCCCTATTCGAAATGTTTCAAATCAATTTTGTTTAAATAATGTTTCTTTAAGTCATCCAGTGATTAAACATAAACAGATGGAAAATGAAGCTCAACAAATTTTTCAAGGTTTAGTTTTAAAAGTATTTGATAGTGATATTATTATTTCTCAATTACTTACGGCAACTATAAATCATTGTATTATAATTATGAAGAAAAAACCTCAATTGGTTAAATTTTTGTTGAATAAAATTCTTAAATATGATACTTTGGAAAAATTTCGATCAAATTATCAATCAATTGAACAATTTAAATTAGCAAGAAAATATGTTGATAGAAATATTCGAATTTTTATTCAACATTGTCTTAAACAAAAATTAATTCCTACTGAATTTCATGTTGCTTTAAATACTCAATGTAATTTGTTAATTGATAGAGGTTTAGAAATTAGAAAAAAGAATATTTTTGCAATTGAAGATCCAAATATTAAACGTAAGAAATTTGAAGGGTTTTTTAATACTTCAAGAAAACTTAAAGAACATACTTATAGTCAATTGTATACTTTGAATGCTCTTGATGATAAACTTAATTCATTTGATGTTTCAGCAATTCCTCCAAATCTTTTAAATCATATTATCACCAATGCATTACAACGCATTTCTGTTACTAGATTAACCAAAGGTTTAGAAATCATATCTGATAGATATAAATATGCCATTGAAAATCCATCATCATCATCATCATCACAATCACAATCACATGTACCACCACCACCACCACAATCAAAATCAGAATCACATGCACCACCATCATCATCATCTTCAGATCAACCACTAACTAAAAGAAGAAGATTAGATCAACATCCTCAACAAGTTAATCAGGAACAACAACAGTTTGGAAGATATAATGATGGTAGGATTAAACAAGAACAAATAAATGAAGCCAAAGAAGAAGATGATGATGATGAAATTGATGAAGATGATGAATTAAAATATGGAGATGAAGTTGGAGAAGGTTTTTTTAATCCTGATGAAGCTTTTGTATTACCACCACCTAAAGAAGTTGCATTTCTGGAAAGAAAACTGAATCTTAAAGTTATTATTGCTAATTTTTTAAAATTAGCTAATAATAATACCACCAATAAAGAAGATTTACAAATTTCTGAACTTAGTGCTGAAGATAAAAATAATTTAAAATATGCTTTACCTCATATTGCTATGAAAGCTTGGAAAAAAGGTAGTTGGGTATTAATTTTATCAAGATTAGCCAGTAGAGGAATGAGAATTAAACATTATGATAATCCAAATGGTACTAATTCACCTGATGAAATTAATAAACAAGAAATGGCTGATTTAATTCGTGAAGAGATTTTAAAATATTGTTCTGCAAGTATTCATAGTAGAATTGATATTATTATTGAATGGCTTAATGAAGAATGGTATAGTGAACGAGTTTTTCAACAAACTGAATTTATTAAACAAGGTAAAAATCCTGATAAAGAAATTATAAAAACTCCAATTTATGATAAATGGTGTGGTAAAGTATTTGATGCAATAATTAATTTTATTGAACCTCTGGGAATTAAATTATTTATTAGATTAGTAAGTGATTTACCTGATTTGAATGATAATGTAATTGGTAAAATTAAATCATTATGTTTTGATCCAGTTAAATCAAATATTGGATTTTTATCATTACAATTTTTAATTCTGTATAGACCTCCGGTTAAAGATAGTTGTATTAGAGTATTGAAAGAATTGGCTGAAAGTGATCAAGAAGATACAAAGGCTGAAGCTACCAAGAGATTAGCCAAATTAGAAAAGAAATAACTTACGTAGTTTTTTGAATTATTTAATAATACTTTAAATTAGTTCATGTAGTTGATTAGTCAATGTAGTTGAATTGAATGTTTTGTAGAATTTTTATGATAATTATGGGTAAAGAGAGATTTGAGAGATCAAAGGGAGAATGTCTTCATGTGTGTGTTTATATTCGTGTTGTTTATCAGAGAGGGCAGAAATCAAACAAAAGCAAAAAACAAAAAAAGAGACAACAAAAAAAAATCAATCACAACTGTAAACCAAACCACAGTACCACCGTAGCAACAACATCAGTAGTTAGCAACATCAGTAACAATCATAAATCTTATCATCATTTATCAATGAATAGTAATATAGAAGATGATCCATGGGCAAGTGGATGGAATGATTCAACCAATAATTCCAATGATACCAATTCAACCTCAACTCCATTTCAATCAACTTATTTAACTTCATCCCAATTATTTACATCTTCATCAATTAATCGTAATTCAGATGGTATATCAACTCCTTTACCACATCATCATACTCAACCTCTTATAAATTCAATGAATAATATTCCAAGTTCTTATGAATTGATTTATTCTCATTTTATGAATAAAATTAACACTATTAATGATTTTGAAATTAATATAATTGATAAATTAGTTAGTATGAATTATTTAACAAATTATCAAAAACAAAAAATTCTTGATACTATTTATGATAATGAATTATTGCCAATTACTCAATCTTCTAAATTTTATCAAATTTTAGGATTATTAGCTTTAGAAATTGATGTTCCTGGTACAGGAGATTTTGTTACTTTACAATTTAGATTAAATAATTTACCTAATTTACCAGAAAAATTCATTAATGAAGTTACTCAAGATATTGAAGATGATCCTTTAATGGGAAATAGAAATAGAACTAATCGTGGAGAAGGAGGAAAAGAAGAAGAAGAAGATTATGACGATGAATTAGGAAATACAAGTGGATTGATTCATGATCCTTTATTGGTTGATCATTCTCATATTCATGATGAATCTAATGATGATCATGAAGAAGAATCTCATGGACAAAATCAACAAGTTTTTGCTTCGGATGTTGATTCAGAATATATTGAAAAATATATTAATGATTTAAAAGATGAATTTAAACCGTTGTTTTTAGGAGTTGATTTAATTAAAATTAAAGAAGTTCCTGAAAAAGAAGGAATATTATTTAAACATATTAATTATATAATTACTCATGATTTAAAATTTAGTGGATCAAGTTCACAAGGTACTAAGAAAGTTATTAGAAGATATTCTGATTTTGTTTGGCTAATGGAATATTTACTTGAAAAATATCCCTTTAGAGTTATACCAGGTTTACCACCTAAAAAATTTACGGGTATGTTATTTTTTTTTTACTAAATCTGTAAATCAGAAAAATTACTTTTATACTAACGATAACCCCACCGACACAGTAGGAGCTTCCCCGGATTCTCAATTTTTACAAAGACGTCGTCGTGGATTACATCGATTTTTAAATCAATTAATTAAACATCCAGTATTGAGTCATGAACCAATAGTACAAACTTTTCTTTCCGTTCCAACGGATTTAGCTACCTGGAAGAAACAAGCCAAGATAGATTCATCATTAGAATTTAAAGGTCAAAAGATTCAACCAAATTTCATGAATGTAGTTTGGCCTGTAGTGGGAGAAACATTTATGAAGAATTGGAAAGAAGCAGAAGAAAATATTCAAAATTTAATTGATAAATGGGTTAAAATAATTATATTGGTTGAACGATATGAAAGAAGACAACAACAAATTAGTTTTGATAATGGGAAATTTGTCGAAATGTTGAATGGTTTTAGTAAATTAAATACCAAGATTTACCCTGATGAAAATCAAGATGATAAAATTCAACATGATTTTAGTTTTAATTCTTCAGGTGATATTACAAGTATAAATCAAAGTTTAAATTCTATTGGAGAATTTTTTAATAAATCGTCACAAATTTTAATTGATGAAAGTTATATAATTAATACCACTACATTGGAAAAATTCAAGAATTATTTGGATTATTTAAATTCATTACAAGAATTATTTGAAAGAACCAAAAAATTATCAGTTAATCAAATTGATTTATTAGATCAAAGAATTAAAGATCAAGAAACAAGATTTAAAAAAATTAGTGAAGAAAATCCTGATGTTAAAGGAGGTGAATTACTTAAATTAAGACAAGCAATAATTAACGATAAACAAGAGATTTTTCAACAATTAAATAAAGATTGGTTAATTAAACAAAGTTGTTTACATGAATTTATATATTTTCAAGAAACCCAATTTTTAGTAAGTGAAATTTGGATTGAATGGTGTAAAGATCGATATAAATGTCAAGAAAAATTAGTTGGATTATATGATAATTTAAATCATGAAATTATAAATGATATGCCTTTAAATAGATAATATCCTCCATTGATTAGATTCATTCATTTGCCCCATTTAGTAATTAATTCATGAGAAGACTTTTTTAAATTCAATTCATCATCAAAATATTTAGTATTTAAAACATTAGTAATATTCAATTCTTGTTTAGCTTGATTGAAATTTGTAGAATCATCATCATCTTTCAGTTTTATTAATTGAGCTAAAATTTGACCAACTTCAATACCAAGTTTGGCCCCTTGAGGATAAGAATCATCAAATCCTTGTTGTAATGCAGTTTCTTTACCAGATGATATTCCATCAACATATCCTTGTTTATAATGGGATCGAATTATATCTTTATTTGGAATAATATCATTCGTATCACCAGCATCATCATCATCAGCCCAAATATCATCATTATTAGGACTATTCATACTAGTTGAGTTATTGATATTTAATTCATTTGATTTATCCTTGCATGAACAATCTCCATTACATGACATGATATATATATATATATACAGTATACCTGCAGTACTTGAATTTCTCATCATGTGTATCTTTCTCATGTTAATTTTTTTTTTAAGGTTAATAATGGCGTGAGGCACGAGGAATGAGTCACGTGATATATAACCAATTGAAGTTTGTCATTATTCAGTGAGTTCCCTTGTTAAATTTTATATATTTTACTAGAATATCACTATACTGTTGGAATTACCATGTGAGTTCATTACATATTAACTTATTTGCTTATCTTCGTAAATATTAATTACCTGGAGTCGTGTATATGTGTGCAAATTCTTTTCTGAGCCATCTGAAAGCAATAAATAAATCTCAAGAAAAAATTGGGAAAGTAGAAAAAAAAATATATCAACAACAACATTAATAAACGTCAAAACTTCAATCAGCAACATAATCAACCATTTTCCCTCTATTTTTGTTTTCACCAAATACAATTAAATTTTAGAGGAACTATTCTCAATTTTAACACGTTGTCCTTCAACTGCATATTGTTCCTAATTTAATATTATAGAGTCAATCGTCCTATTTGTTCCTTACTCCCTAGTGCGTTCGTGTATTTTTTTTTTTTCCCCAATAGTGCCGGTCACTATCACTCCATTGCCTTTTAATTTATATTCATATTAATATTAATGTCACAACAAGATATAGTGACTCAAGTATCACCACTGGATTATAATACTAGTGTTGCTACTAATCAAAATGTTAGTGATTCAGATGCAGATTATAATTCAATTATTCATTTAAATATTCGTGGAAAAGAATTTACTATAACTAGAGATGATTTAATGAGTTTACCTGAAAGTATTTTATTATGTTTATTTCCAAATGGGGTGTTTTTGGATGTGAATGGACAAGTAATTAATAATTTAACTGAAGATGATATAGTTTATGTTAATTTTGATCCATTTACATTTCAATATATCATTAATACATTTTACAAAGCTCAACAGGATTTAGTCCTTATGCAACAAGCCAATAATCAGTTACACCCAAGTGTAAGTTATGGTGGTAATGGAAGACATGGACATAATAATGCTAATGGTAGACAAGAAAATATTTTGGAAACAAAACCAGCAATTATTGTTTTAAGAGAAGATTTAGATTTTTATGTGATTCCTCCTGTTGAGGGATTAAATGCTGAACAAATGAAACAATTGAAATTAGGTGTTAGTGCCCGATTGTTAAAGAATAAATTAATTTTTTCTGGATTAGGTTATAAATTTGAAGATGATAATGGTGAAGGTGTTCAAATTCATGATCAACCAGGAGGTGATGATTCAGAGGAAATTGTCACCGAAAATGATACTGATACTACTGGAAGTAATACAATTAAAAAAGCTAAAGGATTAGGACCAGCAGAACAACATTTATTTGATATGTTGTGTTCTTCTGGATTTGAAGTTAAAGATAAATGGGGATGTCGATCACTAGAACCAAATAAATGTGTTATATCTTCCTTACTGTTGGTTAGATTAAAAGCAAATCCACCAACTCCAGCTGAAACCCCACCTGATTCTCCATCATTAACACCAGTTGCCTCTAATGTTAGTACAAATGCTAGATCAAGATCTAGATCAAGAATTGCTCAATTGGCAAGCAATGCTACACGAGCAGCGCTGAGATCATTGAGTAATAAAAGAAATGGTAATAAAACTGATAGTACTCAAACTAAATTATTGTTATTTTGGAGAAAACCTGCTAGAAAATGTTGGTGGTCTCATGGTTGGGCTAATATAGAAATTGATGCTCCAGATTTATTTGATTTAGAATCAGGTAAAGATGAAATATCTGTTAAAGTTCATATAAGAAGAGTTTGGACTTTAGAGTTATCGGTTATTGGTGTTCAATAATAGAACAGAATAAGAAATTATTAAAACCCCCCTCGTTTCTCTTTGCATTAGTATCATCAATTATTAATATACTTTATTCGTTTATAAAATGAAATATTTTAATATCTAAATTGTATTGTAAATTCATTACACGACTTGTCTCACATGGGCATACACGTTAATTTTTTTTTTTTTTCTTCGGATATTTTTTTTTTTTTTTCATCATCCAGACGTGTGTTCATTAATCTATCAACAACAACAAGAAGAAGAAAATGTCAATTGAAGTTAAACGGGCCAAAAATCGAGAATATGAAGAAGAAAAACTTCATCATACTCCATGGGTTGAAAAGTATCGTCCTAAATCATTATCTGATATTTCATCTCAAGAACATACTGTTAAAGTATTAACACAAACCATAAATTCAGGAAATTTACCACATATGTTATTTTATGGACCACCAGGAACAGGTAAAACATCAACAATTTTAGCATTGGCTAAAACATTATATGGACCGCATTTATATAAATCTAGAGTATTAGAATTAAATGCATCTGATGAAAGAGGAATTTCAATAGTTCGTGAAAAAATTAAAAATTTTGCAAGATTAACCATAAGTAATCCAACAAAAGAAGATTTAGAAAAATATCCTTGTCCTCCTTATAAAATAATTATATTAGATGAAGCTGATTCAATGACTAATGATGCACAATCTGCATTAAGAAGAACAATGGAAACTTATGCTGGTATAACTAGATTTGTATTAATTTGTAATTATATTACAAGAATTATTGATCCTTTAACTTCACGTTGTTCAAAATTTAGATTTAAATTATTAAATAGTGAAAATGCAATGGATAGATTAAAATTTATTGCTAATGAAGAAAATTTAAGATATGATGGTGATAAAGTATTACAAGAAGTTTTAAATATAAGTGCTGGTGATTTAAGAAAAGGTATAACTTATTTACAAAGTGCTGCTAAATTAAGTTCAACATTTGATGATAATGATGAAAATGGTATTATTACTGTTAAATCAATTAGAGAAACTGCAGGAATTTTACATGATGATGTATTAAAAGAATTAATTCATATTATGAAAACTAAAAATATAAAGAAAATAATTGAAACTGTTAATGAAATTGAATTAAATGGTTGGTCAGCTCAAATTTTATTAAATCAATTACATGATATATTGATTTTAGATGATACTTTGGATTCTTTGACAAAAAATAAAATTGCTAAATATTTCTTTGAATCAGATAGAAAATTAAATAATGGTACTGATGAACATATCCAATTGTTGAATATAATATTACAAATATCAAATGTTTTATAGTCAACAAAGCAATTTAAATAAAAAAAAAGTAAATTATTAATTATATACTAATTGTATGTATAAAACATTTTAAACACAATATACGCAGAAATGAATAAAATAAAAACAAAAAATATTTAGTGGCAAGATGGAATAGTATCAACGTGCAACTTGATCAGGTTGTTGTTGTTGTTGTTGTTGTTGTTGTTGTTGTTGTTGTTGTTGTTGTTGTTGTTGTTGACGTTGTTGTGGCACTGGGGTACTTGTTGACCTTGATTATTTCCCATATGTGGAGGTAACGGCATGCCCATATATTGTGGAGGAATAAATCTTGCATTTGGATTATTCATAAATTGTTGTGGCATTGGAGGAGGCATGAAATTCGAATTTCCCGGTGGACCTGGCATATATCCTGGTGGGAACATACCTGGTGGTGGAGGACCTCTTTGATTTGGTTGTTGTTGTTGTTGTTGAGACTGTTGTTGTTGTTGAGGTTGACCTTGTTGTGATTGACGTTGTTGAGGGTTTACTGGTGGTTGACCTTGTTGTGGAATAAAACCTGGTGGTGGATGAGGAAATCCTTTACCTTGTAGATGAGGTGGTAAAGCACCTGGAGGTGGTGGTCCCCCGCGCAACCATGGAGGAATTTGATTTGGTGGGATTCCTTGTGGTGGAAATTGTGGTGGCATTTGTTGCATACGTGGATGAGGAGGGCCTTGCTGTTGTTGTGGTTGTTGTTGCTGTTGTTGTTGCTGCTGCTGCTGCTGCTGTTGCTGTTTTTGTTGCTGTTGTTGTGGTCTTTGAAGTTGTTGCAATTCTTCAGCAGTAAGTTTTCTAGAAGATTGTGGTAAATCTTTATTAGTGTTTGGTGTTGATTTTGTAGAGGCAGGAGATTGTTGTTCAGCCTCCTTCTTTTGAAGTAATGACATAAAGAAATTATCATTTGATGATCCTTCTTGTAGCACAGAAGGAATTGACCCTTGAGAAGAAACAGATGATCCATGTCTTTCTAACACATGTGGAGGTGGTGGAACGTTTCCTTGTTGTTGTTGAGAATGTGGCGGAGCGGCTTGTTGTTGTTGTTGATGATGATGATGATGATTCTGTTGTTGTTGTTGTTGTTGTTGTTGTTGTTGTTGTTGTTGTTGTTGGTGGTGGTGGTGGTTTTGGTGTCCAGGAGGAGGATTTGAGGCGTGTTGTGGTGGTTGACCACCAAAAAACTTGGAAAATCCCGGTGGTGGACCTGTTGGTGTAGATTGTGCACTGGATTGTTGTGGAATTTCAGCTGAATTAGAAGGTAATTTTGGTTGATGGAAAAATGAAGAAAATCTTGATGACCTATGTGGTTTATCTTCACTTGTAGGAGTCTCTGGTTCTTCTTTTTCAAGTGGTTTGTTTTCTTCAGATTCATCTTGCTTAACAAATGAAAAGAAATTATCCACTTCATTGCCTGCATTAACAGCAGCAGCATTTGTATGATTTCTTAACTCCAATTCTTCATCAATCAATTCACCATTCTTCTTACGTTCTTCCAATTTCATTTGATATTTCCACTTCTCGAAATCCTCCACGGTTTGGCCCATATTCATTCCATTGTCACCACCTGAAAGACCAATATCATCCCATTCAGGAGTTTCAAATTCATTTTCTTGCTCTCCTAACAATTGAGAAATTTTATCATTAGATAAATGCTCTAATTCATGAGATTTGTTAAAACCCAAAGCCCCATGATTACGATTGCTACCGGATGAAGAGCTGTTTTTTCTTTCCCATGTTTCATTATAATTGGTTCCATGACCACTCCCACTTCCATTTCCACTACCACTACCACCTTTTCTTCCTTTCTTTCTATATGATGCCGATGAAGACTGAGAATTTTCATTAGTTGATCTATTTTTCGATAACCTCCAAAATGATTTTTCTGGCAATTTGTGACTCACATCAATAACTTCAACATCATTACGTGAAGCTAATAGATATCCAATAGAGTATATTTTATCCCTTCCTTGTTTAGCCAATGGTATAGAATTTATGAATTGTTCGTCACTAATATCCGATTCTTCTTCAATTGCTTCTTCAGCCTTATTATCATGCATAAATTCAGGTGTCGATTCCCTGGCAGCATGAGCAATTGCCGAATCCAATAACTTTGACAATGCATTGCTTGGATCTAAACTATGAATTGACGATGTTCTAGTTGTAGTGGGTTGTGAATTGGCTGATGATTGATTAGTATTTATTGGTGTTGTTGAATCCTTGTCAGATATTGTTACTATTGACGGATCCACTAATAAAGGATTTGAATTTGAAGCAGACATTGTTGGCATATGTTTGCGTTTATAAATTAGTTTGAAGATTTACTAATGATATAGCTAACTATGAGTGGCTGAAGTTTGCTTCTTATTTCTTTGATAATTTTTTTTAAAAAAAATTGGGAAATCTATCAACTGGACATTCAAAAGTGTTGGTTTAATCAATGTCTCAATTTTTAAGTTGTTTTTTTTTGCCTGCTCGTTTGCCAACCAAAATTTTTTTTTTCTTTCGTCTCCTTTGAACCTAATTTTCGCCCATTTACACGACAAGTATAAATAGCCTTTGACATATCTAATTGATCCTCAATGGTCCTATATCTTTATCTACATTTATCCCTCAGTTATTTTAACGTAAAATAAATAAAAATAACATAAAGTATTCTAAAATAAATTTTATAAATAAATAGATACAAAACATAATAGCGAAAAACTAACGAACAAAATTAATAATACAGATCAAATAAGAAAACACCCCATCAATAACATCACGAATTATTGAGATATGGAGTATTCAATTTTGTGATTTCACGACACATAATAAACCAGTCAATCTCTCTTAAATAAATCGATTTATCCTTGAATTTATGCGTGCCTGGACTTTTTCCATTTTGTAATTTCTCTTGCTCTTCCCATTTGAAGAGTTCATACATGAATCTCAAATTTGGTTGAATAATGATATTCAATCTTCGAACTCTCACATAAATATACGCCATAGGAAGATTGATATTTAATCTTTTCATAACTTCTGCAATGACAACTGTAGCACTTCTACTAACTCCAACCCGACAATGCACTAAGATCTTCGTCTCCCCTTTACTCTTTACATATTCATCATTGATAAATTTTAAAATTTCGGGTAATCTGTGACTCAACTCGTCAATTCCGTCATCTTCTAAATTGTTAACTTTCATAACGGTATCAATTGTCGTTGTACGTGGATGTCTGCGTGATGGATCCTTGGGAGAAATGCTATAAGTTTCAATGTTCCCATCAGATGATTTTTCAACATCAATATTGTTGTGTCTTTGAAATTTATAACCATTTAACCAGGGTAAGGTCTCGCCAACAGAAATGATTTTCTTGATTCCTAACCTATTCAACAATGGCAAACACAGAGCATGTTTAAGTGACCCAAGATATAAATGAGGCAAGATTTTTGAAGGAATCGATCCCTCAACTTCTTCTACCCAATCAGGCTGAAAATGAATTTCATTTTCATCACCATAGTCAGACGAGACTGTGCTGTTATCTGATATTTCATCTTCATCCTCATCCTCAGAATTATGAATGAATCCCAACTTGACATTATTGTTTGTCTTTTTTGGACCACCTAACAACAATTCATTTATCTCTTGAGCAGTTAAAGTTTCCAAATTTGCCCAATCAACAACTAGTTTGGTCTTAGGACTGAATTTCCTTAATAGAGGTTCCAATTTCCTCAAAATAATAACATCACTGTTAAATATATAAAATGGTCTACCATATGTCATATGCAAATTTAACATTGCTTCATCTAAAGAAACATTCAATGAGTACATCAAATAACAAAAAATTAATAATGACAGCTCAGTATATCCATCAGTACAATAAATCAATGAACTCAAACCTGAGATTGCATTCAGCGAAGAATACAAGTATATCAATTTACAGGTATTGATAATCAGTTGCAAGTTCTCACCTTTACAATCACCAATCCCAATTGACCCCAGCGGAGGAAATTCTAAATGATGGAAATCGTTGGAATCATCGTGCGATGAAATGGTGTATTTGAACAATAAATGGGCCAAGTCTTCCAAATCCGGGAATGATGCTTCTCCATGACATCTAATAAATAATTTCCAGGTTGCTTTCGGTTGTGGCAATAATTCTAAAATAGGTTCTTCTTTCATCACAACAGAATTACTAGGGTTGCAATAATTGTCCCTCAAATCATTACCATTAACAGTAACTGGCTTTTTTTCCAATATATGACTCAACATAATTTGATGGTCCCAAAAGTTGCCAATCCAGACATTCTGAAATATTTTGGTAGCTGATGACATCCTAAATGTTTCTATTTTTTCATACAATGGCAAGTTGTAATCATTCAAAAGATATTGATTATTTGATTTAAAATTCAATGTAGTAGTATCGATTCTAGATATGTTTGCAAATGCCTTAAGGGGATTGGTAGAAATCGGAGATTCCAACACTTTGTAATGTTTAGTCAAATCATCCTTTAAAATGAATATACTATATGCAGGTATGGTGGTATTCTTATTGTCAGCCCCCAGTTCCTGTATTTCAATTATCCTTTGTTGGTGTTCATATCGTTGTGCCAACCAAATAATTCTTGCGATTGATTCCAACATGTCCTGGTTGGTACCATATATTATAAAATCGGAACAAGTAGATAATTTTGCAACTTGAATTTGAAAATTACGCAACGATATACCCCTTTCTGGATCTAAATTCAAGAATATGGGTAACACGTTCAACTTTAAACAATCCAACACCAACAAATCAACCAACGATTCTGAATTTTCATGGGAATTTATTCCATCGGCTGCCCATATCTTTCTAATAATATCTTTAATCTCGGATTTGGAAACATCAACTTTTGCCAATATTTCTGTTAATTGTACTGTATTATGCAACCCCATAGGAGAAGTGCCATCTGAAACACACATTAAGAATCGGACATCATTCGGTCTTGATAAATTATAGTCCATGAATATTTCATTATTCATTGGATCACTAAGGTTGGTGTTTACACTTTCGCCGAGCTTTTGTTGCAATTGTTGTTGTTGATGTAAAAAAAATGATTTTTGAGCAAAATTGAATTTATGTAATCCATGCAACCAGGGAAACATTTCTTTAGTAAGTGGTAAACCTGAATTAAAGTACCAATCAAAAATTCTATCTAAATGATTCATCGACAACGATTTGATGGGAATATTTCTAATGGAAGGATAATTTGGTAATTGATTATAAAAAATTGAAGATGTGTCTAAAGGGTTAATATCTATATTTAATTTGGTAGTTTTAAAACTAATTCCATCACAAACCTCACAAGGATCATCCTGATTATGTGTCTTTTGAGAATCATTGAAACTTTTCAAACGGGCACGGAATCGGTCTCTTTCATACATTTGATCGTTGGATGATGAAGATGTTCTCTTACAAGGTCGAGCATTTTCAATTGCTGCAAGTGATAATGGTGATAATGTAATGGTACTTGATGATTCAATTTTTGATTCCTGAGTTGATGTTTCATGTGATTTCACAGTATCCTCTATAGTAGTATCATTCACTTGTATTGAAGTACCTCTTATTGGAGTTGGTCGATGTAATTGGGTTGATAATGATGTATTACTACTCAATGATGCAAATCCAGCTGATGATGGACCTGGTGAAGGGCTATTTTCTGAAGTGCTTGTAGGTGTTATTGAATTTGGTGAAGCTGTTGTCTGTATCTGAGGCATTTTAGTTGTGGTTGCAGTCGACATTTTTCTTTTGTTAAACAATAGATTATGATTTCATATAGCAAATAAAAGGAATTGATGGAACAACAAATATCTATAAGTAAGTTGATTCTATGGAATGCAAGATAAGCAATTGATATGGATAACAGTTTATAATAATAATGATAATAAACAAAAAAAATACTTTCGTTGATAAAAGTGCTGTTGTTATCAATGTGGGAGTTATCAATCAAATTAAAAAAAAAAAAAAAGAAAAATAAATTTAAAAGATAGCTAGAAATTTGATGATAAAAATCAAATTAAATGTGTTGAAACAATTAAGAGGGAGGGGGGAAGGGAATGTTGAAATAAGGGTTGAATGCTATTTCTATGAGTTTGTTCTTATTCTTATTATAAAAATTTATCTAATATTTCTTTAAGTTAAAGTTTTTGATTAATCAAGGAGGATAAAATATGAACAAGTAGGTTGGTAATGTATTAATAGTAAAATTGGGTATTTTTCTGTCTTCCTTTTTTGATTGTTATTATTAAAATTTTTTTTTTCTGTAAATTTTTTTTCGAGTCAAAGAGAAACGCAACAGTAATGATAGTATAAATCATATATAGTATTGAATTATCTTACTCTTGATAAAGATTTCATTCAATGAAATTGATACCTTAAACAATAAATATCATGATGACCAAATAGTTCATTTTTTTGTGGGTCTTAATTATCCCCACGACTTTAAAAGCATTGAGTATTTTATATTCCTCTTTATTTTGCGCTTAAACTTTACCACTTATTGTTAATAAATATTTCCTCTATAAGATAATCTATGGTAGTGTCTGGGTGTACAAATAACCGTCTAGGCGAGATAACTAATCAATCACTTTATACACGACCCTTATCAATCACACGTCACAGATTACTTCATTTTCTTTTTCCTGCTCGTCGTAATCTTTTGAATATATCCACAGTTTGAATTAATACTGTGTAACCTTTATTTTAGTAAGCATATCTATATATATAATAAGTGGTATCTTAATAACGCAACAAACTAACCATCTTGGTTATTTGATATTTTTCATGTATTGGTATTGATTATGAAACCAGCATGTAATATCAATTTAATATTACAGTGGGGGAGGGAGAATATTGTCAATAACTATCGTACATATTTTTTATTGGTATACGCACGTGACTTGGAATTACCTGTAATTCTTGTAGTGTTGTATAACTTCACTCTAATGATGATTTGTCAGCCAATGACAACACGGAAAAAGAATTAATTCCTCTAATAAAAGCATACATCAAAAGAGAGTTTCAACACTGAATGACTCAATAAATTATTTTTCTTAACTTTTTTGGCGGTTCTAATAGGTTCTGGAATCTTGAATGATTGTTATTTTGATACATGCATATATATTTTCCTAATTTCCGAAAAAAAAGCTGAGATGAGTAAAGAACTTAAAAAAAAAAAAATTGCGTCTCACATGTATGTGGGGTTAGGAACAATTGCATTTCCGCTATTTAATTTGGGGTATATATATTGTACACAAAATGCATAATGTATTAAATATTGTATATAATACCTGTCATATTGTGACATATATCTAATAATATCAACAGTACATTCCTTCTAGATCACATTAAAGTCGTACGTCCACCAATTTCATTACTTGGAGTACCATCAGGCATATTACCATCACGATCATTAACAAATTGTTTATAAATTTTAGATAATTTGATTTTCTCCGAATGAGAAATTGAAGGTTTTGTTTCTTTTAATGATTGAACAAAATTATCATGAGTGATTAAAACTTTGGATTTACCCATAATATCTTGATTTTTATTCACATCATTATCATTTTCATTAATGAATTGTTGAATTTGATGTAATAATTGGATTCGTTCATTAGTTTTCATTTTCTTTTCTGTATTACCAACTTTAAAAAATTCAATACTTGTATCAGCTTTGTCTGTTTCTGTAACTTCATCTTGTTCTTTTTTAGATAATTCTTCAAGAGTAACATGAACACCTTTAAGAAAAGTATTAGATACTAAACCTTGAATATCAGCACCACTAAATCCTTGTGAATTTTCAGCAATTTCTTCCAAATCAACATCATCAGCAAGTTCCATCTTGGTGGTTATACTTTTTAATATATCTAATCTATCATCATAATTAGGCATATCACAGATAACACTCTTATCCAATCTACCAGGTCTTAATAATGCACTATCAATCAAATCAGGTCTTGAAGTGGCTGCCAATACATAAACACCATCTAATCCTTCAGCACCATCCATTTGTGTCAACATTTGATTAACAACTCTATCAGTAACCCCAGTGGAATCATGACCTCTTTTAGGAGCAATAGAATCAAATTCATCAAAGAATAAAATACATGGTTTAGCGGCTTGTGCACGTTCAAATAATTCTCGAACACTTTGTTCACTTGCACCAATATATTTGTTTAAAATTTCCGGACCTTTAATAGAAATAAAATTTAATCCACATTGTCCTGAAATAGCACTGGCCAATAAGGTTTTACCACACCCTGGATATCCATATAATAATATACCTGAACGTAAACGTAATGGACAATTGGCAAAAATTGGTGCATATTTAGTTGGCCATTCTAAAGTTTCCAACAAAACATTCTTGGCTTCTTTTAATCCACCAATATCTGTCCAATTAATTGATGATTTTTGAAGTTTAACTCCACGTAAATTGGAAGGTGTATATCCAGCTAATGCTTTTTCTATATGTTGAATTTTAACAGTATTTTCATCACTATCACTGAATAATACTTCATGATAAATTCTATCACTAAGGATCTTCAAATCATTAGGTAAATAACCTTCAGTCTCACTCACTAAATCCATCAAATCAACTTTAACTTTCAATTCTAATTTTTTGGTCAAATATTGATCCAATATATCAAATCTCAAGGCTTTATCGGGAGCATTTAAATGAACAAAATTTTCAATCAAATGTGATCCTAATAATAATTTATTGATACTTTCTTTTGAAGTAGATGATAATAAAACTGATAAATTGGAATTTGTTTGATTATGAATTTTGGCAAGAGTAGAAATGAAAAATTCTGTGGCCTGGTTTGATTTGGTGGCATCCATGTTTTCCATTTCAATATTCATTATCTTGTCAATATTATCCAAGATTAATAAACTTGGTTTATTCCAAGCACATTGTTGAATATATTTGAATAAATGGTTTTTAGACAAGTTTTGGAAATTTTCATTCATGATTGATTCACAAGAAATATACTTGGTATAGAATCCATGTTCAGATGTGAGTTTTTGTGCAACAAGCTTCAATAGTAACGTTTTACCACTACCTGAATTACCATGAATTAATGTCCCAGTGTTTTCTGAAGTGGCAAAGGAATCAACAATACCTTCCACGGTTTGATCTAATCCAATTACTTCAAGATCAGTAGTATCCTGTGGTGGTTGTTCAATATATGATTGTGGTCTTAATAATTCATCACCAATTTCCAATTTGATTGGTTTTTTAGAATCTAAGTTATATGGTTTAATCCATGCATTATAATCATCATTTTTCCTGAATTTCAACAAACCTCCATATGGTAAAATATTTGGCACTATAGGGATCTTGATAAAATTGGTGATGGCCATACTGGCAATATCTGGATATAATTTCTCAGTCAATTGTTGTAATATCTTGTTATCTTTTTTATTAATTGTATGTTCTTTTTTCTTGGTGTGAATAATATAAGGATGAATAGTGAATGTTGTTGGTCTTTTTGGCAAATTTCTAATAGCTGGTTTTAAACTTACAATGTTTCCAATTTGATTTTCAATATTCAATGCCACAGATAAATCTCGTGAAATTCCTATATTTTCAGACAAACCGTGTTTGAAATCTTCGACTCTTGCTATTATCCTTTTGTTTTCCTTCAAATCTTTATTTTCATCATCAACAGTTTTTGAAGGTTTATCATTTGGACCAGGAATAACAGAAACGGCAACATAATCACCAAACTTGGATGTTAATTCATTCACATCCATATATACCACGTATCCCTTATCATTCTTGACATCATACAATCCATGGGGTAAACTTATTCCTCGTTTCAAAATCAGGGGTAACTCCGAATAATCTTCCCCAGATGAATTTTTCTTGGTACTTTTAGAACTACTGATACTCTTAGCAGTAGAACTTTCATCTTCTTTCTTTCTGACTTTAGGAGCAATGGCAATTTCACAATATGGAGAGATTTTTGCATATTGGACCCCTTCTTTTCCCAAATCAGTAACCAATAATTTTGCATAAGTTGAGGAGTTAGGATACACCACCAATACTTGATTCAATGCAACACATCTAGTTTGACTTAATAATTTGTCCTCAATTAATTGTGCATGCAATTCAACCAATTCCCAATCAGAACTAGTTAATGGTTCCAAATTAATATTTGAACTTTCATAATTACCCAATTTCAAATTGATGATAATCTTGCTGTTTTCAGTTAATTTTAATGACTGAGCAAATATAGGATCTATTTCTAATGAAGTTATTGATCCAGATGATGGCATTCCTGACCAACCGGCGTAATTTTTGCTCTTGGTGTTGTTATCGGTGGCAATCTCCACAATAACATCTTGAACTTTGATATTTGCAGTGAATAACAAGTTCGTCAAGTGTGATGGTAGGTTAACAAGGTTGGACTTTAAAGTCTTGTATGTGATTGTCGCCTTATGATTATCCATAATTTTTGTTTGAAATGTGGGGGAGGGTGGATTATAAGAAAAGAAAGTGAAAAATAAGTGATTCCAAATTGATTTGTTCAATTAAGAATTCTTTTTTTTTTTTTTTTCGTTGTATATTTTTCCTTGATGGGTGGGGAAAAATTACCTAAAACAATTTAACATGCGAAATTTTTTTCCTTACTCCGAGGTTCAAAGGAAAGAGAAAGGGTCTTCATGAAAACTACGTGGGTAAACTAATAGACATGACAAGACGTAGGGGTGGATATGAATAAGGTCAGCTATTTAATTATTATAAGGCTACTCGAAGGTGATATTAAGCTAGTTGAGATAAGTGTTAACAAATAAGACAGATGTTCACGTGACTTTTTTACCTCGGGACTCCAATGTCACGTGTATCTTTTTTTTTTGGAAGTGATCTGGATTTTTTCGCTACCATAACCTTATCCATAGTTAGTGCAACATGTTATATTGCAAAATGAACCAATCCCTGAAAATTACAAAAACAAATTTTTTACAAGTTAGTGATACACTTTTTTGTCGGGACGTGTAGATGTGCTCACTTATCTAACCATTTTTGCTTCCGAAATCCCTAAGTGATGAGGGATTTACAATACCCATACAATTCTATGGATATGCCCTTAATGCTATTAGCTATATCTTATAAGATTAATAATCAGTTTTGTCATAAATTAATAACATTTCTAGAACTACACTGCCCTCAAAATATAGGAGATGAACTAATTGCTTATGGTGACCCAGGCGTCACTAGCGGTAAGTTGGTTATATTAGAAAAGTTCTGGCTGAGACGAGAACCTAAAAAGAAATTTTGCAGCTCTTCAGAACGTAAAATCTTCTTAAGAAAACTTCTGATGAGGTATTACTAATACAAAACATACAACCGCAAGCTGGCCGTTAACTCAGTTAGTAAAGAACCAAGAGAACCGTGATACATTAACAGGATCAAAAAAAAAGAAATACTTTGAAATATCGAAAAAAAAAACGAACTGAGGAAGGTGTAAATTGTATGACATGAGCTGATCACTCATACCAATCGTTTAATATTACTCAAAACTTATTAAAATTCTCCATGGTCACAAATATAACCAATATTTCCGAGATTGGCAGTATTGCATGGGTAGTTCATAACAAGGTACATAACCAGCTTTTTTTCTTTTTTTTTTTTTTTGCTAGGGCAATGGTTGAGTGTGTGAGACAAAGTATTCGCACTATAAGCTAACCCAAAGACCCAAAGTAATGAGGATGTATCAAAACCGTGATGATTTAGTTGATACTAAAATAAATGTCCACCGGGACTCTATCATACTTCGTGTTCCCCCTCTTTTCAAGATATTTCCAAACTAATGGAAGGTGGTTGTCAAATGGGGAGAAGAATATGTACTTTCCCACCCCCATCAATTACCATGATAAGAATTGCCTTACAAAATCGGCTCAAAATGTATCATAGAAACGTTTTATCACCGAAGGTACATATTGTGGGGGAAAGTGGCGATGTAATAAATAAAATAACAGAATGAGCATTAACATGTAGAGTGGCTTATAGGTATGAAAAAGGATCGTAGTGGGTGGAAATACAAGCCAAGTATTAGCGAGGAAATACCGAAAAACATCACGATTCCAATTTTCCTAGGTGCAATTGGTTTTTCCGGGGGAAAGAATGACTTGCCACACAAATGGTTATTTTGGAACAAGCATTAATATATGATGTTTCCCTTCTACTTCCATATCTGCTCCACCCAACTCCCTTGATATATTATTTATTGAGTTAGTTCTTACATCATCCTAATAAATCTAGAGTTGAAAAAGTTTGTTATTGAATATTCTGTTACCGCTTTGCATACTTCCTTAATACAAGAATTGGACGGATAATTTTTTAGTTAGTTCTTACATCACCCTAATAAATCTAGAGTTGATAAAGTTTGTTATTGAATATTCTGTTCCCGCTTTGCATACTTCCTTAATACAAGAATTGGTGGTGGAGAATTTTTTAGTTAATTGCATTTGTATAATTTGGGACAAGTGGTATCTTTCTTAGCGGATATGATTAATTTTTTTTATCTGTTTCATACTGCTAAAGCAACTTCAGGCTATTTTTGCCCTTTTTCCGATCAGAAGGGAAGCATACAAAAATCAAGTAATTAATCTTAATTCTTGGAGGCAATTGCTTGTATATTGCTGTTAAACATATACACCTGTGTCAATCCATATCTTTCAGATTTTTAATAAGACCAAAACGTGTGTACAGAGTGAATTAATATTCGCATTACGAAACTACAAAACCTCAACCATCCAGGAAAAAACATTACGAGGCCGAGCTACTAAAGAAACATGCAAAATTGACATATAATATAATGGAGATACCTGTTGAACAGAAGGTACCTACATATGTCAATATCATCCATCATCACAATATAAAGCCTTTTTGTAAGTTTAGTAATATTATTTTTATTTACAATGTTAAAGTTTTTTAGAAAGCTAATGTATAGCGATTGAGCAAAAAATAATGTTAATAATATTTAATCCAATTTGCAGATATAGATTTTCTTTTTTTTGGTTTTTCCATCAAGTATGTGATATCTCAAAAGAAAGAGAGAAAGAAAAAAAAAGAAGGCAAAGCAAAGCGAAAAAAAAAAACATCACCATTTTTAGACTTTGAAGATCATCTCTAGGTAACAAGGTATTATAACCTTGCATTTAGAACAGATAGTCTATATTCCTTTTGTTTCTTTTATTTTTTATTTGCATAATTTTGTTTTGTAATCAATGTTGCAGAGGTTTGGTTATTTATTACTAATTCCATTTTTGCAATTAGTATAAATATATCTTGGATTCTCCCCTTCTATTATTCAGTTTTATTTATTCATCACTATCAGTTCATCTTAGTATTTCCCTAAACAGTTTAATACCTGCCAGCATGACTCAAGACGTTCCTCCAATTGATAAAGAATTTATAACTAATAAGATGAAGGAATTTGACAAACGTTTCAAGAACCTATATCTAGAATCAAAGAAATTAGAGTTGATCAACTTGTTATTGAGAATACAGTTGGATAGATTGGTTGCTCATAGAAGACAACATCAACGACCGGATAATATCTTATCCAAGTACAAACAAATCCAGAACTTCCATCATAATGCAAAATTATTTGTCCGGTTAGAAAAACTAGGAAATAAGAAATTACAAAATCTAACACGAGGTTTAGAACAATACAATAGAGAGGTTAAAGAGTTTTATGAAACTCATAATATTCAAACTTGACATTTGCCCGTCTCAGCTACTTGGTCCATCATATATTACACCTTTCGTTTATGCTATAAATATGGGTTTGAGGATTTTATTCCAGAGAAGAAGAAGAGAGGTATTGTTGTGTGAAAATTAATGTTTCAATATTATATAGGCTATTATGGTAAAAAAAAATTTAAACAATAAAATAATGCATTTATAATAAATATGTCGATTATTTAAGATCATCTATTTACATGATTTGATATTTTTTTTTCACTTCTAGTCCCTATTATTGAATTCCTCAAATTTCTTTAAATCATCATCTTCCCCTTTCTTCTGTAATTCACTCCATTTCTGTCTATTCTTTTCTTCTCTTTCCATCTTTGCTTTTTCAACCATATGGAAACTTCTTCTTCTTAATGATCGACATTGTTCCCATCCAATGATGTTTCCCAAAAAGAATCCTCCTACAGACCAATGCAAACTTCTTCTTATATTTTTATGAATTAAAAATGTAACCACTCCTAAAACACCCATGGCTTGAAACCCTGTAATCATGGCCTCTCTAAAACATGGCATATGAATAAATCTTTCCACTGTAAAATCACTTATTTTGATCTGTTTGGCTGCATCCATCAATGTGGCTTCCCTTTCTTTTGGTGGCTGTTGGGGTGATAATGATTCCAGATCTTCAAACTTTGGGGGTAAATCTTCAAGAAATTGTTGCGATTTAGGCTCTTCCTTAAGCTCACTAACTACTGATAATTTTGATGGGGGAGAATTACCTCCACTTCCAAACCAACCCATTTTTTTTTCTGTTCTATTGAAAGTATAGATTTGATTATATTAAAGAATTGACGTTGATAGTTTCCCAGGTAAACTACGTGAAAAAAAAAAATAATAAAAAAATCATGCGAAAGGTGGTCGTGTACTATGACAGACAAATATGGAACCCCGTAATTCTTAGTTGCTGATTCTGATTCTGATTCTGATTCTGAGATGATGAGGATATAGCAGTCTGATTTTGACTAGGACAGAGCACTACCTTGCTATCTAATGCTACATTTAAGGCATTTTAAAACAACAGTGGATAAGATATATTGCTTTTGCAGTCAAAGCATCACGTAAATGTTACTTTACTGAACTGAGTAATTCCGATGCTGGAGCCACTCAGTGCGCAAACTTCTACATTGCTCCATAACAACTTCGGAAAAATAGAAAAATGTATAATCACAAAAAAATTAACTTCACAACTTTAAATTCGTGAAAATTTATATCTGCACCACACAAATATTCTGTTTGTAAATCATACAGAGGACAAGAATGAAAGTTTTCTAAATTCTAATTCCGATACATGTATGTATTTGAACCAAGGAAGATGTAAATAGGAGTTAATGAACGAGATAGGAGACGATTCTTCGGAAATAGGTGTAAATAGTCAATATATGACGAGAATTAAACATCATACAAACATTTGGAAAATCATCCAGCAGTATTTTTTGATATCTACCAACTTTCAAACAAAAATCCATCTAGAATCTTCGTAGTTGGTACTCGTAAAACATGAATGTAGCGAACAAAAAAATAAAAATTTCCATGGTAAGAATTACCGAGGTAAACCATATTTGTCGTAAGAGCGAAAATAAGGTTTTTGAAAACGATTCAATATAGGGGATATTTTAACCGAGCTTAAAGACAAAAACCGGATATTTTTGTTGACTTTTACAAAATCAACTCTAATTGGCGTATCTTTATAGAATATCCGATATATTTTATCATCTTTTTACCTAATTTTATAAATTCATGTAACGGCTACACCTTTAATGAACCCTACAGTTGATACCCACATGGACTTGCTCTGCAACAAATCACAGTTATTTCCCAAAAGTAAATGGCTTTGTAAGAGTGTTCACTTCTCAATTATTTATCAGACTTTTGTTCAAAATTTTACTAAAATTTTTACAACAAATTTGTAGCAAATATTCAACTTATTATATTACACATTGTTCTATTCAAATAAATACACTTTACCACTAGCACTACCTCCAACAGCCCAGTTTTGAGTTGGATGTAAAGTACATACAGCAGGAACGGCACCAACATTTTCATTCAAATGAGCAATAATGTTACCTTCCTGATCATAAATATCCAAACCTCTATTCATGTTGGCAATGATAAACTTTTGAAACCCATCTACAGGATTTGTCTGCCATGTGGATTTCAATATACTTACCCAACGACCGGTCTGACAGTTATGTCTGATTTTATTAAATGGAGCCAAATTGTTTGGCAATTCAGGGGGTTCAACTTTCAGTTCACTAGGTGACTTGTTGAGATCAAATAATGAAATTATATCATCATACCCATTACAAACAAGACGATTTTCTGAATTCCAACTCGCACATGAAATACTTAACCTGGAGGAGTAGCTACCATACAAATCGGGTGATTTCTGTCCTTCAAATTCAGAATAAACTGATTTGCCAACGTTACGTAAATCCCATATTCGAAGACTTCTATCTAATGAAGAAGTAGCTATCTGGTAAGTATTGGTTGGATTAACAGTTAACCCACCGATTTTCTTATCATGAAGACGTAAATAATCATGACTTGCATTTCTTGTCCTTCTCTTTTCTCGTAAATCATGTTGAACAAATTCACCGGATAATGTGGACATGAATAAAACATCATTGATCAGTTCAAAATGACTAACCCCTAATGCAGAACCATAATCGGGATCACTCAAATATACCAACTCGGTGGAGACCTGCTTATTCAAATCCAATGATCTTACAGATCCATCATACGAACTTGATAAAAGTTTTTCAGGAGAAGTGATTGGAAACACAATTCGGGAAACATTTTTACCATGAGGACGTAAGATAGTAATCAGAGGTTCTTCTTCATTTGATTTATCATCGACTAACCAAATACCAACATTTCCATCAGTATCACCAGCTGACACAATTCTATCTTCTTTCCCCGGATGAAATGCAATTGAAGTTATACGTTTTTCAGTGATTTTGATATCTAATGGATCAAACCTATCATAAATTGAACATTTATCAAACTCCTTGCGTTGTTTTTCCAATGACGTGTTTTGACCAGATGAATTTTCTCTAATGATTTCATAAAAATCACCAGCTGACAATTTGTTGCCCAAGGATTTAACAAGATCTAAAACTTGATTATTCTGCAATTCATCTGAATCATCGCCTGAACCTTTTATTAATTCCAGAATTTTGAAATCACCAATTAATCTTTTTCGACGTGCTTCTTGTTCTTTCAAACGAGCTTCTTCTTCTTCTTTCCTTTGTCTTTCAAATTCCTCTGGATTCTCTAATGCAGTTTTAATTCCAGCAATACGACGAGATCTCCTAGTAGGTTCTACCGGTTCTTTCTTTTTTACGACTGTCTTTCTCTTGGAAGACCTGGTGGTAGTTGGGGTAGATTTTTGCTTTTTGGATTTTGCCGTGGCATCAATTTCATGTTTAAGAGAGTCTAACTGAAGATTTTGCAATAACTCCTTATTTCTTCGGATATTTTCTAATCTCTTCTTTTCTAACTCTGAAAGTCCCATTATATCAAGGTATTGACAGTGTCTGTGTATTTCTTGCCTATATGTTACAAAGAAAATTTCATTACGCCCATCTGTGAAATTTATTTTCTAAACACGCGCGTACTAGTGCGCGTTCACGTTCGCTATCGCTATTCTTCTTATTCTTCAGATTATGACTATTACAGTTATTTTCCATTTATTTACATATCTCTACGTATTGACCTCCCGCAATACATCGCCACACAAGTACAAGCTTCCACATATCACAATAGGTTTTCCTTTATGGTGATTCTCCAAAAATTTAAAAACATCTTGGATATACACATTATCGTCCACAGTCTCCACTTTGCAATAATCCTTTGCTACTTCAGCTAATTTCGATATTGACTCGCAATTAATCCATGGCATATTCTCTGGTTGACTGAACAATGTAGGTATTACCACATCGTTGTCTTTCAAGATATGTTTGAATAAACTGGCTATTTGTTTCCCTTTGGTCATCCCAATGACAAATACAATTGATTCATTTCTGTAAGTTTCTCTTAAGTATTTACCCAATTCAATAGCAGCACCTTCATTATGAGCACCGTCTATTAAGATGTTACCCAATTTGGTATGCTCTATAACTTGTAATCTTCCTAGCCAGTATGTCTTTGTAATTCCTTCTTTGATGACTTCATCACTTATCCTATACGGTAAAGATTTGAGGATTTCCAATGCCAATGACAAATTATTTGCCTGGTAGGCACCTTTCAAAGGACTGAATGCTATAAGTGATGAACTTGAATTTACCACAGTCAATGGACATTGTACTTCATTTGATACACTTTTCATTACTTGCAATACTGACTCCTCATTAGATCCATCGACAAAACATGGCACATTGAGTTTCATGATTCCAGCTTTCTGTTCTGAAATGATCTTAATCCCTCTACCCAATAATGCCTCATGATCCACACCAATTTTAGTTATACCAGTGACAATTACTCCACCACTATTCTTCCCAATAGGTTCCAACACATTAGTAGCATCCAATTTGCCACCTACACCAACCTCAATCAATCCGATCTGGATTCTCTCATCAGCAAAAATCTTGAATGCCGTGGCAGTTAATATCTCAAACTCTGTACATTGCAATCCCAACTGCTTATCCATTGAAATCACTTGATTATTTATTTCATCAAATTTCTGCTTGGGGTATGTTTGATTATCTATACTAATGCAATCATGGTAGTTTATGATATGTGGTGAGGTGAACTTCCCATTGCGAATATTTGCTTGAGTTAAAATTGAAGATAAGTAGGCTAATGTTGAACCTTTACCATTAGTTCCTGCTATGTGAACAGATTGAAATGCATTTTGAGGATTATTCAAATGTTTTAGAAGCTTAGTGATTCTTGCCAATCCTAAATCGATTGGCATATTTGATAGTGGTTTCTTGATAATCAGGTATGAGTGCAGTTTAGCGAGACTCTTTTTTTTGCCTTTCTTGCAATCAACTACGAAACAACGACAAAAAAAAATAAGAAAAAAAACGAAGTCAATCCCGAACTTTAGTCATCAATCACAACCTGTACCGGTACAGTCATGTCGACATTAGAAAATGAAAAAGCAGAAAACTTTATTCAAGAAAGAATAGATTCATTGTATGAAATAGATTGCAAAGTGGTGTCATTATTAGACCAGTTTTCGACTATCTTTCAGTCGTTTTATACCAAGGATAAAGAAGAGTTTTCCGAACAAACATCGACAATATATTCTACATTAAGTAAAGTTGCTATTGATTTGAGAAAAGAAATTAAAATTATGGATGATAACATCGGTGTGCATGATAAAAATGACGATGGAGTTATGATTTTACCTATAACCAATGTTGATCAAAAAAATACAAAACTAGGCAGAAAAAGATTGAACTTGGAAGTAGAAGAATTGAAAAAACTAATATCGCAGGAACAACTGGACGAAAAACAAGATGATATAGATATGAAAGAATAAATGTGCTACTATATAATTTCTTCTAGATACCCCTGTTGAATTAACCTCTCAACATCTGACTTTCTTACAAAAAACTGGGAGTCTTTAATTAAATTGAATGAACCGTATTCTGTAGTCACTTCTCCACCATCTTTCAAAACTCTGACGTCGATAAATATATTCTTTGGTGGGTTTAAATCTCCACTCAAATCTATATCTTCAAAATCAGACTTGAAATTCATAATAAGATCTTGGTACTGCTTGAAAAAATCCTGTTCAAAATGGTTCAAATTATTCATATCCAATGATGTTGTATACCCTGTCAAATTCTTTGTTATTGGATTGACATTTGATTCCAATGAAGTTGAAGTGGGAGCACCTTCAATTGGATCTATATTTAACCAACAAAACTCAGCTATTTTATCAGCTCTCAATTTTTCATAAGCCAATAAACAACGTTTGTTTCTTCGCATTGATAAATGGGTCACAAATAGTTGACATTGATTGATTTTTGAATGTTTATCATTAATTTGTTCAATTTCATCGGATAGTTCTTGCACATCTTTACTAATAACTTCCTTTCTTTTGGCAAACACTGTGTTCATACCTGTTAATTCACTTCTTTCAGCAGTGAAATCCTTGGAATTTCGGGGATCGCTTTCTTTCCTTTCTATTTCTTTTATCTTCTTGTCTAATTCAACGCGTTGTTTGTTTATATCCTGTAGTTTCTCAATGGACTCTTGATATTGTTCTGTTAATGTTTCTAGTTGATCATTGATTTCTTCATGAACTTCAGTCAAATAATCTGCATCCTTGTTTAAATCATTTGTTTCTTTAACAATATCCCTCACTAGATCAGATTGGTAGATTGGAATACTGGCCAAGTTTGATGATCTCTTGGCATCTAGAATCAATTTATTAGCTGTGTCTCCATACATTAAGTAGGTGAATTGATGATATTAATGAAAGGTTGAAAAAAAGAAAAAAAGAACGCGTCGTATATCAACAGCAATATCAACTGGATTCCAAAATCTGTTACTTTGGTTTTTTCTTTTTACCAAATCGCAAACTAAATTTTCTCACGTGTATGATATCACGTGATGTTTAATTTCGTGTATGATGTGAATGCCCCGTCTCCCAAACGGCAGAGTGATGTCATGAAACTGATACTTTGATGTGAGCTATAAGGCACCAAATATCTTCAAATTTATATCCGGTAACTTACCAATGTGATAAAGAATTGATTCATACTCTATTATTTAGAGACTTTCCAAATCACACGACAGTATAACTCCTTGTTTAGTTAATACAAAGCGCAAAGCAAGGGGCTTCCATGAAGAGGGGGGTCAAATTCTTTTTTTTTTTCTAATTTTCTTTTATCTATTACAATTAACTGTTTACAGATAAAAATTAGATTGCTCTGTTGGGTAGAACATTACTAAATACGGCAACAAGTATGCATATGCAAGAATCAAACTGTTTATTGATAGGAGAAAAATGTACAACCCTGTAATTTCTTAATAATTTTGTGTTGAGAGTTAAGAGCAGGTCGACATTTCACGTGAATGATACTGGTTGTTTTTGATTTAAACATTAGCCGTACTCTCCGTTTATTTTACTGTACTTACTTTCCTTTTTTTTTTGTTTTTTTACTTGGTTAGGTCGTTTGGACAAAATTCTTTGTTTCGTTTGATTTAAAAACCACCGCCTGTGATTACAGCCATAGTTGTCGTGTTGGCGTATTCAAGCGAGAGAGAAAGAGGGACAAAAAAAAATAGAATCCCAAAAAGGTTTAACAATTTCTTTTTCCTTTTTTTTTCCAACAAAAGAACACTTGTGGTTGTCAATATTTCTTCCAATTAATTAATTGTACCCCACCAGCACCCCAGTTTGCTTTATTCAATCATTTAATTCAAGATTGATAGACTTCCATTGAAACGTTATAGCATCCCACTTCCTTATCTATTATCTTTGCATCCAAGAGAATATACATTTTATACTACCTTGCTTGCATATTAGATAACTCAGGAATTTATATATTGTCACCCTTTCTCCCCCTAGCAATTTTTGAATTAAAGATAAGACACAAATGCAACATAGAATCCCCCTTATAAGATCTTCTTCAAATGATGAGTTTGCCTCAGCATATTGTTTTGTCTCTCATGACAAATTTAATGTGGTACCTATTACTGCAAATATCACAGAAGATACTGAAGAAATATTGACAAACAACAACAATGGAAATTTACATGAAATCATCAAGGATCATGCTGATTTCACACCAGATAAGTTGTACTTGAAAAACAAAAACTTACTTTATAGTCTCAATAATCCGAGCATATCCGACGTTGAAGGAGAAAATAGTGTACCTTCAAGTACCACCAAGGATTCTCCTTCACCACCTTCATCTCCGCCATCTTCAAGTAACTCAGTGTTGAATGACGACCAGAAGAATGGTATTATTTCTCCATCAGCCTTATTCTTACCTAAATTGGTTATTAATTTAGAAGATAACTTGAAGAATGACTTTAAAGATGTCAAAGAGTTGCTATTAAAGATTTTTCCGGAATGGACCGACACAAGTAACGTGACCACCAAGCAACTAACAGGAGGTATCACCAATATGTTGTTGTCCTGCAAATATTCTGATTCAGAACCTGTCTTGATTCGAGTTTATGGTCATGGTACGAATTTAATTATTGATAGACACAGAGAATTTATCTCCCATTTAATTTTAAATTCAATTAACTTGGCACCTAAGGTATATGCGAGATTTAAGAATGGTATGATTTATGGATTCTTGGATGGAAGATCCTTGCAACCGGAAGAATTAAGTAACAAAACGTTGTATCCCTTGATTGCTCAACAATTGGGTAACTTGCATAAAAAGGTTGATTACACATTAATTGAACAAGGTATTGAAAAACTTAGAACCTTAAAGTTGGGAATGAGAAGGAGAAGATCATCCAGTAGTAGTCTATCCTTCAAGAAGAAACCGAATAACAAGAAAAAATTCATATCGAATATCTGGGAATTGTTGGATGATTGGATTAATATCGTGCCTGTAAATGAAGACTTGATATCATCTTTCCAACAGAATTTACCAGATGAAATTGTAACTGAGGATAATTTGAAAGATATAATAAAAAAAGAATTTGCGTGGTTAACCAAAACTTTAACAACAAGTTCAAATTCTCCAACAGTTTCGTCTCATTGTGATTTGTTATCTGGGAATATCATCATACCTACTGATTTTGAGTTTAATAAAATGGACAACCTACCACCAATTTCTGAAAATCCAATTAAATTTATTGATTACGAATACATGTTACCGGCACCAAGGGCATTTGATATTGCTAACCATTTAGCTGAATGGCAAGGTTTTAATTGTGATAGATCAGCAATCCCTGTTCCCTCAAATTCCAATCCAACATTAGTTACTTGGTGTAAGGGCTATTTGAATAATTTTGATGCTTCATCAAAAGATGTAGAGAGTTTAATTGATGAAATCAAGGCATATTATGGTTTACCTGGATTCTACTGGGGTATTTGGGCAATGATTCAAAGTGAAATTTCAAGTATTGATTTCAACTATCTGAATTACGGTAAACTAAGATTAGAGGAATACTGGAATTGGAAGGAACACTTTTTAACTGAACTTTGACTATGAAGAATAAAATAAAATGAAATAAAATAAGAAAAAATGTACATGTATTATCTAACTTCCGATACTATTTACACAATACACGAAACTTTCATCACCTTCGTAAATCAACAATTGTAGTGTGCTGAGTTCTTGAGGACACCAAAATACACCATTTATGACCCTTGTTGTATTCTTTGATCAATGTATTCTGAATGTTGATTGCAAAACTTTTGGGGAAATTATTGGTGGTGAAGACTACTTTTCTGATCCATTCATCCTGTTGGTGGATGGAGGTTATACTAATCATATCAAGAATTTCATCTCTTGCATCAATTACAATTACCGGACCTAAACTTAATTCTTTAATAGTTGCTTGACCACATAATTTGGCCTCATTTTCCAGTTCCCATTTATCACGCTTATTTTTCCTTCCTCGGGGAGCATCGTTATTCACAACAATAATTTTCTGGTCAATATCAACAGTACTAACAGGACCAGATAATTCATCCTGTTCTGAACTGTTTGCAATACTACCATTCATATTGTTGGCAGCTGATGATGGAATTGGGTTGGTTTCTTCTTGATCATCATCATTTTCTGATTCACCAAGTTCATTAACTAAATACGTCACTAGTTCGTCGAATTCAAGATCTATTTCTTTGCCATTGATAATATTTTTAACCCTCAATGGTTTGAATATTGATCCTGACTTTCTGAATTTCTTATTACTGACATTACTCGGCACTTGACGGATTATAACTACCCAAGTGGCTCCATCTGTGTTTGCATTGTGGAAGATTTCATCTTGTGATTTACAGGACAAACTAATGTCAGCACTAATATTTCTGCTCCATAAACTCGACAACAAAGAAAATCCACATTGATTCAAAAACTGTTGTTGGGTTGAGCCAATTAAAACCTTGCACCTGCTTCCTTTCCATTTGGTTAAGTCCAATTTTGACTTACGCGATATCAAATTCCTCATCAAAAGGAACAACAAACTAGTTGTCAACGTGAACCCAACACCATGAGGCGTCTTGACATTGGTACTGACATTCGCTAATGATCCAATTAACGAGTCAAATCGACCACCCGTTACTAACCTGGTATACCTCTTTGATTTGTCGGATTTAAATATTGCTTGGAACATGATACCTTTGGTGTAGTACTTAGAATTGTAATTACTTAATGGGTTGAAAACAACTGGAACCTGAATATTCATCTGTTTCAAAATCTTGTACACTTCAATTAAGTAAGTATATGCTCTCTCGATTTTGATCATTTGTGGAGAATCAACCATTAATTTAGTCAACTTTTGTCTAGATTTTTCTATTTCACAGGTGATATTGAAAGTATCAACAAGATCCTTGGTCACTGTGTGAGGTACTTGAAAACCTTCTCGCAAGTATCGCTTAATTTCGTCTGGCGTTTTATCAATACCCAATTGTGACAACACGCCAAATATATCTACCTTTCTCTTTTCGTCAATACCAACATTCTCAAATGCAAAAGTGGTAACGGCGTCTAGAATATCGTAATGATTTATCACGATAATGGCATTCTTGAAACACGGGAATGTATTAACAATGTCTTCTACAATTTTTAAACATTCAGCATCGTGAGAAAATAAACTGGATTTGTTGGTATCTGAATTGCCAACGATATCAAAGTGCACAGCACTATATCTATCAGGTATACCTACCCCTCTTGCATTTGGTCGATAAACAAACTCATGACGGTATATTTTAGGAATGGCTGTCATGTCTGTTTTACTCAAGAATCTTGCGGTTGGTAAAGTTAACTCGTAAGGCAAGGTTAAAACTGAACCGCTTTTGTCAAGAATTTCATACACTTGCTCACGTGCTTGGAAAGGAACTTTGGGTGATAACAAGTTGATATTCAAATTTTCTACTGCACCATGAGTGGTGAAAATCTTGTAAATTTCATTCATGATTTTGTCAAATAGTAAATAATCATTTGAACTAATCAACCCACTGTGCTTGTCATTATCAAACATAAGATCTTTAGCCAACAGATAAGGTTGATTAAATAATGTTTCTCTAACTTGTTGTTGCCAGGGTGATGCTGGATCAGCAAGAGATTTTAATGCTTCTTGAATAACTTGATCTTGATGTTCTACTGGTAACCATCCACTGGATAACAAGTCCTTTGCAGACATTCTGTTTTGGGGATTATGATCCAATAATGATCTAATAATTTTCTTTTCCGTTTTGTATTTGCTAACGACAAAATTAGTAGGGAACTCAACTGTCTTCAAACGCAAATCATTCAATATTTTAGCTCTCTCCATGCCCGTACTCAATGGATAACACATCTCAAAGAATATGATTCCCAAGGAGTACATATCGACTTTTTCATCGTAATTACCTGTTGCTACCTCATTGGCAGTATAAAACAAAGTTCCCACAATTGTAGATAAATCTCCATTGACATTCTTGGCAGCATTTGTAGATACTTGATTGTTAGTCAGCACAATTGAAGAGAATTGGCTGTTTTTGGCCAAACCGAAGTCTCCGACTTTAATATTATTCGACCGATCAATGAAAATATTCATCGGTTTCAAATCACGATGAATAAATCCTTCACGGTGGATATACGACACCGCTTCAAGTAATTGACGGAATAATCTCCAGTATTCATCAGGGTTTCCAGGTAAACCCTGTTCAATCAAATTCAAAAGTGTATTATTCTCGCAAAACTCCATCTGAATATATAAAATCGATTTTGGTGCAATTTTAATAATTGGTCTTTTTGTTACTTCACGAGATGAGATTTCTTCAGATGTCTCTTCGTTCTCTCTGTCATCAGTAGATCTTGCAAACACAAACGGATCATCGTCATCATCGTTTTCATCTGAACTCTCGTCATCAAATTGGATTTGGGGATCAAAGGACGTTGATATGTAGTCCACTTGAAATGAATTATCGTAACTTGGCAAAACCGACGACGATCTGCCAATTTGATTAGAAAATGACTCATCATCATCTTCTTCAGATTCAGTTTCGGTTTCGGTTTCGGTTTCACTCTCATCGCTGGCTATAGCAGAAGTACTATTGGATGGATTTACCCCATCTTCTAGCTCCTCTACCCAAGTTCCGTAGTATCGGACAATATATTGATGATTCAATCTGGCAAGTGACAATACTTCACTCAACAAAGAATCTAATTTATCAGCACGATGCTTAATCTTCTTTATCGCATAAAATGTTCCTTCCATTCTATTACGTGCTTTAACAACTTCACCAAATCCTCCTCGACCCAACTTACCTATTTCCTCAAAATCCCTTGCATATCTACCCATATTTCTTTGACTTCCAGAAGGCATGAGGGTGGCAGAATTTTCACCAAAGTATGGATGCTGAGTATTTTGATTGGAGAGCCTACGACGTGAGATATTCTGAGGTATGTTTAATCGATTATTTGTTGGATTGGGAGTAGCCTTGTTCCTCTCATCAATTTGAACATGCTTTCCAGAGGAGGTATCTGCATTTTTCATTAGTTTTGATAAATTGGTTTCCGATTGTAATTTCGAAATTATAGGTCCATCCCGTAAAAACTTTACCGCATTTAATTCCATTGGTGATAATCTTTTTGAAAGTTTCACCTGCAACATTTTACTCAATACGTCATACACCAATGATGCATATTCTTCTGCGCCAACAAAATCATCGACTAAAAAGTTATTGATAAAATCTGCGGGTGTCTTGTATGTTGTGCTCAAGATATCAAATCCCAACATAACTCTTAAAAACAACACACCTAAATCCCAAATATCTGATTTATAATGATAACCTGAAGTCTTTAGTTCTGGGGGCCTCCATGCTTCTGGGTACATTCTAGGGCTCGAAATAGCATGCAATTCGTCATTTGGATGCGATGATAACATTTCAAGTATTCTAAACCCATACGAAGGGTGACACAACTTCAACACTTTCTTTGCGCTAATAGCTACAGAATCTTCTCCCGTGAAAAAGCTACCCCTGCTGTTTAAATGCTCATTCATGGAATTCTGATAATATAGTTCATCCACTTCTTGGAAAATAACAATTGTTAATGGACATATAAGCTTGTGAATAAATCCTGCATTATGCAAATATTCAATCGCTGGTAACAATTGGATCAACCATGTTCTTGCAAGTGCCCAATTGATAAACTCGGCTGTGGGTAAAATATCGTATAATGTTTCACTAACAGGAGAAAACTCAGTTAACAATCTAATTCTCCAACTATTAGTGGTGCTATCGGATTTTTTATCTATCTGAAATCCCACTAGTTTAAGAATATTACTATGGTGGAGATTCATGACCAATTGTAATTCTGATTCTAAATCCTGTATCTCTCGTTTACCATTTTCTGTCTGCCAGTACGTATTAGTCAAGTCGATAACTGTAAGCAAGTATGATAAATCAGTACCTTGCTTATCAATCCTATGTTTAATATCAGGAGCTATATAAGGTTTAACAAGATACTGAGTACCAATTGAATTATAAATTCCCTTTTGGTTATACTTGATGAACCCCAGTATAGCTCGGAATTTAAATTTCCTTCTCGTATTAGGGATAGTCTCCTCCATGGGATTTTCAAATATGAAAAATTGGTCAATGTCATGAGGTAGTAAAGAGTCCTCAGCATATGAATCATCAAAGTCTTCCACTTCATCAAACTCACCTTTTATTTTTTGAATTTGTTCGTTCAACTCCTTGTTTTGTTTGCGTTTGGCCAATTCCTCCTCTCGGCGTTGTTTCTCTTCTTTTTCTTCCAATGCTTTACGTTCATTCCTCAACCGTAATTCTCTTTCCTCTTCCAATGATAAAACCTTTTCGGTGGTTGATTGAATTTCATCCAATAAGAATATCAATTCACTTATGATGGTGAATGAAACTTCTTCCTCTGGATACTCTATTATTAAATCCTTCCATTTCTTATCCAACTTGGCTATATTTGCCTTTAGTAAATTCTTTGCATTCAAAAGCTTCACTTTGGGTGGAGAGAGTGGATATGTCAGTGTAAATTCTATATCCAATGTAATTGATACCGTTGGTCTTTCTGGATTACTTGATGACGATAGGAAAACTTGAAAATGAGGGCTGGGCTTTTTGTTCCAAACCAACCCTTTTGGTGTGATGTCTTTAAATATATCACCATATATTGATGATATACTGCTAATTTCATCCTGTTGTCTATGTTCCAAATCCAGACTAATTGATGTTTCTGGCATTTGTACGTTGGTTGTAGTGCAAAAGGTGGAGATATGTATGATACTGTATGCTTGGGAATTAACCTTTATTTTTTTTTGACTGAGGTTGATGAAGATGATGATGATGACTGGTAAGGGAGAAGCCCAAACAAAAAAAAATAATAGAAACATTTGCTAAGAGAGAACAATTACGTGAACTGTAAAGAGAAAATCTACAAACGCGATCATCTTTCTTCTTCCTAATACTAGATATGCCATTGGTTGATTACATTGAACCTGGGCCAGATACTATTTGTGTTTTATTAGCAACGGACAATCATGTCGGTGTTTATGAAAATGATCCAATTCGTGGGGATGACGCGTGGAAAACATTTGAAGAAATAACCCAACTCGCCCTGCTGAAAGATGTTGATATGATTATTCATGGGGGAGATTTATTTCACATTAACAAACCATCAAAAAAATCCATGTACCATGTAATAAAATCATTGCGTACAAATTGTATGGGAGATAGGCCATGTGAGTTGGAGTTATTAAGTGATCCAGTGTATTTGGCCAATGGAATTGAAGAAGTAAATTATGAGGACCCTAATCTAAATATTTCGGTACCTGTATTTGCAATTAGTGGTAATCATGATGATGCCACTGGAGAAGAGTTTATCCTGGCGATTGATTTATTAGCTGTTACAGGGTTGATTAATCATTTTGGAAAAGTCCGTGACAGTGAGGAGATTACAGTTTCTCCCGTGTTGTTGCAGAAGGGGACAACCAAGTTGTCCTTGTATGGTATGTCAAGTATTAGAGATGAAAGACTACACAGATTATTCAGAGATGGTTCTGTAAAGTTTCAACGTCCTTCCTTGCAGACAAATGATTGGTTTAATTTTTTAGCATTTCATCAGAACAGAACTGAACATAGTTATATTTCTACAATTCCAGAGAATTTCTTACCCAGTTTCTTGGACTTTATTCTATGGGGCCACGAACATGAATGTATTCCACATCCACAGCACAATACAGAAACTACTTTTGATGTTCTACAGGGTGGTTCTTCTGTGGCAACACAGTTAACTGAAGGGGAAAGTGCACCCAAACATGTCTATGTTATGAATATCAAGGGAAAAAACTATTCGATAGAAGCAATAGAATTGAAAACAGTACGTCCCTTTGTCATCAAGGATATCGAATTACTGAAAACCGATCTTATTCCTGGAGCTGCATCAAGAAGTGATGTCATTGCTTATTTAACTGAAGCAGCAGAGAAAGCTATTGAAGAAGCAAATCGAATATACAGAGAAAAAAACAGGCAACTATTTGATGGGGATGAACAGCCAAAAGTTCCATTGCCGTTGGTTAGGTTACGTGTGGAATATAGTGGAGGATTCGAAATTGAAAATGTAACTAGATTTTCAAATAGGTTTGTGGGTAAAGTGGCAAATGTCAATGATGTTGTTCAATTTTACAAACGAAAAGTACCACCACGTCAAAGTACGAGTTTGACTAGGAAAACTAAATTTGATGAAGACTTACTTGAAGAAAAGTTGAATGAGAGAAAGGCAAACGATTTGAAATTGAAAGATATTGTGAGTGATATGTTGAAACAGACACAATTAACATTAGTTCCTGAGGATGGTATTAATGAGGCTGTTCAAAAGACCATTGATAATGAAGATAAGAATATTTTGAGTCAGTTTATTACAAAAGAAATCAAAAAAGAAACTAAAGCGTTATTGAGTATTGATATTGATGAGAATGAGTTCCACGGAAGCGATGAAAAACATGCCAAGAGTGCGTTTAAACAAGTTTTGATGAAAATTCGAGATTTGAGCAATCCGATTGATTTGGATTCTATAAATAGAGAATTGGATAGTGAACTGGTAAATCCGAAACCAAAAAATGGAAGGAAAAAAACCACAGCAACAAAGTCCAAGAGTAAAGAGGTTATGCTAAGTTCCGATGATTCAGATGTTGAAATGTTTGTCACTGAAGATAGTATTGCGCCTTCGTCCCGTCGAGGAAAGGGTAGTAGAAATTCTAAGCTGTCAAAACCAAGCTATACAGAAGATATTGACATACTAAGTGATGAAGATGACTATGCACCACCAAAGAAAACTGGAAGACATCGTAGATAGTTTATATTGAATATATGAAAAAGAGAGCGATTATTTATATACAGTATATTAAACTGATGTAGCTTGCTGAATCAATTCATCAATGTTAAAGTTTGCGTCACCTTCGTTGAACCCTTTCAATAGCTTGGTCTTTTCTGGGTATTTCCCACTATAGAAACGTTGCAAATTGACAATCAACAAATGTGCCTCATCCATAGTTATACCACTCTCTTTATCAACATACCCATTCATCAAGACCAAATCTTTGTCTCCAGCTAACTCCAAATGGAAAGTCAAAGTGGTGTGTGGGGTAGCGTACTCGCCATGCAATTTGTATTCTGCCAAAGTGGTAAACATACAGTTTATAGTTTCAGCTCCAACAAATTGCCATTGAACATATTGCAATTCATAACCATCTTGCAGTGGTTTTGGAACTGGTAAAAGAAATTGTTGGAATTTGAATGCGTTGACATACAAGTCGGCAAATTGCAAATGTTTCAAAACAGCATGCAAGGCACGATCATTGTTTACAAACCTGGCATTCCAAATCTTGATGATATCCTCACGAGGTAATTCTCTGGCTTTTTCAACATCAATAAAGTCATCTAATACTTTGTATGGCAATTTAGGCGCATCTGGGTCTCTTTTCCCACGAATCTTGATAGTACTATCACTTTTCTTTTCTTCGTCTTGTTTTTTCAATAATTCATGCAATTCTTCAGTTGGATCAACACCACCAAGTTGGGTTCTGACTTTTTCAATTTCGTCTTGAAATCTCAGTTTCAATTCTTCAACTGGAACACCCAATTCTTTAGCCTTTTGTTGTAATTTCATGGAATATTTCTCAAAGATGTCATTTCCAGCCAACTTCTCCATCCCTTGAGCAACATTTGAATCACCAAGTTTAACTTTGACTTCCTGAATCTTATCACTAAACTTCTCCTTCAAACCTTGCAAATCGTCAACATGTTCTTGTTTTTCCTTTTCTTCCAAAGGTTTTTCATATTCTTTGAAAACTTTCTCCGACGGGTCGGATTTAGATGAATTGAGTCTTATGGATTGAATCAGCCTACTGACTGAGACTAAAGGTCTAGAATGTCTAAGCACTATTCTTGGTAACATTGTTGTTCAATAATCTCAAGAAGAAACCAAATATGGAGTTGCAGAATTTTTTTTTAAAAATTTTCATGGAGGCTATTTTTCCCTTCTAATTGGTTTTTTCCGCGTACAAATTTTAAGAGAGACTTTTGGAACCAAATAGAAGTTTTTTCTTGGTTATTTTGCAATCTATTTTGATTGCTATTCAGGGGGGGTTGGCTGGGGGATAATGGCCAATGAAGCGTATATTCGTAATGGTAAACTATTAAAATGTGCATCTAATTCTTGCTATCGTCAGGTTTTGGGAGTTCTTGTTCTGGGATCACAGCTTCATCTGGCAGGGTATTCTTGAATTCTTCAGGAAGATCGTTAAATTCAATAACACTTGGATTGGTTTCAATTGCCTCACCTTTGGAATTCAAATAATCCAGTAAGTTAAACTTCTTGTTATACTCCATGAACCCTAAATTATCAGCAATTAAATGTCTTGTTTTACATGATGGACATTGAGCGACAACAGTACCATGGTCATATGCTTGTTTGGAGATATTGTGACTTGATCTGTTATTACACACATTACAAGTAAACTGTAATAACAATTCACCCTCTATTTTGTTTGGTAATGTTGCACTGCTTTGGCATCTTCTGAAGGTGGTGGTCACCAGGGTAGAAGGGAACCTGAAATGATGTGATAAAACTGTGGTTGCAGTCGCCTTAAGGATTAATCTTGAAGTTAATCCTGGTTTGGATAATCTTGTATTACGTATAACTCTGGAGATCATCTTGTATGTGGGGATATTGAACAAAAGAATCGCATGTAGAAAAGCAGAAAAAAAATTGGAAAAAAAGAAAAAATTGTACTGTGAGATTATATTATCACATCGCCAAAAAATTCTCATCCCAGATCACAAACAATTTATAATAAACAATCCGTCACCAATGACAGGAAGTCATATACCATCATCTATACGGAAGCTACTTGAACTATATAAAACCCTTTCATTACGACTTAGCAACCTTCTTCCTCAGAATATCAATTCATCTTTGTCTTCAGCAACAGATATTGCAATAATCAATAGCCAATGGCACCTACTACAGAATAATAGAACTAAAGGTGAAAGACTTTCACGTTTTGATGATTTGAGCTCACACATGTTCCTGGACCCTATTAAATTTGGACCATATGAGCTAAAGAAAACCTCTCAACTATTTGATACAGCGCAACAACCGCCAACAAAATCGTTGATTCCAAACACCAATGGTGCAGGTGTTTCTAAAGGGAAGTATATTACAAATGTTGAGAACTCAATTCGTTCTTATTATTCACCATATATTAGGCTTCCGAAAACCAAAAAAACTAGAGATTCATTGAAATTCTATAAAAACTCACTTAATAGTAACATCCCGATAACACTACTACTCAAATCAACTACGAGTTTGTTTTCGTCTGTATCAATGAACCACTTTGATAATACCTATTTGGGAATCAAAACCGCGGTGGATGAATTGAATTCAAGCAAGGGGGTGCGATATGATTTTTCAAGGATCCAAAATATTGATTTATTCAAGTTGGCATTAGAGTATAATAACTATGCGAATACCACGACAAAGTTTGTGTCTGGTTCAGTAAAGCTCCCGTGGAAGGATATTCATCAAATAGAAGATGATTTGGTCAACAGGATAACTGACACTCATGTAGCTGATCTCATACAAACGTCTACAGGAGAGCCAATACCACCGAATGATGTCAACTTACAACGGTATCTAGCGCAAAACGTGGCACTAGATTTAGTGGATCCTATAGAGATTATGGATTATTGTGAACAAATACCGTATACTGTACGGTTTACAAATTACTATTCCTTGAGTTTGTTGGACTTGGAGCAAGACTGCAATGATGAACTTGTCGAGTTGCTAGAATCTGCAGATGTGCAAATCATAGGTGCAAGGTTGTTCTTGAAGAATAAACAGCTCAACACCATGATAAATGAAATAATTATATCACAAGATGATGGTATAAAGACAAGTTATGAAGATCTATTGAAGTTAACGCATGTCCCTGACAAGAATGATATTGCGTTGTTAATGGAATATTTGGCAACTAAAGGGTTGGTGAGGGTTAAACAAAGCGCTGATAATAACGCATTATATGTATTACCATAGAATTAGTACTTTTATTTTCATGTATATATTGTCAATGACGTAATTGTAAAAGTGGTTAGGATATGCCGATTGCCGTACTTGGTCGCCGGTTTTCTCATGCGTGTGGTGTGGAGCAATACTAAGAATAAGCAAGGGAACAAAAAATAAAAAACAATAAAAAAAAAAAATAAACATTACCTTAATGATAAACCCACTAGCATTGAGATTCCCAAATTTAACAAATGATATCACAATCTGGTGTACCAAGGCTAGCAAAGCCATTGATTGTGTTGCTCTGTGTTATATTATTGTACTATATTACGTCAAACCAGGATTCAAGTGATACTCAAGATTTGGTGGTACCTGATTCCAAGATGGATCAAATGTTTGTTCAACAACAAGAGGAAAACCATGGACGTAATCAAGAGGAAATACGACAGAAGAATATTTTTCCTGTGGATAGGAAATTTCTTGAGCAAATGGATATGAAAGTCAAAAAATGTCCTGACTATATTACATATTCCCAAAAAAGACATGCGCCGTATTCAAGTGGGAAATACCAGTACCCATATATGAGACCAGCCCCGAAGTGTCGAACTTTTCAAAGTGAGGCAGTTGAAAAAGTTATAGAAGATTTAAAGTCCAAAATTGCCGACCCAGATTTGAGCCGATTGGTAGAGAACTGTTTGCCAAATACTTTGGACACTACTATCTTATGGCACAAGAACAAGCCAAACAATGCTGCACGCGGTGACATGAGAATATTTCCCCAATCTTTTATTGTAACTGGAGATATTCATGCTGAATGGTTAAGGGATGCTGCTAGACAATTGTCTGTGTATCAGCCTTTGATTAAGCATGATCCTAAATTGAAGGAATTGATTTTGGGTGCAATCAATACTCAAGCCTATTATGTTGTTGATAGTCCTTATTGTAATGCCTTCCATCCACCACCAGGCTCAGGGGTTAAAAAGGGCAATACAGCTTTTGATCTGGTTTTTCCTACTCCTAATTGGAAGCAAGTGTTTGAATGCAAATATGAAATTGATTCTTTGGCTAGTTTCCTAACCTTAACTAATGATTATTATGAAAATTCCAATGGAGACTTGAGTTTCATCAATAATATGTGGATAAGAGCATTGGAAAAACTATTAGTGATTATGAGAAGAGAAAGTGTTGCATCATTTGATGAAGAAACAGGTCAGGCAATGCCGTTCTACTATTCATTCCAAAGGAATACAAACATTGGTTCTGAAACATTACCATTGGGAGGTGTTGGTAATCCAGTTAACTATGGCACTGGCTTGATTAGAAGTGCCTTCAGACCAAGTGATGATGCCACAATTTTACAGTTTTTCATTCCAGGAAATATTCACATGCTCACCGAGTTGAGACGAGCTAGAAAAACTTTTGTAAACCATGACAACATACCAAGAGATCTTTTGATTGTGGAAACGGTGGATAGCTTTATTCAAACATTGAGTGTTGGTATTGAGAAATATGGTATCAATAACCATCCAGAATTTGGAAAAGTATATGCTTACGAAGTTGATGGTTATGGAAGTGCCACATTTATGGATGATGCTAATATCCCATCTTTGTTATCGATTCCTGATTTAGGTTATACTTCAGTTGATGATGAAATCTATCAGAATACCAGAAAAATGATTTTGTCGAAAGAAGGAAATCCTTATTTTTTGAAGGGTTATTATTTCGAAGGTATTGGTGGACCACATATTGGAATTAAGAACGCATGGCCAATGTCATTATTGATGAGAATCAGAACTACTGACGATGATGAAGAAATATTAAACAGTTTGGACTTGGTAATGAAAACAACAGGAAATTTGGGATTGATGCACGAAAGTATAAATGTCAACTCCAGAAACGGTAAAGATTATACCAGACCTTGGTTTGCTTGGTGTAATTCTGAATTTGGTAAAACAATCTTACACTTGGCAAAACACAAGCCTCATTTGATTTTCAAGAAAGAGTTTCACAAACAATCATACGATATTGATAAAGTATTTTCATTAGAATAGGACTATAAATAACATATATATATATACACACATTTATTGAGTTCTATTTATATAATTTGCAATATCTTCAGCAGTCTTTGAAGAAGCAGGTTTTGCCATGGATTCAAATGCTTGTTGATATCTCGACTGTAAATCAGCATCAGTTGAGGAAGTAACTTCTCCTTGACGATCTTCTGGAAATGTGTATTCTCTTTCTGGCTCTTCGTCTTCATCTCTCATCACTTCCCCTTGGTACTTATCATCAACTTCCTCATTTTCATCTTCATAATCAGACAACACATCAGAGTCCTTTTTATCACTCATTTTCATATCTTTCATTAATTTGTTCAAAGATTTAGCTTGTCTCTTCTTTTCATCTTCTTCCTTTTGTTTCAAAATTCTCTCCCTCTCGGCTTTATAGTACTCGTTGTATTCGTCAACCTTGTTATCAACAGCATTCATGAAATCATCAAATCCGTTACCAGTATAACTACTAACACCGACCACATCCAAATTCGAATAAAATTCTTCCAACATTAAACTCATCGAATTGATTAAAGAACTCATGTATCCACTGGTTTGTTCTCCATTTAGTTCGTTATCTTTTTTAACGGCGGCCTGAAAACTTTCAAAATCAGTCATCCATTCTTTAGCAAACTCACAGTCGGTAACATCTGTCTTGTTAAACACAACAATCATTGGCAACTTGGTTTTGTACAAAATAGAACAGGCATACAACATATTTGACATAAATGTGGTTGGACTGGTGTTTCTTGGTGTATCAACAATATAAGCAATAACTGTGGGGAATTCACTGGCAAAAGATTCAGTTATTATAGCACCACTTGCACTCCATATAAAACATTCGATTTGACCTGGAGTATCAATAACAACATTGTTTATCTTATCCTTCTTCTTTTCGATCAATTTAATAACCTGGTCTATTTTGGTGGAAAATAAATTCAACGATGTAACAATAGCCCCATTTGGTCCTAGGTTATATTGTTCCATAACTTTCTTGTATTTAACTGAATCCCTAATATCGATATTTGCCCCAAATGGTACTTTCAAAACTGCTGGATCCAAGTTTATAACATATGGTGGAGTCTTCTTCGAGTGTAAATGTGAATTCAATCTCTGCACAAATGTGGTCTTACCGGAACCTGCCATTCCGATACATATAACAGTAGGTGGTGCATTGGATGATGTAGACATTGTCGTTGTAGTTGCTGTTGTTATTTGTAGAAAAGAAGTAATTAGAGATGGCAATGAATTTTTGATTTTCGGAATTTTGAATTCTTTTCTTTTTTTTTTTTTTTTTTGCTTTCTGCGATGTTCTATACAGTGTATTACGTAATACATCAACTATACCTTTCTAAAAATCTATCAACGGCACCATCGAAAACACTCTTGTGAGACAAAATTTGAATGTTTTCAGCTTCTCCATTAAACACTTTATCGGCTTGTGGAGCTCCCGGACTACCTAAATTAGGCATCTGTGGTTGTTGTTGACTTTGTTGTTGCATCAATTCGGCAGCTTCGTTTGATCCCATTAACAAAGAATAAATAGGCTTCAATCCGAACAAGTTAACAAAATACCAAGAAATACTAGAAACGTACCTGACATTCAAATCAGGAGTATTGACCCCATTCTGTAACATATTTTTGAACCCATCAGTCAAAGGAAATGGCAACTTCATAACAACAAACCCAGCAAAGAAATAATTAACCCATCCCATAATTACTGTTTGAGGAATATAACTCATCAAGTTTCCTTTTGCCATTTGCATGAGTGCTTCGTTTGACCCAAAAGCAGCCATTGGATCATCTGCACCATTTGAATTGGGCTTTTTGGCAATGAATTCATCCGATTTCAACGTTGCAATAAAATATTTCTTGCGGATTTCAAAATCTGTGTCATTCAATACCGAATTGTTTTCTCGAAAACATCTAGCACGTTGAAGGAATTGGCCCTCACGAACAGTCTTGTACTCCTGTAATTTTGGTTGAGTTTCTAGTAAAAAAGTGGCATTGGATCTTAACAATCCAACTAATACCATTGTGACGGAAATCGGCAATAATACCCAGTACTTCAACTGAGGATCTAGTAACAAATCAGGGGTTATCATTGTTTAAATGGGGGGAGATATTGGCTGTCAAGAGTTGTTGAGATTTGTTCAAAAAAAAAAAAAAAATAAATGTGCGAGGCTATTGTAAATATCAATACCCGGTCGTGTGAAATGACCATAGTGCTAAAAACTCGGTACCAATACAAGTGATCCAAATGTCATGACTAAGAGACTCTTCATCTCTAGGTGTATGGTTCAACGGATATTAATTAAGTAAATAAAAAATATTGACACCGACGAGATTCGAACTCGCGCATCTTACGATAGTAGAAACCTCTGAAACAGAAGAAGAAATCAATCTTGAGTCTACCGCCTTAGACCAACTCGGCCACAGTGTCATTCACGTGATTGGTTGAAACACTTCGCATTAACAGGTAGTAACTAGAGCTAACTCATTGTGATTAAGGTGAATCAATCCCAATTTGAGATTATTTGTTCATATATACAATAATGACTAGGTATTCTGGTTTGTCAAGTTTATCTTGTGGTTTTTTTTATCAAACAATTTATAATACTTTTGTTTGAAATTGGGTAAATTTTAAGAGTAAAACCCAATTGTCGTATAATCTTGAAATCGCTAAACATGTGAGCAACTTAAGCGGTTTGAATTAGTTACTACAGTGTCAATCAAACCCAAAATCTCCACCTTCCACAATGGAATATTTGTTACTACACATATGGAAACTTCTTAAATGGTGTGTTTGTGTGGAATATCAAAAAAATTCTATTTGTTAAAGGAAACTTGTCCTTTTTTTATTTGCAACACAACCATACCAATATCCAGCATAATCATCATGAACTCGATCAACAGCAAAGAGATTTTAGCATTCTTACCTCAATCACCAACATCTCCAGACTTCAAAAAGCCTCCAAAATCGTTTCTTGATAGATTCAAGGGAAAGCTCATTTGTACAGACCCACGGTTTTCTGTGTTTAAGAGAGCACTACCACCTGCTCCAATAGAAGATACACCCTCTGACGAGTCACCAGATACTTGCCACACTACAAGCTCTTCCATGTATTTAGCATTGGCAAAAAAGGCTGGGGCTGGTTATACTCAAAGTTCACCAGATGAATTGCAGGATTTTACGATATCCACCTTGGAAGATATGCGGGACGAATTCTTTATCTTTGATGACACAAATAGGTACACAGGTGTTGCAAGAAAAAGCATGACTCCATTTGAAATGGTTGTTACAACTAGAAAAAATATAAATATTTATTAAGTATAAGAATTATATAGTATTACAATACAAAAAATTTAAGGAAACGTTGTCTCTTTGACCCCTTCTCCTTATTCTCCACAATTAGTTCTTCTCCTGCGGATTGTTCTGAAAGTGGTTGAGATTCAGGATTTGGGGTATCAACTGTAGGTTTCATTACCAGAATGGCAGTAATTTGAGGCGTATTCCCTGTTGATACAGAAACATTTGGAGGTGAAAGTTCCTGTGAAACGACCGCTTGTACTGGTTGTCTTGGTTCTTCAGAGGTAGATCTATAGTCTTCAATCACATCGATAGCTTCAGTTTCATCCACAGTTTCATCATCGTCAGCATTATCCAACTCCACATCCACGGTGTTGTCATCAATCAGCTGCAAATGCGGTACAGGGACATGCTGTATACGCTCTTCACTGACACCATTGGCCAGAGATGATGTTGCTGATTTCAGTACCGCAACCTTTATTGAGTCTTCAACAGCAGGTGAAACGTTATCATTCAAGTTCAAGTTGACATCCTCGCTAGATTCAGTATAATAAATAGGCGAGTCGGTTGGTATACCTGCTTTATACAAAATACCATTGGCTTGCTCAGAGGGTTTATCAAGAGAAGCAGCAATAGTGGGACTAGTCGCAGACGAAGTAACATTTGCTGTGATCTCAGCAAGGGCAACATTAGCTGTTGTCTCTGGAGCGGCATCACTATGACCGATCACAGGAGAAGCAACACCATGATCACTTTCAGGATGAGTGATTACTAGATTGGCCTCTGGTTCCGTCACAATGCTTTCTTCATGAGTGGTATCCAGTACAAGATTTGGGTTTGGGACAACACCCTGTGGGTCCGTTGGGTTATAAAACCTTCCATGACCATGAATCGTTTTTGACCCTTCAGTGTGATCGTGTTGACCCTGCTCCAAATCTGATTCTAAAACACGTTCTTGAATTGTTGAAGCTTGTACGGCAGGTTTTGGAGAAACTATGCTCGGGACCTCAGGTGATTGCAGAACAGGTTGCACAGAAGGTTGCTGTGCTATAGAACTATCTTTCAATACCAGAGCCTGTCCATTTGAAGCTTGTAGTGGAACATACTGTTCAGTGGCTACAACAGCTACAGAAGCGGCAGGAACAACTCCATTTTCAATATTAGCAGATGATTCACCGGGTATAATGGAATGTGAACTTGCTGAACTTCTTCTTCTCGACTTGAATTTATCTAAAAACTTCTTCTTTTTGTTTGCCTTTTCTTGTTCTTTGAGTAACTTAGCTTCCTCTTTCAGTCGTTTCTTTTCGTCTTCAGCTTGTTGCTTAGCCAACTTAGCTTCTTCCTTTGCTCTTCTCTTTTCCTCTTCTGCTCCTTCTCTCAATTTTCGTTTCTCCTCTTCTTCGGCCTCTTTGGCTTTTACCTTAGCCAATCGTTTTTCTTCTTTCGCACGCTCTTTTCGGCTAGGCCTATGCTGAGGTTGATCTCTCATAGTCAAGATGTAATTAGGGGATTTAGGTGACTCTTGGACAACCGCTGGCTTTTGCTGAATCTTAGGTGATGGAATAGTTGGTTGCACTGGTTCCTTTGGTGTAAGTGGGATGAATGTATATTTGGACTTCTTAACCGTTTCAGGTGACAGCAGTTTTGGTGGTGGTGCTGTTACTGGTGGTTGGACCACATTCGCATTACCATCACCAAAAACCTTCTTATTTGCCGCTTTATATGCAGCTGCATAAAGTTCTTCATCAGTTAACTTCTCCTTCTTTGGTTTAACCGGTGTCTCCTTTGGACTATATTTTCTTGTTTGCACCTTTGGATTAAATCTTATAGACGAGGGAGGTGATTCAAGCTGTTCGTGATGGTTATGCGTTCCGTTAATAATAGGTGGTTCATTCTGTGCCAGCATAATTGATCCGGCGGAATTTTTTAATATCGACCTTGGTTTACCCGTACTATTCAAAGATGTTGTTCTTTCATAATTTTGAGTTGGTGAGAAAGCAGCCCCCAATTGTTGTTTCGGCACATCATCTGTGTTCAACTTTAATTTTTCAGGAGCGTCTAATTCTGTATCAAGATCCGATCTAGAATAGTCAAAGTTTTCAAATTCTTCTATCATTCCCAAGTTCACATCTGCCACAACTATCCCACGATGAGGGTTACTGGCAGATGACAAACTATTCAACCTCGAATTGGAACGAGAAATATTCTTTGTGGTTGTCTCAATGATATTAGACCCATCCGGCAACGTCCTGATTGTTTTGGTAGTGATTGAAGTAGTTCTTCCACTTGAGTCAACAACCCGTGTAGTTTTTGTAGTGATAACTTCTTCTTCCTCCACCAATTCTTCCTCTCCGGTACCTTCTTCATGGATATATTGATGTTGTAATGGTGAAGTCACTCCAGGACGACCACTATAACTGTGTCGAGATGACAAGCTGTAGCTTCTACCATTAGCATTACCCACGCTATAGGAAGGCTTTGGGTTGTAGGTATACAGTCTCATTGAGTTAGATCGACCAGTGGACAATGAGTTAGATCGGCCAGTGTAATGTCTCTGGGTAGCAGATTGCCGTGGTTGTTGTTGATGTTGATGTTGCTGTGGCTGCAGCTTGATTGGAGTAGAATGCATTCTTAAAGCCGCTGCTGCCGCTTGTCCTGCACTAGTCATTGATTGATTTCTTTGCGGTGATTGTTGAGTAATTGGGAGACCGTACTGTTGATTGGGGTTATGATAAGAATTGATCTCAGTAGCATATTTGCTAAATCCCTGATACGACTCTGAGCGTCTCTACCATTTTTATGCTGTTAGTAAAATCACATATCTTAGACGACTTACGGGGCACCCCATTAATCTTCTATAGGAAAGAATACATACTCTTCTATTGAATAAACCTGCCATTGGTACAGTTAAATTCTTATTCTATCTTAAAAATCTAATAAACTGCTAGCTTGGGAAGAAGAAAAAAATATGGAAGGAGATGAAATTGCTGTTGTTTACTATTTTTTTCTTTTTGGTTTGGTTTCTTCTCATTTTCTTAGTATTTTTTATGTAAGGAATCCTGTGAATGACACAAAAGATTATGAAATTCATTTCTGAGAAAAGCAATCTAAGGTCGTGTAAATCCATCTCATTTCAGAGATATTGTACACAAATGAGATTCGTCAAAATTACGCACAGAAACTTTGTTTTTTTCCTTACGATTATGTGATTCGTTAGGAAAGCAATGTAAAGTTTATTATGAGTTATGAGTATTTTTTTTTACATGGAATACCCGGAATGTGGCTGTTGTGTTGTGTTGATCAATATTGCCAGACTGTCAACTTTGTACATGTGGATACTACGTGCGCATATTCCTATGAGTTTCTAATCACGAAGAGATAAAGTCGTTTTTTCGTTACGGGTATTGATTAGCGGATATGCGGATTTGTAAGCTTAGTAAAATAGTGTGATGCGAATTCTGGAGACATTAATAAGCAACAGGTTATATAAATTGCGAATTTGAACTATCGATTCTGACTTATTTCATACCTTTTTTTTTCTATACATAAGATATATGAACTTTTACATTATCCCTATCGTTCTTTCTGTGTTATATTACTATTACTACTATAAAAATCCCACGGTTATGAGTGCTACTACTACAATTACCAAGAAATTCATCCAGAATCCAAACCCATTTCCAACCTACTTCTTTTCCCATGGTGGTCCAACTTTTATGTATGAAAATGATGATTTTGGAAACAAAGGAGCCTGGAACACGGTTAAGAAGATTGGGACCAATATCAAGAAAAATTGGAAACCAGATTATATAATTGTTGTTAGTGCACATTGGCAAAGTACAGGTACCAATTTGATTGAAATCAATTATCCAAAGAAATCCCCAGAAAACCCATTGATTTATGACTTTTACGGGTTTCCAGATCACATGTACAAAGAAGAGTTCCATACTTTAAACAATTTATTTGTTGCTAATCAGGTTAAACAAGAATTGGAAAATAACGGGTTTAACGCCAGTCTTACCAATCGTGGTATAGATCACGGAGTTTGGGTCCCATTCAAAGTTGCCTTTAGTGATTATACAACCCAATCAAAACAACAACCTGAAGAGAAAGGTTTGGATTTACCAGACACTGCTGTGATTCAGGTTTCATTGACATCAAATGATGGAGATTTTGATACACATTTCAAGTTAGGTCAAGTTTTGAGTAAGTTCAAGAATGAGTTGATCTGGGATGAAACAAAACAAAAATATTTATCTGGTTTGGTTATTTGTTCTGGTATGTCGGTACATAATTTAAGAGATTTAGGTGCTTCTTTCCGTTACCCTTCTGGTATGCCTTATGTTAAGCCATTCAACCAGTTGTTGACCAAAACTGTTGAAAACAAAAAGGGCAACGAATTGTTGGATGCCTTCAATGAAATGAAAAAGAATACGTTATTAAGACAGGCTCATCCAACTTTGGAACATTTCGTACCAATAGTTGTTGCAGGTGGTCTTGCATCCAAGTCAAATGATAACATAAAGGAACTCTACAATGCTGCCCTGTATAGTTTAGGTTGGGGTGTTTACCAAGTTGGTGAATACAAACAACCTGCCAGTTCTTTATAGAATCATGTAAATATCAATAATAAATATATTATATATGCCCATAAGTTGCAAATCAACTGTACAAAATTCCCCTATCTATCTCTTCAACAATTCATTCAATGTTTTTTCAACACCTGCTTCATCTAATCCTTCTAAGTTTCTCTTGACTTCTTCACCTTTTTCAAATCTGGCAGTTAAAGTTGGTGGGATTCCATAACTTTCTCTGATTAAAATTGGTAATTTATAGTTCAGTTGTGATTTCAAACCTGGGTAGTTCTTGGTTAAAAAGTTTCTGACCGGTATGGAAGCTTCACCGGTTTGAGACAAATGAAATCTCAATTCTTTTAATGCAGTTGGAATAACAAATTTAGACATGGTTGTTGTGGGCTTCGTCTACCTTGGGTTCTTGTTTTGGTGAATATTTTTTTTTCCATGAATTTTACTGGTGCACAGAGAATGAAAGAAAGAAAAAAAAAAATTCAAAAAAGTCGTGCATGTGACATAATTTTTCTCGGATATACTTTTGCTACTTAAATATCTACTCCAAGAGCATTGTAATTTGCTTTGATAGTCTTGACATCCTCTACTATGACAGGCATGTCGGTTTTAATTGATTTCATAACAGCGTCGATACACAATAATGCAGAAATTCCGTCTTCAATTGTGCAGAATGGATCATCAACATTTCCTCTAATCAAATCCACAAAGTGATCTAATTGTGAGTCGAATGGTAACTTCTCAACATTTAAATCAAGCTCGGATTCATGGATTGGGTTTGTCCAAGTAGATTCAGCCTTTCCTTGTTGATGGTACAAAGTCATATCGGGTACCGATAATGTTCCGTTAGAACCAAAAATACGGTACACTCCGGCTAATTCTTTGTGTTTTGGAATTGTTGGATTTTCCCCAGTACCGTTTTCAAAGTTGAAAGGTGAAACCACATTATCTGAACATATGAATGTACCGGTTATTCCATTTTCAAACTTTATTGTTAATGCTGCACCTTCATCAGTTGAATGACCTCGTTGTTGTGGCAATAGCTCAGCATAGATTCTGTGAATTCTGCCAAACATGTATTGTAGTAAATCCAAGTCGTGAATTAAATTAATCAACAATACACCACCACCAGTTTTTGTATCTTTTCTCCATGGAGAAACATTAAAGTATTCCAGTGGTTTTCGTAAACACCAGCTTCCTTGGATTGCAATAATCTGGCCAATTTTGTGTAAGTTTTCCTTGGTGCCAATGATATACGGATTGAATCTACGGTGGTGACCCACCAAAACTTTAACGTTCTTGCTAAGACAGTATTCTTTTAATGCTTTAGCATCTTCGGGTGTGGTTGATACAGGTTTTTCTATCAACAAGTGGATACCATGGCTGGCGAGCTCAGTGGAGATTCTTGCATGAGTGTGATTTGGAGTACAAACAATGGCACCGTCAGGTAATGGAATCGAGTGGGTATTACAATGTTCGATACATGCATTGATGCTTGGGAAATATAATGTTTTGAAAGATTCGGCGAGTTCTGCCACTGCAGGATTTGGATCTATAATTGCGAATAGTTCTGTTTGTTGATTTTGAGCTATATGTGATGCATGTCGTGGACCGATTAAACCTGCCCCGATTACTATGATTTTAAGTGTATTTGGTGCAATCATGACAATTATGGATATAGCAAATGATATAAGAAAGAAAGGGAAAATAAAAAAAAAACAAAAAATTTTTCATTTGTAGTTAGTATAATGGTTGCGAAGACTGAAAAAAGAAATTCACAATTGATATGTCCCGTTGTGCCGGATCAGGCGCACAAAAAAAAATTTTGAGTCATAAAAGCTAGAGTTCCTTGAAATGTGGAGAGAGGGTGAATCGAGCAGAATACTGCTTGAAGGGAAAGAGATATATTGCTCTAGTAATGATCTATAATATGATTGATGAATATATTTACATTAATTTACTTAGGAAGCAATGTGCTGTAATGTATAGTTGTTATTGCCAATTAACTTATAATGTTGTGGCATTGTTACAATTGCCCATGCACGACTAGCACGTGCAAGATTCTCGAATACATCAAAGGAAGAAGAAAAAAAAAATTCAACTCAGGGATCTATTGTTATTGTAGTTGTTCTGTCTAACACCATGTCATTTGATATCAAATGGGAAAACTTGACTGTTGATAATTCCATAAATGAATCAATTCAAGATTTTCTTGATGAACAACTTAAAAAGTTATCTTTACCGTCATATATTTCAAATCTATCAGTGACAGATTTCCAGCTTGGTGATATTCCACCGGAAATCACCATACGACATATAGGCGATCCATTTGATGAATTTTATGAAGATGCGTCAAATACTCCTGAGACCGAACAACCAAAACCGGAACCACCTATTCAGGAAGAAAATGACGATGATAGTGAAGATGAAGATACTGATGATGACGATGAAGGACCAGGGTTAAGCACTATTTCAGAAGGTATTCATTTATTAAATTTCAATCGAGCCGGGTCCCCGATTCCTGATGCCACGCCATTATCTCCACGACCTATGAACCGATCCAGGGACTCGTATCAATCAATTCTTCATCCATTTGGGGTAAACATTGGTCCCACAACTGGTTCAGAAACGCCTACTGATTTATTGAATCAGAATTATTTTTCGTCCAGAAGATTGCCGAAGATATCATCGAAACAAAAGCTGCCTCAGTATAGTGAGAATGATATACAATTGATTGTTGAGTTTAATTACAAGGGAGATTTACATATGAACATATTGGTAAACTTGTTGGTAAATTATCCATCTCCTAATTTTATTTCCCTACCGATTAAGTTGCACATTACCGACATTGAGATCCATTCTATTGCCACTATTGCATATTTGAAGAAATCAGTATTTGTGTCGTTTTTATGCGATGTCAATGATGAGGCAATCCCGGAGTTTAATAATCCACAAAGCACGGGTGATAACTTTCTTGATTATTATACGAAGAACAGTCGAGAAAGAATTGATATTATTAAAAGGATCAAGATTGAGAGTGAAATTGGGGAGGTTGAAAGTAATATATTACGAAACGTAGGAAAGGTGGAGAAGTTCTTGATTGAGCAGTTGAGAAATATCCTCCGTGATGAACTTGCATGGCCAAGTTGGATATGTTTGGATATGAATGAGGAGGAGGAGAAGGAAGGAGGAGGGGAAGAAGAGCCACGGCTGGAGAATAGTAGTTTTACTCATGTAGATAGTTAATAGAAAAATAAATAAAAAAATCAAGGCGCAGAAAAAAAAAAAAAACTCTATGTTTTATTGATCCCGATGTCGATTGAACAACTTATCCAACGGTTTACCTTTAGAAGGCTACTCAAAGCAGATAGTCAAACGAAGACAATTTCAATTCTTGGTGAAGTTGATAAACAGGATGCAATTGTCACAATTGAAAAATCCCTGTTTCAAACTGAAGGAATTGAAATACAAAAATTAATCACTGACATCTCCTTGATCAATTCCAACGATGTTTACTACTGGTCCAAGGTCAATTTGTATCAAGAGTTGATTGGATCCCCGGGAGCCAAATTGAATTTGATATTCCCTGCTACTGAAACACATATTAGAAAATATGATGACCAGAAGGTGCATTATGTTAGAGAGACTCCTGAGATGTATGAACAGTATGTTGTTCCGTATATTGAATCCATGAAAGGAGATCGATTAAAATGGGTTTATAATATATTATTTGAAGGTAAAGAAAGTGAAACATTTGTATACCATGATAAATCCCCTACCAAAGGGTTTGTGTTGTTACCCGATATGAAATGGGATGGGGTCAGCTTAGAGACATTATACTTGTGCTGTATTGTCAACCGTAAGGATATTTCTAGTGTTCGTGATTTACGTGGTTCACATATTGGTTATCTTAGTGATTTACAAGAAACGATAATCAAGGTCACCACGGAAAAGTACCCATTGGGTAAGGACCAATTGAGAATTTTTGTGCATTATCAACCCTCGTATTATCATTTCCATTTGCATGTGGTTAATGTTCAGCATCCAGGATTGGGAGATGGTATTGCTATTGGTAAAGCCATTTTATTAGACGATGTGATAGACAATTTAAAGATCGATGGTGATTACTACAAGAAAAAAACCATTGGCTACGTACTTGGAGAAAATCATGGACTTTGGAAAACTAAAGGATATATATACCTCAATAATTAAATTCACTACTTGATGCATTAACCGCCATTTTGGCCATTCGTAACATTTTCTTTCTAGGGTCTTCCTTCTTACCTTTCTTTGATTCGGTGAAATTACTATTATTACCAACCGATTTACCCAATTTCTTAGGAGTTTCTCTTAAGCCAAAACTCTTGGCCAAGTGTCCCAAATGTAACAATTTGACATTGAAAAACTCACGTTCAGTTGACAAGTGAGTGGCATAGGCTCTAATATGGGATGTAAATGCTTGTATAGCCTTGTTCAACATTGCTTGATCTTCTAATAACCATCTCTCAACATCAAGATGCCAGGTAGTGGCATGAATATCCCATTTACCCACCTTGTTATCCCTGGACTTTTCAGACCCTTCAGCAAACCCTTGTTGTAATACTTCTTCATAGTTTTGAATACGTAAACTTCCTTCTTTAGGATGTACTACTCTCAATTTACCTTCAACATACCCTTCTTCTATTCCTGGTAATAAAAACAACGTGGCCGTACCTTTATTACCCAATCTTGCTGATCTACCAATTCTATGTAAATGGTCATCAATAGTAAATGGAGGATCAAATTCTATAACGTTGGCAATGTTTGGTAAATCCAACCCACGCGAGGCAACATCGGTACAGAACAAGATTTTGTTGTAGGTGGTGTTATCTTTGATGAATGATTGTAAAGTACTTGTACGTGCCTGTTGCAGAAGTGACCCATGAAGTTTGTAAACCACAGTATTGTCACCAAGCAATGGTGCCACAACACCATTAAAATCTTCTGTCTCATCGTCATCACCCACAAGGATGATTTTGGTTTCGCCAGTATCTTCATTCTTGATTTTCTTGAACCTTTTGCCATCTCTGGTAAACACATCAAAATGGAAATCCACTGAATCTGAACATGAAAAGAACACCATGGTTGTTTGGGAAACTTTTGCCAACAATGCATCAAGGGTCACCAATCTTAACTTTGGTGGTACCACGAGTACATTCTGGATCAATTGATCTGGAGCAGTGGTTCGTAATTCTTCAGTTTCACCAAATGTGATTGTTCCCGGGAGACTTTGCACCGAATCAACAGAAATCATTTTCGGGTTGTTTAATACAATGCTTCCAAGTTTCTTGACATTGCTTTGTAATGTAGCAGAACATAACATGTTTATTCTCTTATCGGGTAATCCTTGCCATTTATTGACAGTTTCGTGGATTTTCGAACTGGCGTCAATTTGAGCTGTGATTTTACTGATGGTTTCTTCAAACCCCAATTCCATCAACTTGTCACCTTCGTCTAGGATCAACCATCTAAGCTGGCTGACGTCTAGGTTTTTTGTATTTTCCAAATGATCAGCTAATCTACCAGGAGTAGCCACTAATATATTACACCCTTTTCTCAATCTTGCCTTTTCTGATTTCTTCTTTTCCCCACCAATTACGATACCAGGAACAATTTGATGGTGACACCTTGTTAATGTTTCCAATACCCCATAGATCTGGGTTGCCAATTCTCTGGTAGGGGTCATAATAATAGCAAACAACCCAGACTCTCTATTAATCTTGAATTTGTTTTCCATCATTAATTTATGAAATATAGGCAATACAAACGACAATGTCTTACCAGACCCGGTTTGTGCTTTAACGAATAAATCCTGGTTGGTGGTGATAAGGTTTGGAATAACCATCTGTTGGATTTTTGTTGGGTACTTGAATCGTAAGTGTTCTGTTAAATGAGATGATAATTTATCGTTTAATCCCAATCCAGCAAATGTTGTGGCATCTTTGATAGGAGCATTGGATGGTAAATAAGTTACTTCTTTATCAGTAGTAGGAGTTAATGTACTGGTGGTGGATTGACTATTGGTGAACAACGACGACACATAAGACTCATTCTTTCCACCAAACTCTCCTTTGGTTTCGGTAAACTTGGTACGCTTAAACAGGGGTATGTCTTCCTTGTCAACAACAACACGCTTTCTTTCAGCCACGGGAATCCCATTAACCCCTGTAGGTTTTTTGGTTCTTCCTTGTAGTTGCAATTGTAATTTTCTTCTTTCTTTCCATCTACCTCCTTTTATCTTAACTTGTTTATTAGTAGAAGTGCTATCTGGAGTAGCAAAGTTTAACAATAAATCGTCTTCATCCATCTTGACTAGTGATACTATAAAACAGTTGGTGAGTTTTTTTTTTTTTTTCTACGGAATTTTTTTTTCTGTGTAAATCGCGATGGCATCGCGGTGTTTTATTTTAACTATGGATAATTTGGTCTATATAATCGTCGTAGGTGGTTTTACTTTCCAATTGGTAATGATCACATCCATCAATCAAGTCATTTCTCACGGATTTACTAACTTCATCATCACCTTTTTTCCAAGTTAAATTAATCCATTCTTCTTCTTCAAATCTCTTGACCAGTTTTAATGAATCACCCAAGGCATGCAGGAATTCACCAGAATTGACGGAATGTTTAGCAGCGGATTGTAAGATTTGTACATTTGCTGGAGCATCAGTTGATTCCATTTGTTTTCTTTGTTGAGATTTTTTAGCATCTAGATCGTCAATATATTTAAATTCTGATCTCAACTGTACTGAACTATCAATTGGAATCAAAACCACACGTTTATCAGTGCCGTTATGGATCACCTTGGCTATGTAATTACCCACTTCGTCGGTGCCATCCAATACTCCCAGGACGGTTTGATGAGCAATCTGTTCACCCCAGTCTTCAAGTTTATCAACATCAAAAAACTGTGTTGTATCAGAAGGGATCTTGATCTGGATGTACTTTGAATTTGGTTTTATAGATGTGTGACAGTTTCCCATTCTGTTAGGACGTGATTTAGGTCGACCTGGGTATTGTAATACATGTAGTGATTGTTTCTTTCTTTCTTGTAACGAGTTCATAAACAAAGGGATGGACTCAACTATAGGATCATCTTCATCTGCATCTTCTTCAATGATATCTTTCTTGATAGCAATGTTTTCAGATTCGATGATTGGTTTATCTTCTTCTTCAACAAATAAACTCATGGTTGGGTTGGTGAATGAAAAGGAGAAAATCATCATCATCACCAAAAAAAAAAAAAAAAAAAAATAAAAAAGATTTCCGAAAATATTGAAAAATTTTCTTTCTATACAAACGTAATAGATGACAGAGTTTAACATTACAGAAACATATCTCAAGTTTTTGAGAGAAGACAAGGAGATGACCATGCCTATAGCGGCAATTGAGTCTCTTGTCACTATGTTACGTATTAAATCACCATCTACATCAGCTGAGTTGATTCTGTTGGTAGGGAAAAACATTGAGTTGTTGAAAGATTCTATTCCAAACAATATTTCTTTATCTGCTGGGTGTGATTTGTTTATGAGATTTATTTTAAGAAATACTAATTTGTACTCTGATTGGGAGTCGTTTAGTAAGAATTTAGTGGAGAATGGAGAATTGTTTGTTCAACGTGCCAAGGAGTCCAGAGAAAAACTGGCTGAGTGTGGTGTTCCATTTATCAAGGATGATGATATAATATTAGTACATTCTTATTCAAGAGTTGTTTACAGCTTATTGTTGAAGGCCAAAAAGGAAAAGATGATTAGATTCAAGGTATTGGTGACTGAAAGTAGACCTACTGGGAATGGGTATTACATGGCCAAGAAATTGAAAGAAGCTGATATTCCTGTGGAAGTTATTGTTGATAATGCTGTGGGGTACGTGTTGCATAAAGTAGACAAAATCTTGGTGGGTGCTGAAGGTGTTGCAGAAAGTGGTGGGGTTATCAACCATATTGGTACTTATCAAATTGGGTGTTTGGCCAAGGTTAATAACAAACCGTTTTATGTTGTCACTGAGTCACACAAGTTTGTTAGATTGTTTCCATTAGCACCTAATGATCTACCTATCCAGGCCATTGACTTTAATGACGGTAAAGAAGAAGAGCATAAGCATACAGGAGATGAGTTTTTATCCACAACGTTTGTTGATTTTACTTCACATGAGTATATTACTGCATTGATTACTGATTTAGGTGTGTTGACACCATCCGCGGTTAGTGAAGAGTTGATTAAAATATGGTATGATTGAGTTTTAGTATACTATATAATTCTAGTTAATGCATTTTCCAAGTCTTTGAGATCAAAGTACTCGGTGTTGTGTACTTTGGCTACTTCAACACATGTAACACCCTTGGCGGTGAGTAATGGTACATCCACTTTGATTTGACAATTTTCCATGTAGACCAAATGTGTGATGTATTTGTTCCACTCAGTGGTTGTTGTCCCACCGGTGTTGTACTCTGCCAGTTGCACGATAACCTTGATGAAATCCACAGCAGTCATGCCAAACGTTTCTCTATCAAGACACCCATTGAGGAGAAGGATTTTCTTTTTGGTTTCCTTACGGGCAATAGCTTTACCGATGTTTTTAAGAATGATAATAGGGACAATACTTGTCATCAATGAACCAATGGAATAAATCAACGTGTCAGTATTGGCGATGGTGGATGTGACTTTGCTATGAGCTGTGGGGCATATTTCTTCTCCATAGGGAGAGACATAGAAAATTCTCTTGATGGGGGATAGTAATGGTTCGATATTTTCCAGTTTTGAGAAATGCAACTGGGATTTCTTTAACTCTGGGTGAGTATATTGGGGGGTGTTACCTTCGTCATCATCATCGTCGTCATCATTATTGGACATCACGGAAACAAAACTGGACCTTCTGGAGTCAGTGATAGGAACGTTGAAGTAACCGGACAATTCATGATGTGGGGAACTTGGACGGGTGGTATGGATAGGAGGCGGGTAGTGGGTATTTTCTGAAGGGTGGGAGATTTGTGATTGGCCGGTGATGATCAATCCATTTTCTAGAATAGCCCCGATATGGTAAGTGAAGTTGGTGTTTATACATGGCAAAACTTCAATGGAGGGATCGATTTCGGTGAGTTTACAGAACAATTCAATTGCACTATCCAATGATCCAATAAACAACCTTGCTCCGGTTAGGAATAAATTTCCCACGTTGGCCAACTCGTACCTAAATTGCTTATTCCTTTGAGGTTTTGATCGTTTTAATAACTCCACGTGTAAATGAACAAAAAATGCACGAAAGATTTCTTTTGTTGATGTGTTTATACCCATCCATAGGTGATGAGTTCCTTCGACGATATCATTCCATTGGTGTTTGGCCACTACGGGATCTGAAGACAATCTAAAACTTAACAATTTCCGTAATGATTCTTGGTGGTTGGGGATTAATCGTGTCAACCGGGAACGTATATCACCAATTGCTGGTCCACCGATAAACCGCACAATTTCTGATGTAGATCCACCATTATCCAGGATAGGTAGGATGTAGGATATGTTGTTATCAGGAGATAGACGTTTGAACAATGGCACTAACTCATTGGTTGCCGTGCCCCCAGATATGATTGTGATTTTACTAGGCATTTGGAAGCATAGAAAGAAAACAAGTGGGAGAGAGAAAAAAAATCGCCACAACTACAATTAGATAAGATAAAATTAAATAAAATGATATACATTAAACGCTAAATATAAAACAAAGTTAGTAATGGAATTAGATTCCTTAGAATAAACATATATTATAAACTTCGAATCAAACGATCTACCAATTTTCCTACTCTGGCCTTTGGTTTCCTGAAGAAGGTTGTCAAATTCTTGTTGATGTTTATTGATTTTTTTTTTCTTATGACTGCGTAGATCTCAGAATGGAGGGTAAAGCGAGGACTGGCATGTAACGAGGTCGTGTACCAAACAAACCCACGTTTGATGCGACATCTCGAGAAACATAATGAAAAAAAAAAAATTTTTTTTCTAATTTTTCAAACTCAATTGGTTTTTTTTTTCTTTTTCATTAACAAATCAATTCATAATTCCACAATGGCTGATCAAGAAGTTTTAGTTTTAAGAGGTACCTTAGAAGGTCACTCCGGTTGGGTTACTTCCCTTGCCACCACTCCAGCTCACCCAGACTTGTTGTTGTCTGGTTCCAGAGACAAGACTTTGATTAGATGGAAATTGACTGGTGGTGAAGACAACCAATACGGTGTCCCAAAGAAATCATTCAAAGGTCACTCCCATATTGTCCAAGATGTTACTATTTCCGCTGACGGTGCTTACGCTTTGTCCGCTTCCTGGGATAGAACCTTGAGATTGTGGGACTTGGAAACCGGTGAAACCACCCAAAGATTTGTTGGTCACAAAGGTGATGTTATGAGTGTCTCCATTGCCAAGAACTTGAGACAAATTGTTTCCGCTTCCAGAGACAAGACCGTCAAGGTCTGGAACACCATTGGTGAATGTATGGCTACTTTGAACGGCCACAACGATTGGGTCTCTGCTGTCAGAATCTCCCCATCTGACCAATCCTCCACTGTTATCTCCGCTTCTTGGGACAAAACTGTCAAGGTATGTATTAGTTTTTTCACATGTGTTTTGGTTTGTGTGATGATTTTTTCTATATTTGCTACTTCAGAGGGGACTCGATCTCCAATGAGACATATATTTTATCACCAAGATCTCTGATTCAAACCAAAGACACAATTATGTTATCAATTTTTTTTTCATCAATACTAACATTTATTTTTTCTAGTCCTGGGATTTGACTGACTACTCCGTCAATGCTGATTTCATTGGTCACACCGGATACATCTCTTGTATCACTTTGTCTCCAGATGGTTCATTGTGTGCTTCTGCTGGTAAAGATGGTGTTATCATCTTGTGGGATTTGAACTCCAACAAGACCTTGTACACCTTGGATGCTAAGTCCGAAGTTGCCGCTTTGGCCTTCTCTCCAAACAGATACTGGTTAGCTGCTGCCACTACCTCTGGTATTAAGATCTTCAAATTACAAGAAAGATCCTTGTTGGATGAATTGAAACCAGAATTTGCTATTGGTGCTAACGCTAAAGACCCGGAAGCTATCTCCTTGGCTTGGTCTGCTGATGGTCAAAACTTGTTTGCCGGTTACACTGATAATGTTATCAGAGTCTGGCAAGTTATGACTCCATCTGCTTAAATTTTTAGTTCTTTAGTTCTTTAGATGGTTTATAGTTTTGAATATAATATTTTTTTTTTATTTTTATAAATTTTCTTAATAACTTTTCTTTATAATTTTCTGAATAATTTTAATATACAATTTTTTTTTTTATTTTTATAAATTTTCTTTATAGTCTAAATAGTTTTAATATACAAAAAATTTTTTTTTTATTTTTTTGCATTCAAAAGGGTTGCGTCAAAAGAAAAACACGAAGCAATTGTTAGACACTTTGTCAACCGACAAAAACATTGGGACGAGGAAGCCAAAATTCTTCATCCATTAGGTGCAAAAGTTTCCAAACCCAAATCACCAACCACCACAAAGAAAAACCATGGAGTCAGAACCAAACAACCAATTGAAGATGCTATTGGCAAAGAATTAGCGACTATCCCAGGACGTGAAAACCAATCCATTCAGGTGTATAAATCCATCCGTGATGTTCTTTTAGAAAGTTGCAACCAACAACAACAAGTATATCAATCTAATGCAGTTGTTTCATTTTCCATTGATGGTACTATTACTGAAAAATCGTTGAACAAAGTAATCGTGGATGGTAAAGAAATCAAAAGAGATTCACTCAAAGTCAGAGATGCCACCCCTACCAAGTATGGCCAATTGCCAAACATTGTGTCCAAAAACTTAGGATTCAACAATCCAGTGAGCACATTGAAAGCCAAACAAACCATAGAACAATTAACCAAAAAAAAAGGAATTCACAAAGGTATTTTGTTTCCAAGAGTTTAAATTGATGTCGAGTACCGAAATTAAAACCACATCCAATCATAGTACAAATAAAATCGATAACCTCGATTATACTGGTTTTGCTGTCCACAAAAACATTGGTGATGCAACGGTTGAAAAACTTGATAAAGATGGTAGGATAACAGTGTTGACTTATCCCACCATTGGGTTTCCATTGTACAATGTATACTTTACTACTGGTGCTTTTGACATGCAATTGAAGGAAGCAAAGATACTTAAGAAAGGATTAGAAACATGTATCCGTCAGCAAAAAGATCCAGTTTTACTCGGGGATTTTAACAGTGTTGTTGATTTTTCCAAAGATGTGGTTACTGTTGGTAAATCAAGTGCTAGGAAACCAGCTGGTAAAGAACTTGATTTAATGAAATTTCTCCAAAGGATGTTCCAACATTTTGGCATGTACGATATTTTCAGGGAATTAAATCCGGATAAGAATGAACCAATAAATTTCCCATTCAACCATAATCATTGTCAACGTAGGTTGGATAGGATTTATGTCACAAGAATTAAACTTACATCATTTACCTACAAGATTCTTGCTGAAAACAAACAGATTAGCACTCATGATATGATAAGTTTGATTGATTCCAAATGTATTGATAGCTTACCAAGTGATAGTGATCCTTTGAGAATTTATGTTTAGTTTAAATTTGAATATATATTACATTGATGTACTTTAATTCCTCTTTGCTTGTTTCTCTTGAACCTTCCATGATTGACAAATCGGCATATTTTTCCTAACTAGACCCAATTGACAAAAATTTGGTATGAGCCATCAAACCAATTATTACTTTCATACACTAAATTATTCATCCAATAACTTGCAATATTGTTTCCAACTCTATGGGGATCCGGCATGTTCAATCCTGGAAAATCACAAATAACTTGCTTCAAGTTCCCTTCATGATAATTTTTCACTGGCACTCCAATGCCCTCTTTCTTGACCATGATAATTACCTTCTTGTTTTCTTCATTTTGCTTTATATTTGATCCATTGGTTACATAGACAAGGAACCACAACCAATTCAAATGGATTACTTAAAATGTAAAGTTTTGGAACCTAACGCAAAAACAGCACACCTCGTTATAGTCAATTACTTTTTTGGAGAATATCTGTTATTGATACAGTCTTTGTCCTTTTAATTTAAACTCAGAACCAAAAATTTTTATACTTGGGTGACAGAATTATTGAAACCGAGAAAACAAAAATTTATCAACCAAGGCGGACAAAATTATTAAGCCAAATGTCGAATATTTTTCTACGTCGTGACCTCAATGTTTACACCAAGGCGTACATATAAATTGCAACCAACAGATTACAATATTTTCAAACTCAGGGGCTATCCAGCGTGGTCAAAACTATTAGTACTGGATGGTACTATTTATATGCTAGTGTAGTCTTTGAATGTGGTCACGTTTTTTTTTGTTTGTAGTAGAGTTAGCCAGCAAATTGAGGTAGTTTGAGAACAGAATGTATGATATTATGTCATCTTTCTCCCAACGATTAGTCAGCAGAAAATAAAACTCCTCAGAGGCGGGCATGTAATATCTTTGTATAAATACTCCACTGTTTTCCTTGTTTTCTTTTAATGAAGGAAGTTATTTCTTTCTTCCTATGTGATATGTTCTTGGAAAGGTAAATAAGCAAATCATAACAATAGTAAGTATGGATTTTCGACTGGAAAGGCTTAAAGACGGCTATGTGGATGGACTTGGAAACAGGTTCCCTATTGATGATAGGGACCGCATGACCTTGGAGTGTGAATTGGGGCGGTTGGAGCCGTGTTTCAGCTACAGTGACTATAAAAGATTGCATGGTCTAAACAATACTAACTTTGATGATTCAGGATTGAATGAAAATGATGATATCGATATCGATGTAGAAACTGACGTAGATGTAGATATAGTTGTAAGCAGTAAGCCCAAAAGAGGGAGATACCGGTACTACCCTGAGGGCCAGAGACAAAGATTCTGGAATATGATCCTTGAAGAAGGTTACTCAGCCTTCCGAGCAGCCAAACTCAATGACATAAACTTGCTGACAGCATACGCCTGGAAGAGGAATTGGAACAGAAAGATTGTGAACGAAATCAATGGGATTTATGAGACACCGAAGAAGCGTGGACGTAAACCTCTTCTTACTGAGGAACACAGAGAATTCTTGAAGAACTTGATAACTGAAGATGCCACTGTTACATTGGATTTCTTGTTGGAGAAACTCAGAAGCACTTTCGATGATGTGAAAGCAAGTGTCTCGACTATCTACAAATTCATTACCAGAAAGTTGAAGTTCAGTGTCAAGAGAATTTCGAAGTGGGCCATGAGAAGAGGACTGGACGAGGTCAAGCAACAGAGATACGATTGGGCTACCGAGTACAAAGACAAGCTCGACTTCAACAAGAACTGTGTTTTCATAGACGAGGCTGGTTTTAATATCAGTATGAGACGAGAATACGGGTGGTCTGCTGTTGGAGAAAAGGCGGTGATCAAAGTTCCCGTAACAAAAGGGTGAATGTGTCTTTCCTCGGTGCCATTTGTTCCAAGGGCTGTATCGACTTGAAGGCAAGAAGCCAATCCAAAACTGTGGCCAACAAGAAAAGAAAAATCAACTCTGATACTTCTGTTACCGAATCTAGTGGTAGAGGCACAACAGCCAACCACTTCTATTCGTTTATCAAAGGAGTCATCCAGCAAATTCGTGCTGACAAAGATCTCAAAGACTTGAAGTACTTGATCCTCGACAACGCAGCTATTCACAAGCGCCGCGACCTCCAGTTGTTGGTTGCCCTGAGCGGATTGGAGCTCGTCTTCTTGCCTCCATATTCGCCCAGTTTGAATGCAATCGAGGAGTTCTGGTCTGTGTGCAAGTCCAAAGTTAAACGCTCGGCATTGAACAGAAAGGAACAGTTGACACCCAAGGTTATGGAAGCCACCAGCAAAATAGTGGAAGAAAGCTATCAAGGTTTCTGTAGACATTCAGGAAGTCACGTTCAACTCTGTTTGGACGAGCAGGAGTTCTAAACGCATCTATGGTTAAGTGATAATGAAAACATAAAAAAGACAAAAAAAATAGAAAAATTCAAAATGTAAAAAAAATTGAAAATGCCAAAACCCTAAAAAGACCATAAAAGTAAAACAGAAAAACATAATTACAAATCAACATGCATATTACAGGTAGAGGTAGAATGAAACCTGTGAGTTCAGAAATAGGAGGGGATATTTAAAGCATAGGAAGGGGGTGGAATTTTTTGCTTCCTGTCACATTTAGTGTACCAAGCATAGTTTTGACCGTGCTGGATACCCCTGAGTTTGAAAACTTTGCAATCTGTTGGTTGCAATTTATATGTACCCTTGTGTAAACATTGAGGTCACGAGGTAGAAAAATATTCGACATTTGGCTAAATAATTTTGTCCGCCTTGGTTGACAATTTTTTGTTTTCTCGGTTTCAATAATTCTGTCACCCAAGTATAAAAATTTTTGGTTCTGAGTTTAAATTAAAAGGACAAAGACTGTAAATACTCACGTCCCGCCCCGGGTTTCGATTTTCTTTTCTTTCACACCCAAACCAACAACGAAACAATTTCATTAAAATGGATCCAGGTTCAAAACGTGATAAGGTTTATATTGCTTGTACCAATTGTCGCAAAGCTAAATATAAATGCAGTGGGGATCTGCCTTGTCGAAGATGTGATAAAAAAGAGTTGGAGTGTACTTACCCAGTGAAAATTACTCTTGCAAAAGTACTGGAAGAGGTGGTTTCTGAATATGAAAGATTAACAGGGATATCCAGAGATTCAATGAAAGAACAACTTGAAAATACTAATAGTACTAGCATGACACCCACAAGTTCAATTAATATTAGTAATGAAACCAAGAAAAGAAAAAGAGATGAAGATGATGTTGATGGAATGGCAACCGGAACAACAAGAAGTCCTGGACTATATTTTGGAGCTTCTTCTGCTACTTCTTTCGTCAAACAATTAATTTCAACAGATCAATACGCCGGGAATAATGTTATGGATTATTCGGACGAAGGCAATGCATATAGAATGACTCGATCCGAAAGTCATTATAAATTAGACCTACAGGACATTCTACTTCCATCACGCAGTGACGCCGACAGATATGTTTCCAATTATTTCAATTACGCATACACATTGTATCCTTTCATTCATCAACCTACGTTCATGAGAATATACAAGCTGATATGGGATGGTGAAACTGTTGACGAGTTATACTATTCGATTTTGAATTTGGTTTTTGCCTTTGGGTGTCAATTGGCTCCTAATAGAAGCAAGGAAGATAACTTTGAAGTGTATTTAGAAAGACTGCAAAAATACCTCAAGTTCAACTTAATGGAAAATGGATCATTTCTATTGGTTCAGGCGTTGCTTTTGACTGGTCAGTTTTTGCAAGCAACAGCTGGTGTAGCAGGATGTTGGAATATTGTTGGATTAACTATAAGAATTGCCCAAGGGCTTGGGTTACATCTGGATCAAAAAGAAGTATCAAGCCATATTGATGCTGAGATGAGGAAACGTATATGGCAAGGTTGTTTAATCATGGATAGAATTGTATCTGTCACCATGGGTAGACCTTTAATGGTTCACGAAGCCAGTTTTACAAACCTACCAGTATGTGTTGATGATGAATATATTGACGACTTTGCAATTCGTCCGATGCTTCAGCCATCGAAACTTGATTTTTTCAACAAACCATCAAATTATACAACATATTAGGTGACATTTTGAAAACTCTATACTCCGATCAGATGAAAGATGTACCATTGATTCCTACAATCAGCGGGTTTGATGAGAGATTAGTGAAGTTTAAATCACAATTGCCACCACATTTAGAGCTTGATTTGGAAAATGGAAAACAAATGCCGTTCCAACGTCAGAGCATTGTCTTGCACCTTAGATTCATTCACACAAATTTATTGCTTCTAAGACCAACGTTGACAATAGACAGAGCATCTACATTGGTTGCTGGGTTTCAAAAATCGCGGCATTACAGTTGCTAAATCATGTTAAAGAATTAATCACAATAGTTTACAAATATAAGGATCATTCAAGTGTTTATTTGCCAGCTTATTGGTATAATGTCTACTATGTTTATACCGCCAATACAATGATATTGGCTGCCAAAGTACAGAACTGGTTGCAACAAGATATTAATTGGCAAGAGCTAGAGGAAATCTGGAATAAAGGAATAGAAATATTAGAATTATACAAAGATCAATCTAAATCTGTTGCTCTTTGCATAGATGAATTACAAAAGATGGAAAAAGCCGTCTCTCAAATGAATTCTAATCCAACAAATGAGCTTGACAATTCTGATAATGCTTTACGTGATGATATTTTGTACTCATTGTTGTACGATACGTTGGGACCATTTGGTGGACCCTTCAGATACTTTGACGATTATAATAATATAATACAGTAGATCAATAGGGTATGTATTTTCGGAAAATAAAATAAAAACGTTCTAGCTTCAATTTTGCGACACCCGTTTTTTTTTCTTTTGTGCTACGGGACAGCAGTCCGTGAAATCATTTTGTGGGGATGTTATCGCTCACAACAGCATCGGCACGGTTGTTAGTTCCGTGAAAAATATTGTATATGTTCATCAGATTACAAATTGATTTAAATGGCATCCTTGTGAACTATAAATACATCAAATGAACTTGGAATATTTCAATAATCTTTTTCTTTCTATTTTTTTTTTTCTTTATTAACTTTATACTACAAAAACTAACTATACAACAACTTCATGACTTGGAAAAGACTTATCAGATTTGTCGCAAAGGACGGAAAAATTTATAGAGGTGAGCCAATTGTCACTGACAACAACTACGATGTTGGTAAACAATTTCTTGAAGGTAAAACTATTAGTGCTAAGGTTGTCAAGGGGGACAACATCTTTACTGATGCTACTGTTACTGATGAAGTTTTGGAAGTTAAAGAATTATTGGGTCCATTGACTGAAAATGATGTTCCAATCATCAAGTGTGTTGGTTTGAACTATATGAAGCACATCCAAGAAGGTGGTAGAACCCCACCACCATACCCTTCTATTTTCTACAAGCCAAGATTCTGTGTTGCTGATTTCAATGAACCAATTCCAATTCCAAAAATTGCTCAAGAAGATCAATGTGACTACGAGGGGGAATTGTGTGTTGTTATTGGTAAAACCGGTAGAGATATTAAAGTCGAAGATGCTTTGAGTTATGTTGCTGGGTATGTTGCTGGTAACGATGTTTCTGCTAGAACATGGCAAAGAAACCCTAAATTTGCCGGTGGTGTTCCACAATGGTGTTTCTCAAAATCATTTGACAAGTATGCACCATTAGGTCCACAATTGGTTTCTTCCAGTGTTATTGCTGATCCTTCCACTTTGCACTTGTACACACGTGTTAATGGCGAAGTTCGTCAAGATACTCCTACTAATGATCTCTTGTTCAATGTTGCTAAGATCATTTCATTCATTTCTCAAAACACTACATTAGAACAAGGTACCGTCATAATGACCGGTACTCCAAGTGGTGTTGCCATGGGAATGAAAGAACCAAAATACTTACAAAATGGTGATGTTGTTGAAGTTGAAATTTCAGAAATTGGTACTCTTTCCAACAAAATGGATTTTGTTTAGGATTTTCATAGAAATCAATAAAAAATATATTATATTTACTTTCTAACGAGTTGCTCTACTATTTCTTACATTGCGATTTCCCAAAACAAAAATAAAGTTCGTGGCGATGGTGGTAGACAGGGCGCGCGCTGCCAGTGGAATAAAAACAATTTTGGCAGTGATCTAAGAATAAACATTGCTTTACCGCGACAATCGCAAACTATTTCAATTTATTACTAAGCACTATACAATCAATACAATTCAGACTTAACATTATCAGTAAAAGAGTCTTTTTCTGGACCAAAGATGGCATTTTTTGGTGCCAACGTACCCAAAGTTCCATCAACTAACGTTTGTCTCATCATAGAAACTTCTCCGTTGAATTTCATAGGCAATGTGCGGATTGTGCAGCCACATTCACCACAGTACTCTTTCTTTTAGGGGACCCACTTTGTTTTCTCAACAACGTATTCTTTTAAACTGTTATTTTTATCTTCAATGGAGACCTTGCTAGTATCGTATTTGCTGATAAATTGTCCTAAGTGACCTGAACCTTTACGGCAATCAACGCAATAACAAACGAATGAAGTAGCTGGTTCACCTTCCAACTTGAAACTAACGTTACCACATAAGCATGATCCTGAATATGACATTTTTGATACAATGAAAAGGGAAAAGGAGTTATAATAATGGGGTTGACGATACTGGAAGCGATCCTACAGAGTATATATAACCTCGATCGGACCGGATACAACCCCCGCGTACTATTTCTTTTTTTTTTGTCCGCGCAGAGTACCACACCCCATAACGAGCGGACATCGCGTCCGTACCTCCACAAAATTATGCATAGGAGGGGACTAAATCAGGATAACTTGATAAACAGTCACTATCAGATGATTGGAAAACTACTCCGTTGAAAAGTACAATGATATATATATATATATATATATATATATGTACATCAAGATCATATGAACTTTTTTTTGGTTTCCCCATATATACTCAATTACCATAAAACTACAATATGACACCTGTTGCTGCTAAAGAAAAAGATGAATTCTTTGATTCATTAACAACCAAGAACGTGGAACCATTATGGACAGTTATGTCTGCTATGGTGCCACCATTCCCAAACCCAAAAGCTGTCCCAACTTTGTGGGATTACAAAAAATTACGTCCTTTGTTGGAAGAATCCGGTCGTTTAGTATCTGCTGAAGAATCAGAAAGAAGAGTCTTGATGTTGGTTAACCCAGCATTGAAAGCTCCACAAACCACAGATACATTGTACGCTGGTTTACAATACATAAATTCAGGTGAAGTTGCTCGTGCTCATAGACACTCTGCTTTTGCATTGAGATTTATCATTGAAGGTGATGGTGGGTTTACAGCTGTTGAAGGACAAAAAATATACATGAAAAGAGGTGATGTTATCTTGACACCAAGATGGCAATGGCACGATCATGGAAAGGAAGGTGAAGGTCCAATGATTTGGTTGGATGGTTTAGATTTGCCAATTTTCCAATCAATCCCAGTTAACTTTGCTGAACACTACAAGGATGATCAGTATCCTTCCACATTAGTCGAAACTTCACCAATCTTGTTCCCATGGGCAACAACACAGAAGTTCCTTGATGCCGCTGAAGGTGACCATGCAATCTACACTTATACTAATGTTAATGGTTCTTCATTATCTACTATTATTGCTGGTCAAGCAGAACGTATTAGTGCAGGAAAGACTAGCCCTTGGCGTCAAGAAAATAGTTCCTTTATATTCCATGTTTATGAAGGTAGTGGTCATACAGTTATTGAAGGTGAAAATACTGTTTTGAAATGGGACAAACATGATACTTTTGTATTCCTTCCTGGAAAAAGTTCCAACATTTTAACGATGCTGATGAAACTGCCTATCTTTTCAGTTTCAACGATACTCCATTGCTTGAAAATTTAGGAATTCATAAAGCTGCGAAATAGTTTTTTTTTTGTTATTGTTGTGCAAAACTGTTGCATGGAAATCTGTTGTTTCTTAGATTTGGTGCTACACTTTCCTAGCTGTTTAGTATATATATATATATATATATATACCAATACTATGAATTGATGTTTACAGATCTGAAAGAATCTTTTAAAAATTCAACTTTAGATATAGTAATGCGATTATCAAATGAATCAGAGGAAGTATGGGACATACTTGGCACAATTACTGATTGTACGATTGAAGAGAGCGACACATATGAAGAGATTGTAGACTTTTACCTTTACGATGACCCCCCAGAAACATTTAGAAAGAGAAAGATAGGTGACTTGGTCAAAAAAGCTCAATGCTGCGGTGATACTAAACGAGCACGGATAAACAATATGTCAAAGGTAACTAAAGAAGAGACGACAAACACGGTAGTTGATTCCATGGAGCTGGAAATTATTGAGTCCGGAGTGAATTATCAGTATCATGAAAAACTGGATCTGATCATGAAACATGATAATATTATGATCAAAGAATGATTCTAGTTTAGATATAATATTTTTTATGCCGAATAGTGGTGTATATTTTGAATATACTATGATCTGATTTATGACTCCTATTTCTATCAATGAAACTACCCCGGATATTAATTTCTCCCCATAGATGTGGAGAGAATTCAATAATATACAAAAATCAAATTCGCTCCGCATTTTTTCGCTGTCACGATTAAGATTTTTTTTAGACTAAAAATTTTTCAGGGTGTGGGGGCCGGAAGAACTTATGGACGGACCTTAGCTCCGCTGGGTATACAACCGATAAATTCATGGATCAAGTTTCCGTGACAACATTTGAAGCGAAGGCTCAGATGAGTTAATATATAAACTATCGCAATGTCTTCCTTTTGATGATTTGATATACTTTTGTTTCAATAATAACATCAAAGTTTTCAACTTATAATCATATATTTTCAAAAAAAAAAATGGCAAATTCATTCAACATTATCATTTGTGGTGCTGGCTTAGGTGGTCTCGCCTGTGCAATTGGCTTGGCCAGAAAAGGTCATAAAGTCACTGTTTTAGAAGCATCCAAGGAGATTAATGAAGTCGGTGCTGGTATTCAAATTCCTCCAAACTCTGTCAGAATCTTAGAGGAATACAAAGTTTTCGATAAAATTGAAAAAGTTGTTACTAGACCAAAAAACATCATCTTGAGAAGATACAGTGATGGTGTGCCAATCTCAACTACTCCATTAGATCCAGATATGACTGAAAGTTACGGATTCCCATATTTATTGATTCATCGTGCTGATTACCAAAGAATTTTATACGATCTGGCTGATGAACAAGGTGTGAAGATTCTAACCGGATGCCGTGTTGTTAGAGTGGACGTTGAAACAACTACTGTGATTTTAGAAACCGGAGAAAAATACACTGCTGATTTGATTATTGGTGCCGATGGTATTAGATCCAGAGTTAGAGACACTGCTGTTGTTACAGAAGAAGTTGTTGCTCCATTACCTTCATCCAACTGTGCTTATCGTGCCACCATTCCTCGTGATGTTATGTTAGCTGATCCAGTAATCAGTCACTTGATGACTGATGTTAATTCCAATTGTTGGATCGGATACAGAAGACACATCATGGCTTATCCAATTAGAAACGGTGAAATGTACAACATTGTCATGTCCCACCCTGGTCAAGCTTCAGTTGGTAAATGGAACGAACCTGGTAACACTGAAGAGATGAAAGGACACTACAAGAATTTTGATCCTATTATTCGTCAATTATTAACTCACGTTGATGATGTTTTGAAATGGGTTTTAGCTGATTTACCTAAATTACCAAGATGGGTCAATTCTAATGTTGCTTTAATTGGTGATTCCTGTCATGCTATGTTGCCATATTTAGCACAAGGTGCAGCACAAGCTCTTGAAGATGGTGCTACTTTAGCTGAAGAATTGGACAAAATTAACAGTGTTTCAGAAATCAATAAAGCTTTACTTTGTTATCAAAAGAAGAGAATGAACAGAGCACAAATAATTCAAGCAGGAGCTAGAAAGAATGGTGATATTTGGCACTTACCAGACGGTGACGAACAAATAGAAAGAGATGCCTTGATGAGAGCTAGAGATGGCCACAACCCTAATCAATGGTCTGACAGAGAATTCCAACAATGGTTATTCGGATGGAATGCCTTTTCCAATGAGTATGGAAAGCTTTAGATGTATATATATAAATATATCCATTGTGTATAATAATTCGTTTTATATTTTATTTTTTTCCTCTATACTTTATCCAGTTCTACTGACAGCTCTTTTGTTCTGAAATCTTTGCAAACTTCATTCATAGCGGGTTCATTCTCTAACACGGCCTGAGCAACTCTAGCCATTGCTTTCTTCTTGGATGCATCGTCGGCAGAAGTGACCAAAATATCCCTTACATACAATTTCACATTGAATAGGTTCCCATTTACTTGAGAGACAACATATTTTGGCTTATCCCCTATTTTCTTCCCAAGTATTCCGTATAATTTATTCTTTGCTTCGATATCAAGCGGTGTATTCTCATCAATAGAAATAGGGAAAATTGAAGTCCTTATAGGTGACGGGGGAGTCGAAGGAAGGTTCTCCTCGTCACGCTCTATTCTTTCGGCCAATCTTTGCATTCGGGCAGCTTCTTTCTCCATTCTTTGTAATTTGATAGGTCTTTCAATCTCTTGACGAGCTAGGAAATACTTTTCCAATACAGCAGAATTTTCAACCCTTCCATTGCTGCTCTCAAACCTGCCTCTCGTGAATTGAACGCTTCACCACGACCCAAAATTCGTCATTGAGGGTGCATTCAATGATGAATTTTTCCTTAATTCCATCTCCAACTTTTTGGTTTTATATAATGGATGCAAATCGTCTTTACCAACAAGTGCATACAATTTACTTTTGGCGTCCTTGTCAATTGGTTCAAGAATATAATCAACTTTCAATTGATTTATTAATGGAGCATATAATTTAGCGAGCCACTCGCTCACTTCTGCTAACTCCATACCTCTCTCAATAGCCAATGCACCTACATAAGCTTCAAATACATCGGCATAAATCTTTTTATCACCTGATTTGAGCACATCGGTATTGATTTTAGTTCTTAATTTTTTATCAAATCCATAATCAAATGCATATTCAACCAAAGTTTTATTACTCACTAAACTTGATCTAATTTTAGACAAATCTCCTTCTGAAGAATTAGGAAATTCTTTGAAAATTATTGTCGTCACCAAATTGTTTAAAACAGAATCACCAAAAAATTCCAATCTTTCGTTATGGGTGTGAAGTAAATCATTTTTTCCAAGATAAAGTTTACCATTCACCATGGATCTATGGACGAAGACACGTTCAAATAAACGTGGATCTTTGATTGTTGGCAAGCGTGGCATTGTATTATCGGTACCGGTTGGTTCAATATCAGGTACTGGGTTACTAGGTAAATTTACTTTTATTGATTCATTAGAGGGGATGACTCTTTTATCTTCTTCAAATTTTCTTCGCTTATTTCTATGTTACCTGTAACAATTTGATCTATGATAGGTAATTCACCTATATTATGCAAAGATTTAAGTTTTGCAGCTATATCAATCAATTCATTATCTTGTAGGTCTATTTTCGTCCCGGAATCAGCACGGCTCGAATAAATCAAGTATTGTAACTCGTTATAATCTAAGGATTGTTCAAGTATGGTAGATAAACTTTTCTGCAAGGATTTTGAAGACTGTTCCAATCTGTTCATATCTAAAACCCCACCGATTTAGTAGGAGGTCTATCATACAAATGTTTATGAGATATCAGAAGATCCTTATAATCAAGGGGTGCATGTTTTAATTTCTTTATAGCTGGTAAAGGCATTGGAGCTGGACTTGCTCTCTTGAGTGGTGATTTATCATTTCCATTTTTCAATATTGTTGTTTCTGGTTCAAAATCTGAATCATAGTTATTATCCTCTAAAGCGGAAAGCAGTTTGTTCTCTTTCCCTTTCCCTCCATTTGTCGTATGTTCAAAGTTTTGGACAAAATTCATGAATCCTTGTTTGGCAGCATTGCTCATTTTTGTAAACTTGTATGATTCTTTTCTAAAAATATCTGCCAAAACAGGTCTCATACAATTTTGAATACAAAACAAATAAGTGATAAATAAAATCTAAGCACAGAAAGGTGTAGTTTGCGATGAGTTGTGAGATTTGAAATCTCATTTCATGTGTCCAAGAAGGAGTTTGACCTGCTCGGAAATCCGCAGCTGTTTTTTGGGCAACAGTACCTATCCTCGCAATCACATAAGGGGATTGTTTGTCCAATTTACGTCTGTTTGGTAAATGTTTGGCTCGTATAACCATCACAACAAGTGTCCCATCAGCCGAGCTGGAACAGTCTTCCCATTGTTGGTATAAGCACTCCCAACTGATGAAATATTGGAACTGGAGTACATTATTGGAATGGTTAGTTTATTGAATGAAAGAAAGAAAAGGAAAAAGAATCACTTAAGTAATCAAAAACATCGATGCTCGTAATTGAAAGGATTGGCAACGGTCATAAATTTTCGTTTTTTTACATACGTAAGCTGTGCCTCGATATACGTCACGTGATGGTGTTGTGGAAAGTTCTCGATTGGGAAAATCAATGTAATTTTGGTTCCAAATTATCATGCTCCAACTGTTGGTCGGAGATTTTGATGACAACTGATAAGATAAACTTGTTTCGGCTCACTATATTGTTGTTTACGATTATAAGTTTAGTTGATGCGAATCTATTGTGGTTGTTAGATCATTTACGTTTTGGTGTGCTAAACTTTTTGTTACACATTTCTGGAATGGGAATTCTCAAAATTCCTTATGGTGTTTTATATTCATAGAGCAAGAAAACATGTAACTTTCCTACTGTAAGATATCCGGTCGTTCTATAATAAGCAGTGACGTTCCTCATGTTCTTACATCTCTCAGTAATGAGATGGGCGTGGTAGTTGAAATCGAATTTTTTTTTGTGCAACCAATCCTCTTCATGGGCAGAATTTTTTTTTTCTATAGGGTTTTTTTTCACTATACCGATGAACCGTTAACCTGACAAGACCAAACCAGCATATCCCACAAGCAAAATGTCATTTAGAGGAGGAAGATCCACTCAGCGAACTATACTTCCGTTTGGGCTAGACTATGCCGATATAATATCAACCACACAAGAGACAGAAAAACCACAATTATTACTACCAATAAATGGTGATTCAACGGATGTGGAATCCATAATAGCTAAACAATCAATTAATTTTACAAAATTGATGTCAGAGGGTCCTTTTTTCACAGGAAATCTAGATTCTATTCATGTTCATAGCAAAGAAGAAACGAAGAATTCGAAAACTGCACCGGATGGCATAGAGAGATATTCTGATCGATATAAAAAGTTCAAAAATTGGTCGTACTATTGAAGAACATCCGTATCAAACTGAATTTTTCCCAACTGAGTTATATTCAGTGATGGGGATAAGTAATAAGGAGAAGAAAAGATTATACCGTTATCGAAATTCAAGTCAAATGGAGGTTTGAAAGAATTTTTATCAAGTGAACAAGTGGAGAATATGGATGAAGAAGAGAAAGTTAAGGCTATGAAAGAAAAGATGTTGAATATGATTAATACGGAGGATAATGATGATCAAAAAGAAGAACGTCATAGTGGTGACGAAGAGGAAGATATTGATGATGAGTTTGAAGATGATGATGACGATGATTATAATGCCGAAAAATATTTCGATGATGGCGATGATGATGGTGGCGACGATGGTGGTGATGATGAAGCTGCATTTTAGGTAGAGTCGAACGTATAGGAGAGTTTTCTAAAAAAAAGAAAGTGAATGTTTTTTTTTGCATGTTTCTTTGTTTTTATTTTTGCATTTAATCTATAAATCAACTGTAAAATTAACTAATGCATTCCTTGCGCCAGGTATTTTACCTAACCATCTTCCAAATCTGTGCTCTTTACTCAATAATATGTATATGCTCAATTTTTTAGTTTTGGGAACTTCAACAGCATCAACTTGTACTATGCATCCGTTTAAACCTTTGACTTCCCCTATTAACTTGAATGAACGCAATCCATCTTCCAATCTCCATATTTTCACAGTACCACCAAAGGATCCACTTATAAATATATCTGTATATGGAATGGCATGTATGGCAGTAATCCAATATGGTTGTGCTTGAGGGATTTGTTGTGATGCCAATTCTGTTGAGGTCTCAGAACTTGCTTGAGCAGGAGTAAATTGAGGTTGTAATCCATGAGCTAACCTCTCTGTCGACAATGCTCTCTTTTTAGCCAATGACCATAATGCCACATTTCCGTTATCAGAACCAGTGACAAAATGTGATTCATCAATCATACTTACCACATCGATTGATCCTTCATTATGAAATGGTGCTTCGTCTTCACCGTCATCTTCCATTTCTCCTTCTTGTTGCTTCGTCTTTTTCTTTTTTCTTTTCTTCTCAAGTGAATCCCCACCTCTGAATGTCAATCTGGATTCCTCAGCAATCTTCCAAAACATCACAGTCTTGTCCCTACTACCCACAGAAACACATGTTTCTCTCGCCAAGGCGGCAATGTCGCTAATATTATCTTGATGTCCGTATAATACTTCCAACTGGGTGAATTGATTGATTGAATAAGTTCTAATTCGTAAATCGGCACATGCTGCAAATAATTGATCAGTGTTTCTTCTGAATGCAATGGCATTCACTGCTGCTCTAGTTTCCAAGACTTTCAAACATGTAAGATTCTCACTAGACCAAATTATTAATCTTGAGTCAGAACCGCCAGTAACGATATATTTACCGTCTGGTGATGCTGCAATACAATTTATTTGTTCCCAGTGATGATTAGCATTTGGATTAGCGGTGTTTAATTCGAAATATCTGGAACCACCCTAGAATGTTTTATTCTCTTTGGTTTTTATGCTTACTTATATCCCATTTGATTATTTCAATGTCTTTAGAAACAGTGTATAAATATGGATAATGAATCGTCATATTAGTTAAATTCTTACTCCCAATTCTAGTATTTACTAAATTCAAAGGGTATTTTTCATCGTCCAATTGTGAAGAAACTTTATCCCCATAAAACTTATATACAAACCCCTTAGTTTCAGCTACGTCCTTTTGTAATCTTCTTGCTAAAATGTCATCGTCTAAATCTTTGGCATCAAATTCTTCATATAGTTGATCTTCATTGTCCTTTAAATTATCCAAGTATTGTTTTGCCAATCTTCTACGTTTATCGTTTGCGGTTTCATCAGCAAACTCTTCTTCTGATGATAAGTCTTCTTAATTTTCGTTGTCATCGGAAATCTGGTTTGCATTTTCATCTTCACTATCCGAATCACTAGATATCTCTTCGTCTCTAGCTGTGCTTGGAGTTGGAGTCTGTGTCGTTGATTTGTTTCTTTTCGTCGAAGTACTTGTTAATTTATTCAGACGTTTTCTCTTCTTTGAAGGGTCAGATAAAAATGGGTCACCTGCCATGGTTAAATGTGCTTGATGATATGATTCTTCAAAAACTGAAAAAAATTGAGAATAAAAATTTTTGAGTGCGATGCCATCTTTGGTAAACCATTGCGCGAAAATCATTATGTATATCACGTGACTATATTTATTCCCCATACTTAATCTTGTTCCATCACTATCTGTGTTATGTTATTACAACAGCAACCTATAGACATTTGACTCACCATTAGCTAACCTTGTAATACTAATCAAACTTTACACCTGACGATTACTAAGATGGAAAGGTTATAAAAGAAGACGTTTATGTTGATAATTAACTATGGAAGTTGTGCATGAATCTGGAGGCGAGGTAACTTAGACTGTTCCAAAAGCTTTGGTAGATTGGTTATTTTCTCAACAGTTTGGTTTTATATATCTAGTTTTTAAAACGTTTTCTAGTTTATTGTTGTCAAATAAATTGTACTTGTTTGACAGAACTGTGTCTATCATAGTTTGATGCTGTGATTTGAACCAGTCTATTTCAAAAGATCGATGGTACTGAAAACAGTGACCGCAAATAATCCAGTGGTTTTCATCTTGTATTAAGGTTTCCTCTTCATAACTGTGGATAATTAAATACACATTGTGTGAATATTTTAAGTTTGACTAGAACCAGAGGACATTAATTATTGCTTGAATACTTTCACAGGTATTCAAATCAAATGAAGTGGTAATAGTTGTATTATCCAAGTCACGTGATGTCTGTGATTTTTGTCGGTCTTAGTATGGAGAATAATTTTCTCAAAAGAAATTGCAGTTGTCGAAAAAAAAGAAAAAATGTGCATACCGGATGCTGTTTCCACGTTCCCTTGTTCCGTACCTAATCTTTGTCAATTTAACCTCATTCTGTATACGAGATCTCTATTTTAGATGTTGAAGCTTAAAGAAAGAGGGTTAACAATCAAATTATATCAAACCGTTAGATTAAAGGAGAAATTAGGTTCTACTGCATCCATTTGTTAAGTCTGTTATCAATCATTCCCCACCCTGATAGCATGAATGAGAAATACTTCTTCATGAGCCCGGAGAGTTACTTTAAAGAGAACCTTTTCAATACTACTCATCCATAGTACTATCCGTAACAACTGATTTCGATCTTAAAGCTCCAACTCTGATGAAACTTACTTCATAATGTATGAGGTATCTCGGAAACCTTTATTTTTTTGCAGTTTACTTTTTCTATCTATTGGCTGCATATAAGTTCTATACACCAATCTCATCAGAAGACTACAACGTCAAAGGCTCTTACCAGACATAATCTTTCCCCAGCTTTCTATTTGTACACTTTACCGTTAATTTCTTTTAAAACAAGCCTAGATCCATTATTATCTAAACGTTACAAAAGGGTTGCACCTTGAAAATCGGCGAGCATTTCCTTTGTAGGATCGAAAATGAGAGGGTTTTTGTTTTGTGTAGCAAGACGAGTATTATTATTTGAGATTTCCAATATTTGTGCGTTAAAACGGAACCGGAGTCCGACTCTTAAAAACACCCCAACTAACCCCAAATTAAGGATGTTCTTGCCGTCATAGTACCCCAGAAATGAATGCAAAAAATACGGTGGGGTTATTATAATCATTGTTTAGATAAATACGGAGTTTGTGCTCACTCACCCACCAACCGTGTTTGTATAAATATACCTCGAGTTCTTCAACCACTCTGAAATAATGTCTTCTAGTAACCAACCAACAAACAAAAATACAATGTCTTCAAGTTCTATCGCTAGCGATATAGAAAAAGGTACAACGCAACACAATGAAGAGTTTGACCCAGTGGAAATTTCTTCAGATCACCACGATTATCTTATTCAAAGACATGGTTCAGTACAATTAGATCCTTTACCTTCAAGAGATCCAGAAGATCCTTTGAATTGGGCAAATTGGAAAAAGAATTACGAGATTATTCTTATTGCTTTTGGTGCTTTCTCATCTACTTTCATGGCTGCTGGATTGACTCCAGCATTTGAAACAATGGCTGAAGAGTATGGTGTTGACTTGCCTACTTGTGCTTATTTTACATCTGCTTCTATTGCCTGCTTTGGTGTGTTACCTTTGATATGGGTTCCATTAATGAATGCTTACGGAAGAAAACCTTTTATTGTTTTCTACTTTTGCCTGTGCTGTTTTAAATATTGGAGGAGGATTTTGCACAACTTATGGTCAACAAATGGCAACAAGAGTTTTAGTCGCTATTTTTATTTCAACAGTTACCGCAGCTGGACTGTCGGTTGTTGGTGATTTAGCATTCCATCATGAGAGAGGATTAAAGAATGGTTGGTGGTCAGTTGGTTTTGTTATTGGTACTCCATTTGGGCCTTTCATCACTGGTTTTATTCAACAACACGCAGGCACCAAATGGATCTTTTTTGTTTTTGCAATCATGAATTTTTTCCACTTTGTTTTGAGTTTATTTTCAAAGGAGACTGTTTATATTAGAGAAAATACCAACTACACCAGTGAAGGTATCTGCAAATTCTTAGGATTAAGGAAACACGAAGGAAAAATATATCACTGGAAAGATTCCATTAGACCTTTCAAACAAGCTGCTCATTTTAATGTCACTTGTGCAGTAATTGCTGCTTCCGTCACCTTCTGTTATGCTAATATTGTGTTAGTTGTTGAAATGCCTCAAGTCATGGTTCCATACTTCCACTTGGATGCACAACAGTTGTCATTGCAATATATCTCACTTATCATTGGTAGTGTTATTGGTGAAATATCTGGATTTTCTTCCGATTGGTGGATGAAGAGGTGTATTGTAAGAAGAAATGGTAAAAGAGTCATTTACGATAGATTATGGGTCGCCTACATTGGATTTTTCTTGGTCATTGTCGGTTTAATTGTATGGGGTGTATTCTTATTCAAAGCCAAGAAAGGTCAATGGAATATCAGACCATTGATTGGAGCTGCTATTGCCGCCGCCGGAAATAACGTTGTTGCTACTGTCATCACTACATTTGCCATTGATGCTAACCCAGTTGCAGCTGCTGACGTTGGGTTGTACATTAACTTTGTTAGATCTATTTACGGGTTCCTTGGACCTTTCTACTTCCCTGAAATGTTTGACAACTTGAATTTTGCCGGTTCAGCTGGTTTGATGTGTGGTCTTGTTCTTTTATTTGGATTTGGTCCAGCTCTTGTGGCCCATATCAGAGGTTTGAAAAGAGTGAAATCTATGTAAGAAATTTACTTTTAGGGTTGTGCACGTGATATGGTATTTTTTTAATAGGATTGCCTTTTGTTAGAGCACTATAAATTTATAATATTATTATTGAAAATTTTTTTTTAGTTCTTCATCGCTTCTCTTTCTACAAACATTACAAATAGTATGTTTATATTTCCACTTTACAAAGTGCATATATATATTATGTTTATGATGAAAACCTTACTCAGCTCACTCAGAGTCTTGACAATGCTGATAAAATTTCCTATTTCCAACATTCATCTTTAGCTGATAATATAATATAATATATTACTATAAATTATAGATTACGACGAATTTTCTATGAATACTAACTCAACTTTGCTTAGCAGAAATAATAGGACTCTTTGGTCTTAAATCTTCAATCTCGTTTGATTGAGGAACTAAGAATTGAGTAGTGACGTTTGTATTACCTGTATCTGCATTACTATTCTGTTTATACTTGATCATGGACTTTGCATACAATTCTTCATTGTATCGAACTGGGTCGAAATTATTGATCAACACATCAGGTCACATAATAACCCAACCAGGACGTAACTTAATAGGAGTGTCATATCCTAATTTTGATGGGATTAAATGCAATCTTCTATTGGCGTTGGAAAAATTTTCAGCAACTCTATAAATAGCTTCTGGCACGGCATTGTGCAATGATGACTTTGAACCGGAACTTTCGTTTGGAGATTCGATTTGTAAGTCAGTGTCGACGTTGCAATGGATTAAATGATTATCTGTAGATCTTCTAACGGTGCCTGTGATACACATCCAACAATGCCATTGTTGTCTTTCAAACAAAGGAATGACCTCTGTTGCACCAGATCCATGAGGGTAGTAAGGTGAGTTTTTGTCTACTGCCAAAATATCAATTCTTCTGATCTTCTGAATCTTTTACTAAAGTTATCATTATTTAAAAGTCGTGTCAACTCTTGAATCTTTGGGTAGTTGACCAGATGAAAAGAAACCCTGGTTTGGAACATAACTTATGAATTGGAATGTTATTTAAAATTGGCAATATGAACTGATTTTCAACTAAAGCACCGATCATTATCACATCAAATTTTATGTTGTAATTTTCAATCCAGTGATTTAATGTAGGTACAATTTGATTAGTGGCGCATCGCACCCCATAAGGTTGTAAAGCATGCTTCCTAACTTGAAGACGTTTCAAATGGTGCAACTTTGCCAATTTTGGATAACCTTCCACAGAATTATTAACGTTTCTAATGTATTTCACACCGGACTTACCTGTATGAACATAATGGTTGCAATAATCAACTGTTTCTTTGGAACTTTTAAGCGGATGTCCTTTATCATTGAACTCGGTTGTTTTAGAAGAATTTTTTTTTTTCTTTCTTATATATTATCCGCATTAATCGTAAACCGAAAAAGTGGGCGTCATTGGCATAGTATTTTTTTTTTTTTTCTCTTTCTTATATATTATCCGTAAGTCTATATAATTACTCTAATACATAAGTCGAGGAGAGCGACCAACCTCCCTTGAAGGAGAAACCTATACAGCAAAGCTATATAAGTGAAAACTCCTCCTTTAGTCGTTATTAAACTTGTAGTAACAACTGCAGAAACCAACTTTTACCAGGCTACTTTTTCGTCACCTTCTTATGGGAAACCCAAACTTAGTTGCTGATAACATCTAGGCTGTACTAACAAGTGTATTAGCGGTTGTTATACCAAACCAGCATCATCTATCACATCGAGTAAACTTCTCTCCTGCAATACACCCAGCCTGTCAATTCTATTCTGGACAATGTCCAGATGCCCTCTAAAGGATCCAGGGACGGGATATGAGCGACACTCTTCATCGAGACAGAACGTGTTGACTCGATATTGGCTATTATGCATCCTATAGCCAGGACTGGACCATCATGCACCTCATGTCCAAAAGGCTGCCATTATTCTAACCCCCTAATGACGAGAGGGCGCTGTTATTAGACCAACAGCGTAGCCTGACAGCTAAGTTACCCGAGCCATCTGCGGGGGCTAAACCCTACCACCACCAACCTTGTGGTCTGTGAAAGTCAGAAGGTTCTCCGCAGAACAAAGAAAACAAGTAACAATAAGGAAAAATTTAATTTTAAAAGTGGAACCACCAGAACAAACAAACAAAAAGTATTACGTAAGCAGAGTAGACCAAACAGGAAATTAACTCAAGAAAGAATGGTCATAGAGAAACAAGGAATATATGATTGGAATTAGAAAAGCCAGGAGTATATCAATTAGCCAAATTGTTAATTAAGAGCAGGAATGGAGGATATATCGAGGGGTGAAAGTGCCTGGGGTAAGCGGTCACGTGAGCGCACATACAAATACTAGTGGAAAAATACCCAACACTAACTCAAGACAACATGACAGTACATAAACCTAAAGTATATACATATACTCAGGGGAGTCAGGAGATCACAATGCCACTTGCAACTTAGCAGCGAGGGCGATGTTGGTGGAAATGACTAGGGTCTAAAACCCATGGGGTAAGTGTGCGGCTCAGTCCCGATTAGGAAACACTAGTAAAGATACCCAAAATTAACGCAAGACACAGTAATGGTAGTACAACCTTGAGTATATCTGAATGACCAGGGAACTTGGCAGAGCAAGATTACATAAGTTACATGTCAACCAGGACAATGTTGGTGGAAATAACTAGGGGCTTAAACTGCTGATATAAGTACGACATTTTTGTATGGCGTAACCACGACATTAACCAAACCAGTCAAACAGGAACTAAGTCAGCACAGAATGATGGTAGGTAATCATAAAGTATATGGTTATACTCAGGGGGCATGCCAGAGCAAGATTATATAACTACTTCACCAAGCAGGTGTATATTGGTGGAAATGACATGGACCAATATCCCATGGGGTAGGTACGACATTTATATGAGGAAAATGTAGCACAGTAGACCAGATACTAAGTCCAGACAGACACAAGCCACTGGAATAAGAGAAGTATATCTGTGATCAGTGGAGATAGTAGAGTAAGAAAATATAAGTCTTGTAATATGTACGCTAATATTCGTAGAATTGACTTGACAACAAATTGCAGGTAGGTGAACACGTGAACAAAGAAAGAACACAGTGGCAAAAATACCAGGGTACTAAGTCACCACAGAATGATAGTACAGTAGCCTAATGTATATGGTTGTACACAGGGGGCATACCAGAGCAAGATTATACCACCACCTCAACAATTATGTGTATATTTGCGGAAATGACTAGGGGTCTAAACTGCTGAGGCAAGTGTGCGGCTCAGTCCCGATTAGAAATTCCGCATTAATCGTAAACCGAAAAAGTGGGCGTCATTGGCATAGTAAAAATCGCGAAGACGACATCATTTTTCCAAGACGTCAGCTGTGAAAATTTCGTGAGAAATTTGAACAAAAATTAGAAAAATCTTCGAACGGAGAAATCTTCGAACGGAGTGAAGATTGAGCGTGAATAGAGAGAAGAACGAACAGGTGAGAAGAGTAGAGATAGAGAGAAGGCAGGAACAAGTGACTGGACACGTGACTGAGTAGAGAGAAGGCAGGAACATGTGACTGGGCCCGAGCCTCAGTAGAGAGTGAAGACACGTGACCGAGGTGGAGGAACACGTGACTGAGATGTAGGAGGAGTATTGGTGTGGGAACACGTGACCGAGTTGTAGGAGGAGTATTGGTGTGGGAACACGTGACCGAGTTGTAGGAGGAGTATTTGTGTGTGGACACGTGACTGAGATGTAGGAGGAGTATTTGTGTGTGACACGTGACTGAGATGTAGGAGGAGTATTGGTGTGAATTTGAAATTGGAGGATGCGGTAGGGATGTGGAGGATGCGGTAGGGATCTCATGAATATTGTGACGTATGTAAGGTTTGTGACACGCAGTTGTGGGGAGGAGTATTGGTGTGAGGAACATTCGAAATTGGAGGGGATGCGGTAGGGATGTGGAGGATGCGGTAGGGATCTTTCGGAAATACAATTAAATAGAGTGTTCTCTGACGTATT